>CM056169.1:36168074-36608871 GCA_029691765.1 Entomobrya proxima | reverse complement strand
ACGGAACAATCATGTACAGCCTATTTATTAAAATTTGTCAAACAGCCTTTATACATATTCATGAATATGTGCAATCGCTTTTTTTCTTGTCAGAACCTAAATTTGTCGTTACGCCGTGTACAATAACGACAGAATTTAGACATTTTAAACTGATAAAATTAGAATCGAAAGAATCTTTAATTGTGTTGTATGACCAGAATTTTCTGCCAGATAAGCTATACTTTAGATATTTACCGGTTTTGTTTGGGAATAGGATAATGTACGTAAACAAAAACTATCCGCTTCTTCAAGAACCCGCTTATTACGGCTTAACATTTGCAACGTTTTACACAGAACTATTTCTTAAAGTTATTAGTAGACTACAATCATCAGGCATATTCCAATATATGGAACACATTTTATCCAAGGAAAAAAATTACCTGGAATCATTTTCAAAAATACAGAGGCAAATGGGACTAAACCGAACCATTAATTTGCAAGCTTACACAAGCAACATAGTTAGAAGCACTTACAGAACGGGGTTTATCAATGAGAGGGGTAGTCCAATACATGAAAAAATTGTACCTGAACTTTTGAAGAAACAAAAATTGTCTGTAAAAACTGAGGCTCTATATGCTTGCTGGGAATTACTTTTACTTGGCATATGTTTAGCAACTATAACCTGTATGTAACCTGAAAAAACTACAAGCGTTATACTAAAGAATTCGTTTTGCAAATAATTTTCGAAACAAAATTTAGAATCTAACGAAGGCTTACTAAGTACCAGTTTATACGTGGTATAGGCAGGCAGTACATAGTTACAGCTTTGCTTTGCTGCCTTACTTTGCCTATAAAAAAGAACGTAAATTTTTAGCTACAGTCATAGTGAGAAGCTGTGTACTTATAACATAGAAATTGTTATTTATATTAATTTACAGATTTATTCCTAAACTAGGTAGTCATCGCCACACATAAAATTCTTTGTTAGCACAATGACTAGTTATATATAAAATGTAATTTTCAAACAAGACAAAGCAAACTAACTTAAAACATCTCTCTTTAACTTTTATGGAACATCACATTTTGTGACTTGGTGACAGTGTAAGCCTCGAAGCACTTTGCAAACATCTATAAGCTACTGGTGAAGACAAAGTTCAGGCTATTAGCGGCAACATTATTACACAATGGTCTCACACATTGGTTTAATATGTACATGCAATACCTGCATGGGATCTTGCTGCAGAATTACCTTAATTCAATACGCGTTTACTATATTATATGCTTTGGCACAAAAACAGACTTATGTCATAAATATTATTTCATGCTTCGGTTTATGTTGCCAGGATTGTTATCGCAACAGTGTTACTTTTTCGATATTGATATAGAAGGTTATATTGTTAATATTCTAAAATAAGTAAGTTGCATATATTTATTTGTGCAAATGTGTTTTAATTAAGATATTGTAAGGTAGTCAACATGTTTTACGTACATTCATATTCAGTTTTTCATAAAAATTCTATTAATAGCTTATTTTTTACACTTTGTCATATTATATACTATTAGTTTGAAACAAAATATTAACTTTATGTCAAGAGCAATAGATCAACCGTCTGATCAACAATTGTTGAATAATAGTTCACTCTGGTTGAACGTTCAAATTTAGTAAGCGCATAGTAAAAAGCGATTGTGCGCTGCGCCTTTACCAAACGTTTCCAGTAACGCCTATTAAAACCATTCATTAATACTATTCCACCCCTCCATTTTTCTAAAGTTTGTTTGCTAAGCTCATCACATTTTATCGCAAGAGGTAACGAAAACAAAAGTAATGAGTAACCAAAAACCAAAATTACTGCAATGCAAATATACAAAGGCAAAGGAAGTCTTTCCCAACCAGTGAATACTATCCAATTAACAACTATAAACTCAAACATTCCAGCACTCATAAGCGTGCCTGCAAACAGCCTAACTACATGTAACCCAAACTGGTTTATGCATTGCAACTGTTGATAAATGGAAAGTGTGCTTTGACAAACATCCGTTTTCTGAATTTTGTCAATGCAAATTAAGTAAATACTGGGAAAGGTCATAATAGGCATGCAAATATACATGGTCGTGTGACAACATTCCAGTGCTACCCATTGTGTGAATATGCAACAAAATGCGGTCACTGGATAATATATGTAACTATATTTGTAAATTTCTTTAAAATAAAGCATAATAAAGAACCTAAACGGATCAATTTTGCAAATTAGAAGGCCAAGTCCTAGTGCAACAATCCAACAAATATCATAAACATATTGATGCCAAAAATCAGTAGGTCTTTTTTGTCATTTGAGTGAATATTTATCAGATTCACTATTTCTGAAAAAAAAGAATCCACATTATTAATTTAGATGAAAGTATTTTATATTAGGAAAGCAATATTGTTTTTTTACCATGCCAAAATTTCATGCGACCCGGTCTTGGTCGTTTTGTGGTTCGCTTCGTTAAACTGTCGCCACACATTTCCAGTTGAAATTTGAGCACTGTGTTAAAGAAATGGTTGAAAAACTCTTCTCTGTAGACGGCTATTGGTGCTGCAACTGATAGTACAAAGAGTACGGACCCAATAAGAACCGTTTGTGTCATTATAAAGGACAACTTAAAATACTTGGTTTGAATGTACGTGACTTCATATACTACAGCCAGTAGAATCGGTATACATGCATGAAGAGAAAAAACAAAGACAAAAAAGGGAAATAATTTTACTTTGTTGGTTTCAAGTTCTAAAACTTGTTTTGAAGGATTGGGTTTAAATAGGACGGGATATGGGAGGATTCTTCCGACCGCTATTTCCCAGAGTTGAAAAGATTTCCAGAACAACGGGGACGCCATTATGTTAAACAGTTTCAACTTGATAAATGTAATAGGTATGTTTTGTCGTCAGTGATTTGCTACAGTACTATCAATTCAAATCTAGTAACAAAACCTTTTGCGTCGAATTTGCAAATTAATGTTTGATTTGAAAGAAAGTCTTCAAAAATGATAGTTTAGTTGTGAAATATTCTTTTTCGGGATTCGGAAATTAGAAATTTGTAAAAAACAAAGTTATTTTGGGCATCAACATTATGCTATTGGCAAAAACGGTCAAATGTATTTCTAAAGGCGTATTTGTATTTGTAAGAATTGTTAACTTTATATTTTTAAACTTCTTGGGCAAGTTTTGCTAAGTTTGTTCTGTTTTGAAGGCAACGTCAAAACCCACTCCTTTGTGCATGTCGAGTAAAGTTTGCGTAGGTAGCAAGCAAATTTAAATTGAAGACTTAACTGAAACCCTAAATTGGGTTTTAGATAGATACACAAAAATACATTTTGTGATACTCGTGGATATAAAAACAATAGATATTAGAGGATCAAATCTAAAAAAGTCCAGATACTCATCAATAATTTCAGCACGCGAAATACTTAAGGTAGATAAAATAGTAAGTTATATTCTTCTATATTGATAATGTTACTAAAAGCTGGTTCTAGTAAGACTTGCGTAGAGAGTCATAACTTACAAAATAATTAGAATGCTGCGGACCGGGTAAATAGAAAGGAGCTACAATAGTGTACTCTTTTAGATAAAACTCAATCGCTAAGATTAAAAAATTATGTAAAAATAATTAATTAAATTATAAAAAGAAGTTCTGTTAAATAACCTGTATCAAAAAGAAATAATAAAATACCCAAGAGCGTTGATATTGTGCTGAATGTAATGCAACTTGAATAGTCGTATGCTAAAACATCTTAATAACGCAGTACCACATTAACGGCAACGCAATAGATTTCACACATATTGTTAAAAAAAACTTTAAAAGTTCTTGTCTTTTACCTTACCCGAACCAGAGCTGCGCACACCTCATGAGGTACCTCACGAAAAATTGCCTCGAGGCAAGAGGGGCTCATTTTTTTCCTTAACGAGGCGAGGTGAGGTGAGGAGGTCCAAATCTCGTTGATATGGAGGTGAGGTGAGGTGAGGGGACCTAAAACTTTTTTGAATGGAGGTGAGGTGAGGCGAGGTGGACCAACTCTTGTTAGTATAGAGGTGAGGTGAGGACTTGGTGAGGGGGGTCTACAGACTGACACGCGTTTTTCTCCGCTTACTAAAAAGCGTACGAGCGAAGCAAGCCAAGCAACGGTTCACTTTTTTTGTAAGCTTTCAACTCCGATGCAACAGAATTACTCTAGATTTAACGATTTTACGTTGCTCAGAGCAACTTGCTCTCAACCAAGTATATTCCATTGTAGTTGCTTTCAAAATTTAGTGTTTTAATTAGCTATTGGTGTTGTTAAATAAAAGTCAAAATATCAAAACCAGCGATAGGCTCCCCTATGCGAGTAAACAATCGCGATTGTTTAATGTTAACATTTAGTTGATTTTGTTACTGATTTTCATCAAACGGTCATAAGTTTCATTTCTTTACTTCTGAGAAAGTTGAAACCAACTAAAATGGAATCCGGAGGTGTTCCTGGAACACTGTTCCACTCGATAACCAAAAGTGTAAAATCAAACGGCAATAGTGTTTCTGGCCCTTCCAGCATCGTCAGGTGGAATCGAACGGTTATTTTCAGTCGCTGGATCAATTGCAAGGTCTCGTAGAGCGTCGTTGCATACGGAAACTATTGAGAAACTTCTTTGTTGCAGACAAACATTCATGAATGAGCATAAAAACGAATAAATGAATGAGTATAAAAACAATCGCGATTGTTGAGGACTATTTGACTCAGTAATTGTCTAATGTGTTAACTATTCGGTGATGCAAAATAAAGCTTTATGTGTAAAAATTAATCTGTAATGTAGATACTAAAATGTGGTTTGTGATTCGTGATTGCATCACATAATTTCATTTAAATTTCATTTACAACTTATATCACACATAATGAACGTATGGAGGGGTGGTGAGGTAAGAGGGTATGGTTTAGAGCTAGTGAGGTGAGGTGAGGCAAGAGGGTAGATTTTCCAAGTCATTGAGGTGAGGTGAGGCAAGAGGTTTGATTTTTGGAGTTGGTGAGGTGAGGTGAGGCAAGGGGTACTGATATCGTTAAGTGATGAGGTGAGGGGAGGAATGAGGCACTCGTGCGTTCAGGAAATGAGGGGAGGCGAGGGTGAGGGTCTGAGGTAGTGCGCAGCTCTGACCCGAACCACTTTCAAAATCATTTTAAATATAAACCCAGCTTGATGCAACGTAAAACTCGGAGGTAAGTTTAGTTTTAATTTTGTACGCCTCCTCGTTTTATAAGAATCAATTCTTGGAATTGCTCTCGCACTATCTTTTCATTATCTCGTGAAACCTAATTTAAATGAATTTCTTCAATTTAATTGTTTTAATACTATTCAATTGAAGAACACGATTAAAATTAAAATTTATCTGATAATGTAGAAGTTGTACTTTTGTAAGATATATAAATCAAAATTGATATAGTTTTAAACATCCCATCCTCAAAAGCAATGAAATGAGCCAGAATTGCACAAGCGTAGTGGATTAATGTATATACATGATTTAATTAATTACTTCTTAAAAGAACCTTCAGATTGGTGACAACCAGAAAAGAAATCTTTTATTGCCAATATATATACTTAGCACAATATAAAAAGTAATACTTGTACCCTTTTCTAAATGTTCAAGTAACAAAGGTTTATAATTCTTTTTTCGTGATTAGACGTCAAAAACCCTGAGATATTATAAACATGTTCCATAAGCTGTTTTAGAGAATAGGTTGTCCCACGAGCACTATTCTTAGCTACTGTCGAAACCCAAGATTTAATCCAAACGGACGTGGACGTCCCCCAAACATATTCCGGTAGAGCCTAAAATCTCCGGCCAACTGTTGAAACCGGGCTTGGCTCACATTCTCCAACGACCAACCAGTAAAGGGAAACCGTTGGATTGTGCTCATAAAGCTACAGCGTCCGTTTAGCAGCGATACAATCCCAGCTTCGGTGATCTTTCAAACACAAAAATGGTTGTCAATTCAATTATTTTGAGTACCAAATTAAATGAAAAATACAGCACAAGAAATAAATGAGTTGCATACCGATCTAATAGGTTGGTTGGAAGTGAGTGTCAAGTGGGTCAGTCTCAAGCGGCGAATCACTGAGGTGAATAAAGTGTCTGTTAATCCTGGCATTTGGTCAAGTCCATTCAAGGTCAAACTCTTAAGGCCTATAATGCAAAACAGAAAGGCATTTAATGATTAAATGATTTAATTAGCTAATTTACTATTTAAAATCTACTCACTTACTCCACAAACCCAGGAAAACGGGCCTATCCGTATCATCTCCAATAAAAGCAGTATCCTCCAATTTTCCACAATTTTCGAACACAATCTCCTCCAAAAGAACGCCAAAAGGTAAAGCCTTCCACAATCTAGCCAACTGCTCATTAGTACCAATCCAGTTATTAATTTTCAGTATCTTCAGATTCGGACAGATTCCCATTCCCACCAGACTGTTCAACTCTGGGACACCAAAGCAAGTTGTGGTAAAGTGTAACCGATGATAGTTTGTACGCGACTCATTCTGGACCGCCGTGTTGTGACTCAACTGGAAATTGAACCAGGTTCTGGCATCAATTTCATCCTGGTCTCCAGTAGCAATCGTGCCGTCACAGCTAATCATTAGTTCCAAACTTTCAAAGCAGGGCAGGCTCAAAACCTTCAAGTTTGGACAACTGGTCAACAGCTTGTTTGCATTAGCAATAACTTCAGGTATGTCCATGTCCAGTGGGTGATTTAGTTTGAGAATCGCCAAACGTCGGAAAACAGTTGGAACAATGTCCTCCGAGTCTACTACGTCATCTCGCCACGGCATCACAGTGAAGTAGTTCGCCTGAAAACTCTCCAGGTTAACCAGTGCCTCCAGAAACTGCCTCTCCATTCCTGCGCAGTACAAGGTCCAGTAGTTGACCCGCAGGTGCTTCACTTTGGCTCCATGTTCCTCCAGAAACATTTCGATTGCTCCGTCCTCATTATTATTCTCGTAAAATCCAGCTCCAGAACGGTTATTTAAGTAGATTTTTGAAGAATACACACCCATCTTCAAGAAGGCCTCCAAATTACGCCCTTGCTCATCATCCCTCGTGCGGATTTCAATTTCAGGTGCGGAACCTTTGTAAACCTTCAAGTAGTTCTGAACCACTGGCTTGGCCGCCTTGCAGACCATCCGCAGGTTCAACAGGTCCTTCCACTTCAGATAAGGCAGGAGAACACCCTGGAGCTACAAAAAATTAATTAACCAATTCATTAAAATGTCATAACTTAGCACCTGCCAAGCGCTCGATAAATATTCACACAATTCCGGAGTTATAAGCTTACCACAACTTCGGGAAGGCTAAACAAATCCATTTTATTTGAAGGCCTGCTAACTTCACGCTAAAACCGGACAATTAATTAACCGTTAATTGACTTTGATTGACGATATGTCAACTGTAGCCACTTGTCACTCATCAATCAGCCAGCGGAGAGCTGACGAAGTTCAGCCTTTTAAACTGACGCGGAAAGCTCTGGGGCGACAGGAGAACGGTGTCACGTCACACTTTCACACTTTTAAGTCAAGCCACGATTCCAAATTTATGACTTATCAGACATAATGTGCTAAAGTATCACCCATCGGCTATAATTAGAGGTATTTTGATATTGACACGACCAGGTGTGCAATTTTGGAAAGATACCACTCCAGTTTTCTCTCAGTTTTATCTACTAGTCAAGCGCTTTTAGAATTGCTATTAAAACTGAAAATCAAAGGTGGGCCCGGGGGTCAAATGTAGGCTTGAAATAGGGCTGTTTTTGAGGGTTCTCGAAAAGCCTCTCCAAAGTTAGAGCTTAATAACTTTTGTAAATAATGACGTTTTGTCCTGATTTTTTCTGCGATGGAATGCTTAAAAATTACTCTTTTAAAATAGCTATTAACTTTGAAAATTGGAGGTGTGTAGTGGAAGCTACAACAATTTAGATGAAAGTTGTTCCGAAAAAACACCTCCATGTTTGACCTACCACAACTTCGACGTTTGCAGGAAGACCACTCCAGGAAGTTCTGAAAAACATCCTCATTTAACGCTCTTTCTAAACTGCTATTAACATCAAAAATCAAAAGTGGGCGCGATGGGTAGCCACGACTTTGAAAAAAGGATGTTTACTATGGAGCCTTATGGGAGCTAAAATTACAAACTCGTTCATATCTCGACAACGTTAAGAAATAATTACATACTTTAAATTGCAAAATTGTAGAGCTTTAAAAGCTCTATCGAAATCAGCAATAAACTGGGAGGTCAAAATTTTTGCCCTTAGGTTGCATAGTCCTTTTCGATGTTAATGTTTTTGTAACATGAAATTATTACTTAAAATATTTGAATTTAGACACCGTTTGTGTATTTTGTATGATAAAGTTAAATGCACTATTTTATTTCTGTTGGAATTGTAGTAATACTTTCTTTAATTGTTTAGTTATAATTAGGCAACAATAATAATTGTTTAGATTGATTAACTTACAAGAAAATGTGAAAATCATTATAAGAATCATTGTTTAAATAAATGAAATAAAAGTATTTGCGCTGATCCGCACGGGTCAAATAACTTTACAATTGTCTGTGTGACATTTCAAGTTATGCTGGTTGATGTCCAGTTCTCTTGAAAACTCACGAGCACAAGTATCGCACCGAAAAGGCTATTCTCGGGTATGGATTCGCAAGTGGCGTTCCACATCCTTGTAGCGGCACATTGTCCAAGAACAGAAAACACAGTTCAGCTTGGACGCAGCAATATTCGCAGCTACAGATCCTGAAAATATATATGAATAACAGTGATGAACGTCAATATAATCTAAACTCTCAACTATTAATGAACTTTACTAATCAACCTATTATTAATCTAAATACTTACCTTTTCTTGCTGAGTAATGCATTATTAAACAGCTTGTAACAGCTTTACTAACAAGGAAGTAGAAGAACACAAGCAAAATTGTATTAACGTAAGAAGAAATATTTTAAGGGAAAACTCAACAAAATCTGACGATGAATCTAGTTTTCTATTTATGCTAGCAAATTAAGATTATCTTAGAGTCTCTAAGTTAAAGACTTGTGCACAATCTGAGAGTTTGAAGGTGAAGCTTGAAAAGAAAATGTACTTTCAGAAATAGGAAAACAGAGACGTTAACTGAGATGCCCGTGTAATTTTTTATTTACGGATTAACGTTAGCTAAAATAAAGAGATTACGTTTTACGCTTAGTTTCAAACTTACAAGTTTTTTTATATTGTACCATTATTGTTACGGGTACTTACTCGTACAGCCAAAAAGATGGAAAGGCATTGGTAGGTACAAGGTATCATTTTACACTTTGCTAAAGGTTTGAAGCAACATGCACAATTTTATCATTTATGTGGAGATTATAAATATGTAGAAGTTAAGTATGCATACGTGACGGCTAGCATGAATGAATGGAGAGTTGTGTCGATGGGTCATTATGCGCCTTCTCCGTAACGCTTAGGAACTCCCTATTTTTGAACCAAGAGTAATTTAATTCAAGCGCTAACAATAGCAATGCTAATCTAGCATGAATATTCAAAGAGTAAAACGTTTTATTCAAATAAACGAAGAATGGGCTCAAGTGGGTAAAATAGTTATAGCCTATTTTAAGCTACACAATCAATATAAAATTAAAATTGTGTGATATTGTCTCATAAAATCAAACATGCTAGTATTCTTAGAATTCGCAGCTGTCCTAATCATAAATGAAATGCATAAACCATTTCGTTGTCTCCTATATAAATATGTTTTGTAATTCTACAATAATGAGTTGTTGTACAAAAAATCAAACAGAAAAAGCTTATTTACTTTGCATTACTTAAAACTGCTGGTCTAATATAGTTGGAATTGAAATGATTAAAATTATATTACCTATATGTACTTAATATAACTTATCATTCAGTTCAGTATTTGTCTTTCATTGTGAGAAAATAGAAATTAAAATTTATATTCTGTGGTTCAAGGTATTAAATATCACATTGTAATGCAAAGCTAAATATTCCAAATTCAAGAGAATCCACTTTGTTTTCTCGGTTTAAGTATAAATAAAACTAAACTGACATTCTACTTAACAAACATTTTAAGAATTGTAACCGTCGCTCATATTTTAAGCCTTTAAGCCTTATATCTCTCACTGCCTCATGTAACTTGTACAAATTCACGCATGCTTGTATTTTGAGAAAGCTTCAGGTACATTAGTTAAAGATAGTTGGTCTACACAAACGATTCAAGTTTCTTTTCTAGAAAAGAAGACGACCAACCTACTCAATTACAGCGCTCGCTCTTTTAAAATTTTTAAGAACTTTATTTCATTCAGCTTCCAGCATTGTTACCGTGCACTTCTCACTAAACATATTTTCTTGTTTCAAATTTTAAACACTTAGATTAGCAGTGCTGTGTTTATACGTCTAACATAATTGATTTCATATTAACAAGCCTTATTCCGTGTTAAAATAAAATGGAAAACCTTCAACCAGCAGTGATTTGGCAAGCACGTCACTTTCCACCTGAGGTAACTATAGTCCCTAACCTTTAATCTATTAAACTATCTGGATAGTAAGTGGCATAATTTGCATAATTTTAAGTATTAAATTTTTTCTTTCTGCCAGGTGTGGGGACTTATTTTCAAAAGAACGGATATGTCGGAAGATATAGCTGCAGTTTTAAGAGCTTACCCTCAGCTGAAAGGTTTAGCTCAAAATAAGGAATTTCACTGGCGCATTTCTGAGATCATCTGGCTTATATTACCCAATTACATTAGCGACATGGACACGCTTAACCTCCGTCTCGTGTGCAAATTTTGGAAAAGAACAATAGACCGAATATTGGAACATCATCCACGTCGACTGCCTTACAACTCACCCAGACTTACGGAAATGACAGATCGTCATTTTACATGCTTCAAACATCCAGAAATTAGAACAGATTTTAATGAAGTATTCAAAGACGTAATGTGCAATCACATTGTAGCAGACACAAACCGACAAAATCCCTTTCTGGGAAAATACTTATACATTTACACCTCCGCCTTTGGAATATTTGTGAACCACACAAATGTTCAAAAAATGCGCAAAATAACCAACTTCCTGAAACTGCTGGGCTACCATGTTCACCACATTGTTATTGACTTTTTCATGGTTCATGAAGATGAAATGGAGGAAATGATGTATCTTTTATTTCAGTGCTTATCCTTCTTGCCAAATCTGCGGTCCCTTAGAATAAAGGGAAAGTTTTCTTGTGATAAGGAAACCTGTATTAAAGTCTTCGGAAACATTTGGGGCAAGGGAAGAAGGATCCATTTTCCAGCAAATCTGGAATCGCTAGACTTGGCCAGCGTGTTTTTTGATTTTGATTACTTCGGACTTTACAATGGACTGCTGAGCCAAGCAAACGGTAACCAGCTAAGAAAGGTTGGAATTGATTTGGGATATTGGAACAAAACGTTAGCCAGAAGATTGTCCAACTTATCAGAATTGATAATCAGTCATATTGGCACTGGCCGGAAAGAAAGAATAAATCCAAATCGTAGACTCCGTAAAATGTTTCAAGTGCTACCCAAAACCTGTAAGAATTTGAGAAAGTTGAGCACTGTCGGAGGATCAGTTGATATCGACAAGCTATTCAAGCTTTTAAAACATTCAAATATTGAAATGCTGGATCTGGAAGAAAACATGCAATTCGAAAAACGTCCTAAAATTATACCTATATTGCCGTCAATTAAGTACATGAAATTTAAAGGAAACGATGATAATATGCTTAACATGGATTTTCTCAAAGCTGTGCCTAATCTGGAATGGCTTAAAGTGAGTATGTCAGAATTTAAAATGAAACCTGATTACGAGCACACATCTGAATTCGGATATAAGTCTAGTGTGTGGGGGCTCAGCGACTCCATATTTGGTTACCTCTTCATGGGTAAAAGACATCCAGGTGGATTTTGTATTTGGAAAGAGTTTCCTAATTTAAAAATGATTACTTTGGCTCCGAGTGATGAAGAGGAGGATTATCCCCCATGTTGGCAGAGATTTTTTAGAGAATTCGGAAGCAAAATATTTGGTGCTGAATATGTTATGTGTAATTACTACTTGGACGGTTATGTATAAAGATACAAGAATTTGAATTGTATTATGCAAATACCATGTACAGTTTATTTGTTTCTTTGATTATTCAGTCTTCGCGTCCTAGAGGTGGTAATTGTAAATAAAATGAAATTGTTCTTCAAGCTATAGCTAAACCCAACAAAATTATGAAAAGTATCCTGCTAGTTATTATTATGAGCACATTTTTCAAGATTTCAGTAAATCTGGAATTCAGTGAGGTGGCTCTTATTAAATTCATTTGGTTTTTGTGTTCACACTGCATTACTATTATGGTGTTTGTAAAGTTTTCGGACAATTTTTAATCATGTTCCTCAATTATGCAAAATAAAATACATTATGTAATCAGTTCTTAAACCAAGGCGCAGTTATCTAGTAATCAGTTGTCAGTAAGGAGTTTTCAAAACATTTTATGAAACCATTTGATTTATTGATTTAAGCTCAAACCTGAATTACAATTTGTGCTTTACAAAATCAAATTCTCATAATCTGGTTATTTTTACAGCCCACTGGTTATCTGTTTTCAATGTCTAAAAATATTTTGCTTTGCATAACAGCAAAACCTTGTATTATACGGATTCATTACTTAACAAATCCGGGATCGATATTTAAAGGCTAATCTAAGTTAAGCAGCTATAAACAGCCTCACCGAAATAAATTGTGAAATTATCTATCGAAGAAGCTCAAGTAAAATATGCTTGTTCTTTTTATAAACTATATTTTGGTTATTTCAATTTCGTCTTATTATTACATTTTTCAGACATTAGAAAACTGAAATAAATTACGGATTTAGAGCTACATTGTGTGAAGCACAGCCAAGTATGATGTAACGTATTACTCTTGCGTAACTTAAACTAGTTATTTAGTTTCGTAGATAAAACGATTGCAAAATGAATCTAATATTAAATCATAAAGTTGAAGTACAACACGTAAGGCTTATGTCATAAGCAAAGAAGCTGGTTGGCAGACCATGCAGTTCTTTTTATGAGCGCAAAACGTTTTAGTTTTGGATATTTTAGCAAAAATTTATAATAACACAAATTGACTATATGGGTAACCTTGTAATAGGTAATTTGCTAATAGAGCAAAAAAATCCTTTTGCACGAACTTATTTTCTATTAAAATTAAATTATTAGTGAGTTTCTGCGGAAGCCAGCAATCATCATAAAATGTTGAATCTTGTATATCAAGCTCTTGAACTTAATGAGAAAATCTCCAGGAGAATGTTTCCTTACAACTACATGATAAAGTACAACTCACATAACCAAAAATTTCAACTTGATGGTCGTGCTATAACTCCTTTTAAGTTTGTATGGGTAGTAGCCGGAATACTTATATGGACACTTTGTACCGCATACGTGCTTGTTTACAAAGCCATATACAAACCCCAAAGTACGCCAACCGAGCAGTTGTTCTATGCAGCCATTGTTACACCCTTGCTACTCTTCTATAACGGAGTCACAATAGCAATTCTTCTTAATGGAGAGGATTTAGTGGATTATCTAAACAATTTGGCAAGCCTTGAGAAAATGAATCTGAAAACAAAATATATCAAAAGCACAAACACAATGTTTCAGAACGTCAAAATCCAAATACAAAAACTGTTGCAAAAAGACACTAGAAACCAGGTCGACTTTATTGGCTTGCTAATGATCTACTCAATTGTTGTTCTTACATTCTTCTGTTTTGCGAGTTCTATAACAGTCCTTATAAAACCACTGGATGCATTCACATTTGTTATTCAGGATTTGGACAAAGCGCTAAACTTCTCTTCATTTACAATTTTGTTTTTCAGATGTCTCTGCGGATTAAGTTTTGTTCTTAATTGTTTGGAAAGCGTTCGATCTGTACGAAGTGTTGTGCTAATAGGACTGTACGCTTTAACTATAACGGTGAATTCATTGAATTTTATTCGACAAATTTCGTGTAACAAACTTGCACATGCAATAAGTCGATATAGAATTCTGTATTATGTGCACATGAAAACTGTAAGATCTTTAGGGTTTGCGGTATTTGTAGCCGTTGAGAGTGCCATGCTTATAATTATATTTGCAATAGTTGGAACGTTCCTCGGTCGAAGAATGTTTCCTTTCTATATTTTTATAATTCATCCTATCATTGCTGGATTTGCCTTAATTGCATTTTCAATTATTTTAGACTTTGCTAAGACAATAGCGGTTGATTCAAGTAAGTTATTGTGTAAATGGAAACTTAGCGTGATCAGGCATCCTATAAGCAGCCGACGATGCCTATTCCGCTCTTTAATAGCGCTTCAGCCTATGGCTGTATACATTACTGGAATTGGAAATGTTGTTTCAGAAACAAAAACAAAGTTACATACGACAATTATGTTTAATTCTGTTGATGCAACACTTTTGTCCAGAGAAGTGATAAAACTTCGATTTAACTAAGCAATACAACATATTATATAAACTATAATATGCTAAATGGTTGATTGTGATGTTGTTTTATATAATAAATTAATAAATCTGAGATATAAAAACAAATTTTTATATATTGTTATGTTTGAATTAAAATTAGGTACTCAAAAACGTTCAATCATCGTTTTAATGCATGACTCATTCAAATACGTTAGTTAAGCAAGATGATCAAACAGCTTACCACTACACTATGCTCTGTAAGGCAAACAACGTCCTGTCGTTTTGCCATTTAGGTACAAATGTACGCTAGTATTTAAAGACAAAAACGTGAATAAATCGGGGCTCTTACGCCAGTATTAAACTGAAACTCATTGTGTTCTTGTTGATCTCATTTAAGTAACCTACCCATTAACCCTAACCCTAACATGGTGTTCGCACCGAAAAACCTGGCATTGAACAATTCTGTTCACACTTCAGCAACTTCAAGTTTCCGAATAAATTTTTCATACTTTCCAACTTGAAAGTTTTTGTTTTCCTTAGTCTCTTTTAAACAATTTGTTTCAGTTTCAATTTGGGTTCAATTTTTTTTCTGTTGTTTTTCACTTTATGTATACTTTTCCAGTTTTTGACGCGTGTAGTTTTTTTTTCTTCTTAAAAATCAGTAGAAAGCCCAACTAACATGTTAAGTACAAATTCTGCAAATTTTTCGTTCGTTTTAATCTGATATCACTGAAGTCCTTTCCCTAAATTTAAGTACCACTAACCGCACGGCCGCCAGTTTACCACCCACAGAGTGGGTAATGGTGACTTCGGTCTCAACAAGTGTTAGTTTTTCGGGACATTTAAGCAAAGAAAACCTAAACATTTACTATATTGTAGGGAACCACGCCATGGCACTCATAATTTTTTTTGTCCCAATAATTCGGTTACATTTGCATTTAGATATAAGAACATAAACCTAAGCACATAATATAGGCTTCCCGTTTCGTACTAACCCTTTTCCCCTCCTTTTATGTTCCCATCCTCATGCTCAGTGATATCAGTTTCTTGAATTAGGGTCTAAAATATTATAATCTATGTTGCTAGCCATTTTGTTTTCTTAATTCAAATTCTTTAAGGAAAAGAACTTTAAAGAAATAGTTTATTTAAAATCGCGTTTATTTTTTTATTCATTTCAAATTGCCCAATTATATAAACTTTTAGTCGTTACATTAGCAGTAAAGTTTAAACTTGTTCCATAGAAATTGTTTTCTTTGCCAATTGCATCTTAAAAGAATTAATCGTAATAAGTTTTACTAGAAGTTTATGATTTTCATGCAAATTAAAATTTCAATTTGTCGTTGCATTAAATAATTTCTCTTATGTTAATACTTGCGTTTCACCAGTTTTAAAAATATTGTTCATAATTTTGTAGTTGTAATTTCAAATTACTCAATTTTGTTAGTTATTCCATATTATGATAAAATAGTTTTGATTTTTCAGCTTATAGCATGTTTCGAGCGTTAAGTATGTGTAATACTTGTAAATTTCGTAGATAAATCTAACTTTTCAGTCTGTTTCTACTACATGCTTATAAATTCCCGATTTGGTAAAGCAATATATATTTTTTTCATTAAGTAGATTTCACGCTCATTCTTAAAGCACAAACGTTGTCAATTCTTGCTTTTCTTGATGTCCTTGCGTTCATTCAAAGTGATGACATCATCACAAATTGTAATGGACTCACACGTTTTGCTTCGTCTTTTCACATTAGGTACATCTGCTTGACGTTTCAATCATACGTTTGCATTTTTGTTCTTGACTTCGTATTGAACAAGATTAAATTTGCAATATCCATATAAGCATAGTCATCACGTCGAGCGTACAAGTTTAAACGTTTCCAAGTTAAACGTTTTATCGACATTAAAGAAAACGTAATTATCTTGTGCAGAATTGGAACGTAGTGTCCGCTTAAGTATGCAGCTTCGAAGTTTAAACTATCGTACGACTCATCCTTCGATACGTATAAAACGCTTGGTTTATGTTAGTACGTTTTTCTTTGTAGGTACATAAACGTTTCCATCAAGAAATGCCTGACTCCAACGGCATCTCCATTTTTACTGGCTTGCATGTAACGTCAGTTTTGACCACCATGATTCACGACCAAGGCCAACAATTTGCATCTTTACGTAACTCTAAAACCTGCAAAAATCGTCATGTAAAATTTAAGGTGTGAGTGTACGACAACGATTAAAACCAATATGTTAGCATCTTTACTGGTTTATTATTTAGAAAAAAAATGCATACCTTCGGTCAACAAGAAATTCAATAATGTGTTTAGGAAAAAAATAATGTCTGCTTTGTATGAAATTTGTTAGTTCTTCTTCAGAATGAAAAATTAAAGTAATTTGCTTAAATACATTAGTAAAGCACGTATCCATTACGAGTATAGTAGATTAGAAATTCGGCTTGCTTCAAACATTTGCTATAATTCAGTTTAGTGTTATTTCATTTCAAGTTGTGAGACTAAATAACATTGTAAACGCATCATTTGGAAAAAGCATTATATTCTGCTTGTACAGTTTGAATATCTGAATTCATTTTTAAGGTAATAGGTTTGCATCGGGTTTTTGGCCTTGTTTATATCCAGAAAAGAACTTTTACAGCTCAAAATAAATCCGTGACGGCAGCAGTTGATTTCATTATAAGTCTTTTGCAGTATAGTTTATGACAATACAGTAATTAACGATGTTATGAACTACGTAGGAATTTTGTACATATTTTGTCCCGAAAAATTAGAATTTGCAGAGAGGTAGCACCATTGTTTCTAGGAAAAGTTTTCTCAAATCAATGCAACATTTAACATCTGATCCAGGAATACCAGGTTATCAGATCATTTTTTTCAAGTTAAACAAATTGTCACGGTATATTAATGTTGTAAAAACAGCGAACCAAAAAAGCCCACAATAGCAATTTGGAAATTTGCTTTACTCTATAACTTTGCCGTCGATAACAAAATGCAGCGGATTGTTTTGTCCATGCCCGTTATGAATTCATATTTGTTACGCTTGTCAATTAAAAAACTGGATAATCCATTTTTTTGCAAAAAGGTTTTACTAAGCTGATCTTCTGCTTCCTCATCTTCATTTACCTGATACCAAGTAAATTTGAAGTTTCTTGATTTCATGAAATGTTTCTTCTAAATTATAGTTTCGGACTCCAAGCTATTATATCGTCATCATATCAGTACTGTTCTTAGATTATTTTATTACTTATAAGTAATCTTTTGCAGCAACAGTGTTCCATAACCGGTTGCATCATAACTATTTTCCAGAGCACACAGAAATTGTTGCTTTTATGCCGATATTGGCTTCCAGCAGTTTACACCTTCTGTAATCTAAACACGTATTGTTGTCTGTTACCGAAGTCAACACTTGACGACCAGTTTTCTTTTTGATAACTGCTGCTAATGCATGTAAATTCAGGCAAACAAAATTGGTTTCGTTTACTGGTCAGGTTTTGTTTGTTCTTTTAGCGTAACTTGAACCTCAAACCTTACTTAGCCTTTAGCCTCAATTATCTGCCGGCAAGTAAATTTAAAGTTTCATAACTTCATAACATTTGTCCTACAACTTATATTTTAAGACTCTTAGCTTTACATCGCATTCATATGGTTACTTGTCTTAGATTATTTTATTATTAATAAGTAAGCATTTGACAATCACTCTGTTCAGTAATGGTTTAGGATAAACTCTTTCCGCTCATACGTCTATATAAACTACAAAAGCATTGCTTTTGTTCATGTATTGGTTTTCAGCAGTTTCCAAATTCGAAACTTTTTAAGTGTATTGTTATTCCTTCTTGCAAAAGCTATTATATGAAGACATAACCTGATCACTTATGTCTTGTTTGATTCCAGTACATGCTCTAATCCGTTTGGAAATGTTGGCGACCCCAAAACGGTATTTGTGTGGTTTTCATTCAGCTCATTTGTCGTAGTTTAAAACTCACCTTCAGGCCATAACCTCTACATGCTCTGAAATTTATTCCTTCGTCATACCAGCAAAAATATAATATATAGATGCTTTTGTTATATTAACAGTGTTACTCCGGCGTAAAATCAAATATAATTCCCAGATATAGTTTCACAATCAATGACCGGCTATGCTCATAAAATTCTACGATAATTCCGATTGTACTACGAAATTCTTGTAAAAGTTATTGTAATTCCGGAACTCGTTGGGTACCCCTAGCATGCAAAGCCGCGGCCGCGCACCAGAACCCGCTTAGCTTACGGTTTTGGTTTCATCTTGCTTTCTGTTCCGCTCCGGATTCCACCTTTGTTTTCGTCTCTGTTTCCACTTTTGATTTTTTCCCTGATACTGGTTTTGATTCCATTCCAGATTTCGCCTTTTGGATGGTCTCTCTTTTTGGGTTTTGTCCCAATCTCCATTCCTTAGTTGATTACGGGTCTACTTTTTTCACCTGCGATTCATTTTTGTTCTTTAAATAACTCCTTATTGCTTCATCTTCTAACTTTCTTTATAATTGCTAGCACTATGTGTCACTCAAAACACTGCTATGCTATGACTCAAAAAACGCCCCAAAAAAAAGAAAAAGAAAAGAAATTTTCCGTCATTTTTGTTCACTCTCCGACTCCATTTGTTTCCTAGACCAGTCAGAAGAAACCGTATCCCCTCTCTTCAGTACCCCCCTACTTCCCAGAGATTCCAAGCTCTTTGACCCCTTACTAGTCGTTCCCTAAAATTTGCGTAACACCAGATTCTTTCATTGGTATTTTCCAACCCACCGCTCGTAATTCTGATAACCCCGAAATTTTTATCCCTTTTAACTGACGACCGGTCTCATTCTCCCTCTAGTATTCATGACCCAATAGACCCAAACTCACGGGAGGTCCCTTGCATACCCTTATTTTCAGATTCAGTCACCGTCACAGATCCAACAGTCACAGATTCAACAGTCCTTCCCTTCCCCTTCGTCCCCGACCCTTCCAAACAGCCCCCATTCCCTAAATCCCAAAGCCCTAATCAGGTACCAATTCTCAAGTTTTTTTGGTGACTTTGCAAAAGTTGTTTCACAGAGTCCCTCCGTGGCGCCACAGCCAATTTTAACCCCCTTAGGCAACATTTAACCCCGTTCAGTTTGCTTCTCCTCCTGTTTTCAGTTCCTGCCAAAATCACAAATCCCCCCAATAAGCCGCTTAAGTTAAAATATACTGATCCTATTGCTTCGTCGATTATTGCCTCTCAACGGCCGCCTCAGCGGCATCTTCATATCACGCCTTCATTCAGAAACGTCATGACAAGTTTGCACGTGCACCGGTCCCCACTGCAAACTGATACTCATATCGCAGTACAAATTCCACGTGGAAAACAAGTTTCTAAAGATTTTGCTCCTGAAGATTTTGTTTTTACCGTTTTTCCGATGGACCGGTCCACTTTGCTTCTACCGATTTTGATTTTGCCGATTTTTCTCCTGAAGATTTTCCGATGAACCGTCCACCCCGCTTCGCTGGATCCAGAACTTGCTTTGTATATACGCTTATTTCGACTCAATTGCTTTCCTTTGTAAATTGCTTTGCACAACTAATAACACGCTTTGCTTTTTCCAGTTCAAATTTTCCTTTCCCTTGTAACAGGCTTTTCCGCATAACCGCTGCTTCCTTGCGTATTATTAATTTGCATTATTTAATTATTGCGCATTACGAATTTTGCTACAGTTGAAAATTATAACCGCTCACTATGTTGGTACCAACACTCTGCGCAGAGTACAAACAAACTTGACGACTAACACAGACAAATCTCGAGACCCACTGGTTTCACTCTCACTGACAAACTTTTTGACAAACTATGACAGCAAACAAATATTATTTGCGATCGTACACTCGTGTAACTTAAAATTAAGATTAAAATTAATCTACAGATGAGACAAAATTAAGTCTATAGAAAAAAAACTTAAAAGCATAGCTAAAAATTTTAGTTAGGTAGGACATACTATAGATAACTCAGAATTTTTGCATTACTAGTAAAACAAAAAAATCTTTTTACGAAGAATATTTAGGCGCTTAAGATATTTCTAGAATAATTTGTAGGAATTATTTATTTAAAAGGCAAAAATGCTAGAAGATTTTAAGGCATAATTGTAGTAGGTCAAAAAAGAACACAGTTAATTTAAATTAAACTGTCTACATTTTATTGAAAGATTTTAAAAGGTTCCTGAAGATTTTTACTTACAACCAAACAACTACGGAATTAATGTAACAGCTAAAATTTTTAAAAATATTTTCCTGGTCGGCCAGAGAGTTTTTGATGGGGTTAGACGTATTTGAACCCCTTTAATATTTTAAAACAAATTAGATATAAGTACTTCAGGGGATTAGAATGTTAGTACTTCAGAAGAATCTCGGTGTTACTATTTTATAAGAAATTAGATCTAAGTACTTTAGAAGAATCTCGATGTTAGTATTTTATAAGAAATTAGATCTAAGTACTTTAGAAGAATGTCGATGTTAGTATTTTATAAGAAATTAGATCTATATACTTTAGAAGAATCTCAATGTTAGTATATTACAAGAGATCAGATTAGTATTTTAGAATCTCCATGCTAGCATGTTAGAAGATACTATAATTAAGTATTTTGGAAGATGATTTTAAGGCAGATTTTCTTTGAGTTTTTCAGGATGCTGAAGCCTATCGTCCATCCTGCCATTTCTGAATCTGTTTTTTTATCACGGCGTATTACCATCGCTGTATCCCTGATAGCCTATCACCGCCTGCTTCCTGTTTTTGTACGAGCACCAGACGTCTGTCTATCTACCACTGCCGCCATAAGATTCCTGCCTGCTGCCATCAGATCCTGCCTGCTGCCATCAGATTCCTGCCTGCTGCCATCAGATTCCTGCCTGCTGACATCAGATTCCTGCCTGCTGCCATTAGATTCCTGCCCGCTGCCATCAGATTCCTGCCTGCTGCCATCAAATTTCTTTATGCCTGCCGCCATCGGATCCGTGCCCCGTGGATTCCTGTCTACCAACCACCGTTGGATTCCTGATTGCCTGCAACCGCTGGCTCTAAGTCTTCCTGTCATCGCCGGATACTGGTTTGCCTGACCCGCCAAATCATCGTCAGCCTACCACCGCAACATCCTTTTTTCTCGTCGTTACTAGAAGTTTAATTTTAAGTTAATAAATTTTGTTCCCAAATTGTTTTTATTTTCCCGAATATTTCTTTAATACTAGAATGTAATTGAACGAGAACGTTCAACCGATTTACAATGGGGGTGATAACATTGATGCTAGTGCCGGGTATTTGTTCTGACACTTTGTTAAGATTCGAGTAATTGCAACAAATGGTTTTATTAGCATCAAATTAATGTTCTTAAATTAATACAGTAATGCCTCATAAAACCCTACTAAAGCAATGGGTGTATCAGTTTTCACATTTCCTCCTTCTGAGAGTGCATCAGTTCCAAAATTTTAAAAGCATACGTTGATCATCTCACTCGCAGTGAACATGCAGTCTGGCACGGTGTGAGCGGGATACCACGCAGTCCTGGTACGGTGGTAAGGGGTGACCCACCACTTCTCTTTTACTTTTCTGTTCGTTAAAAATTCACTTTTCACTTCACAATTCAAAGTTCACTTTCGACTTTGTAGGTAGCCAGTTTTGAGCGTAAATCCCAATTAAAACAAAAGTACTATACGAATGGAGTTATTGTTAAATTTATCACTAGTCATTTATCTTTTATTTTTAGACGCCAAATATCTAATGCGTCGTTAAATTAAACACCGAAAAGCGATTAATACTTTTCGATTCGTGGTTAGTTTATGCTAATAACCTGTAGCATTTACTGACATTTTAGATACTCAAGCTTGCAATGTCCTGCAGCTTGTGACAATAGCAGCCACTTATAACAACTGAATTTCAAGACTAAAAGGTTGCTTTCTAGCTGTTGCATTCTCGATGATTTTCTAATGTGTTGGAACTTTTTCCTGACTCTGGTGTGGTGATATCATCCTAAGTATGTCATAAATGATCTGGACTAAGACGTATTTCTCCGTTGTATGTGCCCCATTCCCATGATAAATCTTATTAATTTATTAACTTTTGTTAAATGATTTAAAATAAAATGTTTTACAAATTTGGCCTGTGCCTAAATCTCATGTCACGTAATATTTTTTGACAACAAGAAATTGTATTTATAATTATGAAGAATCTTTTGTTAACTTTGATTTACATTTAGACAGTGTTATTTAATTATCTTAAATGTGTTAAAATTTATGATTAATTTATGATATTGAAATGAAAACACCAATGTATCTGGAGTTTTGAATTATGTTCATAATAGTCAAAGAGTAACCAATTTGCTAAAATATTTCTGATTTTTGTGTACCCTTAAACGAGGACGTTTAGGAATTAATGATGGGGGTGTTATGTTTGAATTAAAATTAGGTACTCAAAAACGTTCAATCATCGTTTTAATGCATGACTCATTCAAATACGTTAGTTAAGCAAGATGATCAAACAGCTTACCACTACACTATGCTCTGTAAGGCAAACAACGTCCTGTCGTTTTGCCATTTAGGTACAAATGTACGCTAGTATTTAAAGACAAAAACGTGAATAAATCGGGGCCTTACGCCAGTATTAAACTGAAACTCATTGTGTTCTTGTTGATCTCATTTAAGTAACCTACCCATTAACCCTAACCCTAACAATATGCTTGACATACGTATAATCTATATTTGTTCCGGCGTTCGTATTTTGCTGGTAACGATTTTTGCGGGTTAAAGACATCTGCATTATTGCTTTTCCCAGAATGTTTGATAGCGTTTTGAAGTACAAGCTACATCTACATTTGATTCCAAAATATTTCCTTTTAACAGAGAGGTGACTGTTAAAATTAAATTACCAAAATGAAAGGAAGAAATTATAACTTTTTTGAGTAAGCATATTGTATAAGCTCTAAGCTACTACAAAAACTAAACAAAAAGTAAATAAAATGTTTGCAGTTATCTTTTGATATGCACTATGCAGGATCCACTGCCAGAATTGGCAACTTTCGTGTTTCCTGCTTAATCTGTAAACATTCATAGTAAACCATTAAAAGATTCTCGCTGATATGGTTGAATAAAGTATGATTTGGAATTTCAAAAAGTACGAGACGTTGAACAACCCAATAAAAGCACAATTCAATAAAAGTACATAACGAGCAATATACTACCTCTTCATAAACATTTATGAATCCAAAGTGCAATACAATAAAATCATATAAGACACAACACACTAGCAATTCGGAAACTCTGACGAATTTGAAATCAGAAAAGTACTTGCAAAAGTTTGAAAACCACTAGTAATTCTTTGCAGACTCACATATAGTGTGTAAAAAACAACAATACTAGCTTTTCAGAAATTTTTATACTTACAAAGTTAAAAAATTACATGCAAACAATTTCAAAGAACAGGCCCATTTTTACAAAATATGATACAAGTACAAATACTTACAAACTAAAAATTGTAAACTAAATACGTAACAGTAGAAAGAAACTTAAGAAAGATGAAAAATATAACAGGATTTTCTCAATGCAACTCTTATATACAGTAAACATATTAGATATACGGCAACCCAAGGTAAGCTTTGTAAATTAGAAAGTGTAGGCACAAAAGATATAAGGTACATGAAAACTTATATTACAAAGACAACCGGTGCAATTTTTTATATATTATATTCTGAGTAGTTACAACTAATATGTTTAGGAATAAGTTGTTTGTTTTCGAATTCCCTAACAAATCTCCACCAGGATGTTGGTGTATCCTCATCTTCGTCACCTGGTATTACAGTAATCATTTTTAAGTTGGGCAATTCTTCCCAAATACTAAACTCTTTTGAATGTATGTCATTCATATAAAGGAAACCGTACACACAGTCACTAAATCTCCATTCTCTAGGTTTAAAACCAAATTCCTCTTTGTGTTCGTAATCGGGCTCAGGTCCAAATGGACTGAACTTTGGATTAAAATACTCCAAATTGGGCAAGGCTTTAAGAAACTTCATGTTTAGGGTATCATCTACAGTAAACCGTATGTGTCTGATTGATTGCAGTACAGGAAAATAAGTTCCAGCTTTTTCTGGCGCGTAAGTGTTACCGAGTTCCAACATTTCAATATTGCACGGTTGTAAAACGTTAAACAGCTTGTGTATATCAATTCCTCCTCTGGTTATACTTAACTTCTTCAGATTTTGACAGGATTTGCCCAAAACTCGAAACATTTTGCGGAGTCGTTGCGTTGAATTTATTCTCTCTTCCCGGGAAATGCTAACATGACTGATTACTAAATCTGTTAAATTTGGAATTTTTCTGGCCAATGATTTGTTCCAGTATCCTATATCAACTCCAAACTTTCTGATCTGATTACCACTAGCTTGTGTAAATAAGCCATTGTAAAGCCCCAAATCATCAAATTCAAACCACACGCCTGACAGGTCTAAAGTTTCCAGATATTTTGGAAAGTGAAGTTTTCTTCCTTTTCCCCAAATATTTCTAAACACTTTCTGGCTTGTCGCTTTGTCACAATTAAACTTGCTGTTTATCTCAAGTGACCTCAGATTTGGCAAATATGATAAACACTGAAATAAATAATGCATGAGTATTTCTGTTTGATCTGCATGAAGCACAAACATGTCAAAGACAACGTGATGAATGTGGTATCCCATCAGTTTTAGAAAGTTCGTTATCTTGCGTATTTTTTCAAGATCAGCAGCCTGATTTTCGCAACTACAGGTGAAAATGTTTAAATATTTCCCGAGAAAAGGATTTTGTCCATTGGCATCTGCTATAATGCGATTGTTCATTACATCGCAGAACACTGCATCAAAGTCTGTTCTGATTTCTGGAAACTTGATGCAAGTAAAATGGCGTTCTGTCATTTTGGTAAGGCGGGAAGAGTTGTAGGGCAATCGACGGGGATGAGCTTCTAGTAGTCGGTCGACTGTCCGTTTCCAGAATTTGCACACGCGTCGGCAGTTAAGGGTATCCTTGTCACTCAGGTGGTTGGGTAAAATGAGCCAGAGAATCTCAGAAATTCGCCAATGAAATTCCTTATTTTCAGATAAACCTTTCAACTCATGGTAGGTTGTTAAAAGTGACACTATATCTTCGGACGTATCGATTTTATCTATTATTAATCCCCATACCTTGAAAAAATCATCATTGGAAATTTACTAATTACCAAAAATTAAATTTATTTGTACTCGGATAAGATAACTGATAGGACTTCTAAGTTACCTCGGGTGGGAACAAACGTACGTGCCAATTTAGTGCTGCTTGAAACTTTTCCATCTTTCGACAAGGAATACTTAATTTACACTTGAGTTACACACTAGCCTCAAACTAAATACTTTTGGGAGATTTAAAAACAAAAGAATTTCTTTGGTGTAAAGTGGACAATTGCAAAGCTGAAAGCCAAATA
The DNA here is from genome assembly GCA_029691765.1 of Entomobrya proxima. NCBI lineage: Eukaryota > Metazoa > Arthropoda > Collembola > Entomobryomorpha > Entomobryidae > Entomobrya > Entomobrya proxima. The sequence goes on along the minus strand of CM056169.1, from coordinate 36,582,905 downwards.
AAACTTTCAAAGGACACCTACAGAATTGTTCTGAATAGTTTGGTCTTGGGTTTTTTCTACTTAAACAAAAGATATTAATACCTTCATACACTTTAGTAAAGGGCCTTTACTATGCTACCTACAGCTCAAGTTATGTCTTTCTCGACATGCATTAATTTGTATGTATTTTCCTACCTAGGTTTTTTAATTACAAAAAGACATACGTAGCTGCCTTAGGCTTTAAAGCCTTTAAGCTTAAAGCATTATATTTACAACTGATAGAAATATTTTCACATATGACATAGCTGCTGGCTGCTGGTTATCACGTTCGCATTTAGCCCGTCCTGTTTAATAATTTGTATTTCTATTTCTGGAAGAGCAATACAACCCCGTATTTATATAAATATCAGGACTACAACAGAGGACAATAGGCTTAGTTGAGAGTGCATACTCGTCCGTATGACTGCAAGTACCTGTTTAAAGTGACGTTGCACTCTGCGTTCCCAGCAATACGCCAGATTCCAATCTAAAAGCATTACGAAAGAGTCAAATATTGAGACTAGTACCATTTGATAGAAATAAATTCGGGCTATCTTCTGAAAAAACCTTCTGTGTCGGCGCTGCCTTGTTCCCGAGATATTGAGGTTCAAAGTTAGAGTCATTTTACACTAGGTTCCAAAATGGAAGGGATCACTTGCATGATGTCGATTTACATGCATATTGGAAAGAAATCAGCGAATAAAGCAAGCAAAACTGGCTAATTTGCCAGTTGCAGTGTTTCTGTGTAATTTTTCCATAAGGCAATTAGCATTGTGTCTTATGGGGAAAATTCATGTGTAAATAATTGTGTTCCAGTAAAGAAAATTGTACATTTTTTACTCTCAAAACACGTAGATCAATTACGTGTTTAGGTCTATTAAATTAGTTTTTGAAAATAATGTACGACGGCGTCAGGAAAATTGACGCAAAACTGAAAAATATATGATGATGATGATGATTCCAGCTGGCAGCAGAAAATAAACAAGTCCATTAACATGGACGGTATAGCGGCATAGAGCTCCGCTTGAAAAGTATGGAGACGTTTGAGTCTCGCTGCCGGGAGAGCGGTGGGGAATTCAACAGCCCTTTTTGGAGACGAGCCCTAAAAATTTTCTGTTTCCTGACATTGACTAATCAAAACATAATAGCGTGATTAGTTAAAGTTAATTGTGCAATTTGAATGCACTGGATGAAAGAACATTTTTGTTTTCATATATGCAGAAGTGGAAAAGTGTGTGTTTGTTGTGAAAATTTGTAAATGTTGCCAGAGACGGAAAGAGTTACTAAAAACTTAGCTTGGGGAAGGGACTAGGCCCCAAGCACAAGACGAAGAAAAGGAAGCCAACTTTTTGGGTAAGCGGTGCATTCTGTCCGACTGACCATTGATTTGCCTTCATCAAAATTTGGACTTGTAAAGATTTCGGGAAGTGAAGGGGATAGAGGTTGGGCTGGAGGAGCAGCTGCAACTTCAACTTGGAAAATTGTTATTATTGTCAACGTGAAACCTAACTTAAAGTTTTTTCAATAAAGTTAATTGTTCTGACGCGAGCAAGTTTCTTTTGTTTAATAAAATTGATACTGTATTTAAACTGAAATTCCCAAATTTGTGTGACTTTCGGCAATCATTTTTTCATTTGGCGCACAGCAACCACCACCACAGACATTGCCTTTAGAGTTTTGACATGACATGACATAAATAAATTACCATTGGTGCCGAAACTGTGGATTGGTGACCTCTGTGTCAAGTGAATTAGTGACCTTGGACCTCAAGTGATTTTTTGAAATTTGGAAAATTTCAAACTTTTGTGAAGTGACGGGGCTGAAAATATCCCCAACAAACACTATCGTATCATATACGCTATAGTGACCTATTGTGACCTTTGGTGCAATCAGTGACTTTTAATCTGTGATTAACAACGGTGACGGGGCCGGGAAATTCCCCAACAAACAACAGTGCGGGCCTGACGTGGCAAGTTGAAAAATTAGTCAGACGACGAAATATTTAGACGACTGTCAATATTATTTGTGTTTATACTGCTACAGCGACAAGTAGTAGTTGTGAACACAAGTGAACTAGTTTGCTCTCAAGTTGAATCAAAGTGGAGAACGACATCTGCTTGTTTGTTCAGTGCGCCCACATAGTGACGGTAATCATGGAGGGCTTACGGTATCAGCTTCAACAACAACGAGAGCATTTAGAAATCTCTATTAATCGGCGAGAGGAATTAATAGCAATCCTCGAGAAATTCAAACATCGTGATCCCGATGATTTGAGTGATGCTGAATTGGAGGAGAAACAAGATGCTGAGGGACGACTCGGCATAACGCTAGAAATGATCGCTTCATCTGAGGAACAAATCAGAAAGCTGGAGCACCAGATAGCTCATATAGAGCAAAGGATAGAGGCTAGTGATGCCCAAGTGGCACATAGCCTTTATAATCAAGCGGGCCCAACAGTGGTCCCAAGTAACCAGGTAGCTCTAACGACTGCCCGGTATTATGACGACAACATACGACCAGCGTCTGCCCTGAGTGGTAGAAACAGTCAACATGAGGACGCCCAGTTTTGGGATGTGACCTCCCCGCAAGGGGATGCGATCAGACATCTTGAAGCTGTAGCAGAGAGTCAATTAACTGAGCTTCAATTAGCTCACAATAACAAGGCCAACCCCTTAAAGGATGAAATAGAGGATGATGAAGAGGCCTTGGCCGGAGTCCCTTCGGGTACCACAGCTGAAGAGCTACTGGTCCGACTGAGCCATAGGAAAAAGAAATTATCCCGAATGGAAAGAGATTTGAAACAAAATGAAGAGCTTATTCAAAAGAAATTGAAAGCAGATATTGACGCGTTGAGGTATGGAGCCGCTGCTGAAAGGGTAAAACCTACCCCGCCTGCAGCTAGTCCCATTCCTCATAAACCATTTAGTGAAAGAATACCACCTAGTGGATCCCGGTACGACCCACTTCCGATATCGAGAGTGGGTAATCGACACCCACCGACAATTGACGTTAGCAGAGAAGCTGATGAAGACCAACTATCTTCAGCCTCTATAGTGAGACCTGACAAGGACGCTTTGATGGTGGAAGCGTTAACAAGGTTGTTAAGAGACCAAAGGACAGGACCCAGTGACAAATTCCTGCCCGACTTCAACGGAGACCCAGCCCAGTGGATTCAATTTAAAGCTCATTATGACCGAACCCTCCGAAAGTTTGGTTTTACTAATGATGAAAATATGTCCCGCTTGGCAAGATGCCTGAAGGGTGCAGCAGCAAAGGCTGTACAGCACCTGATGACAAACCCCAAAAACGTTCAAGTAGTGATGGATACGCTTGAACGTAGATTTGGGCGACCAGAATATGTGATCGATGTTCTTACAGAAAACGTAAGAGCTTGCAAACGTGTAGACACACGATTTCCTGAAACGACTATTGAACTGGGAACATGCGTCTCAGCGTTAGTAGAAAACATCAAGGCATTCAAAATGCCGGAGTACCTTAGAAACGCTCAGTTACTTCGCGAACTTTTGAATAAATTGCCGCAATATATGAAAGACCACTATAACGATCACCGAGTGCTATTTGAAATCGACGCATCAGACTTGCCTGCGTTCGAGAAATGGCTAAATGCTAAAGTAGAAGCAGCGTTAATGGATTATAGACCCACTGTGGGCAAACAAAACGAGAAGAAGGAGGAGAAATCCCATTCAAACTCAAGAGGTCGCGGCACTGTTGCCGCTGCTGCCGCAGAAGGACAAACGCCAGACGACAAGCCATCCAACAGCAAAGCAAACGAATGCAACGTCTGCCATGCGAAAAATCATAGAATTGATTCATGTTGGACTTTGAAAAAGAAGTATTGATGAACGATGGAAGCTGGCAAGAGAAGCTAGAGTATGTTTCTCCTGCCTTAAAAACGGCCATCGTACAACGGACTGCGAAGAAAGTCAAGAGTGTGGAATTGATGGGTGCACCAGGAAGCACCATCGATTGTTACACTCAAAACCTCTTCCTGGGAAAGGAACAGCCCCAAGGGGAGAACCAAAGGGACAACGAAAAGACGAACCCTCTACTTCCACGCCTGCTGAAGAAGAAAAGGTCGTTGGAAATATTGGGTTATCAGCTGCTGTGGCAGCAGCAATTATCGAAGGGACAGACGGTCCTCTACCGATAGTTCCAGTGAAGATAAAATGTGGAAACAGGGTAAAGAAAACATATGCCCTCCTAGACTCTGGTGCCACTCGGACTTTAATAACAAACGACCTTGCCAAAGACCTCGGCATTCAAGGAAAGCATATAGACTTTCGATACACCACAATGTCAGGTGGTGTGGTGAAAGAAGACAACGCCAGACTTGTGGACTTTTCCATTTGTGGAACACCACGAGGATCAATCTGGCACGACATACGACAAGCCATTACAATAAAACAAATCGGATTGCGATCCTACTCTCTTGATGTTGAGGCTGCTAAGCTACGCTGGCCTCACCTAAAGAAATACCAGGGGCCACGGCTGAGAAATGTTCAGCCTGAAATTGTCATCGGGAGCGATCATGGTTATTTAGCCGTAAACCGACAGCTTTTATACGCAGACCCGGAGCAACCCTTTGCGGTCAAAACAGATCTAGGATGGAACTTACAGGGAAAATTTGGGGAAATGAACCATATTGGATCCCTGTATCACATAAGTGGCGTGGACTTGGACGCCACTTTGGACAAACTGATTACAGAATCATTTAAACTCAACAACTTGGGAGAGAAAGAAGACGACTCAAACTCTCTCTCTGTCCAGGACAAAAGAGCCCTGGAAATTATGGAAGCGACCACCGTGCGCAGAGACGACGGGCGCTGGGAAACAAGTTTGCTGTGGAAAACAGCAGATCCTTTCCCTCAGGGCATGTATGACGAATCGGTCTCTCGTTTGCGAAAAACGGAGATCAGAATGGCAAAAACCATGAATTTGCGGAGGTATATCACAACAAAATAAAAGAATACCTGCATAAAGGATACTTAAAAAATTGTCTGAACAAGAAGCGGAGACCCGTACAGACAGATCAGGGTTCATCCCCCACTTCGGAGTAGTGAACCCTAATAAGCCGGGAAAATTCCGGCTTGTATTTGATTGTGCTGCTGTAATTGAAGGGAAATCTTTCAACGACTTTCTCCTCACGGGGCCGGATTTAATTCGACCCCTACCTGCAATTTTATGGAACTTTAGACGACACAAATTTGTAATTTGTGGGGATATTGAAGACATGTTCCATCGTGTCTTCATTCGGGAGGAAGACCGACAGGCACAGAGGTTTCTGTGGAGAGATGGTGACCCATCTAAGAAACCTGACGTGTATGAGATGCTGGTTATGATCTTTGGTGCAACCTCATCTCCCGCATGTGCCATTTTTGTTAAAAACAAGAATGCAGAGCAGTACATAGAAACCTATCCCGAAGCAGCGAGCGCAATTATGAAAGACTTTTACATTGATGATTGCCTAACGGGAAGTGACACGGAAGAGAAAGTGTCAATTCTCCGGAAACAAATAACCGGCATAAACAAAAGCGGAGGATTTGTCATAAAAAAGTGGTTGTCCAACAGTGACCACATTATGAAATCCATACCCGATGCTTTACGATTAGACGGAGAACAGAAAAGCATTGGAGAAACGGAGAGAGTGCTTGGGCTGTACTGGGATCCCAAGAAGGATGTGTTCACCTTTAGATTAAATTTCAACAAGGTGAAACCCGGAATCATGGCCGGGGAGAGGCCGACAAAAAGACAAATGTGCGGACTCATCATGTCCCTCTTTGACCCGCTGGGATTCGTGGCTCACTTTAAGATAAAAGCCATGATACTTTTCCAGGAGGTCTGGAAAACTGGAATAGGATGGGATGACCCCATTACGGATGAGATTTATGCGGGATGGACGCGGTGGGTAACCCAGTTAAAAGACCTGCCACAAATTACCATTCCTAGATGGTACGGAAACTTAACCAGTGTCCAATTGCACACTTTCACAGACGCCTCTACGGAGGGGATGGCCTCTGTTTGCTTTCTGAGAACCCAAAACGGTGACCAAATCAAAGTTGCGTTTGCCGTGGGGAAAGCAAAAGTGGCACCAACTAAGAAATCAACAATTCCTCGACTCGAATTGTGTGCTGCGTTAATGGGGAGCCAAATGACAGCGGCCTTCCTCAAAGAGACACCCATTCCAATTGAGAGGTGTGTATATTGGAGCGACTCCAGTACCGCACTTTCATGGATTAAAAGCGACTCGGCAAGATACAAGGAGTTTGTGGCCAACCGAGTCTCAAAAATACAAAAATTAACGAACGCGGATGATTGGCGGTGGATAAACACCGAAGATAACCCAGCAGACGACGGGACCAGATCTAGCAAAGCTGCAGATTTGACAAGTGAAAGCCGATGGCTCACGGGGCCGGCTTTCCTTCTGCAGCCTGAAGAAAATTGGCCAGAGAAGGCCTCAATAGAAGGAACCTCCTTTGCAACTATAGGAGAAGAAACTATCTCAGATGAGAAAGGAGACGACAAGTTGTGGGAAATTGTGCCAGATAGCACACGATTTTCATCATACAACCGACTTTTACGGGCTACAGCTTCCGTAATAGCTGCCGCCGAATATTGGCTGCAGAGAATAAGAAAGAAAGAACCACTATCGTCTCCTTGGACTAAACTGAACGGCGTAAACATTACGTCTAACTTCGAAGCAGATCATTTAAAGACTGTCGAAATAGCAATTTTGCGAGAAGCGCAGAAAGACATAAATCTTAAGAATGCGAAGAAAATATCATTAACAACAAAGTTATTTCGTGACATGGACGGTGTCATACGTGTCCAAGGGCGACTTGCAGACTCGGTCAAGGGAGAAGTAAAAAGACCAATCCTCCTGCCAGGAAATAACCGTATAACAGAGCTCCTGATCGACGCTGAACACCACAAGAATTTACATTGTGGTCGAAATACAGTGTTCAACCTCCTCAGAGAGCGGTTCTTCATCCCAAGTGGACGGAACGCGGTAAGGAAAGCTTGGGGCAGATGCTTACCGTGTAAGCTTAGAAAAGCAAGTCCGGTCTTCCCTGAAATGGGAAAGCTGCCGGATTGCCGGACAAACGCGTATGAACCCCCGTTTACCTACACAGGGGCAGATCTATTTGGTCCAATGCAGGTGACCGTGGGACGGCGTCACGAAAAACGGTGGGGGCTTCTCCTGACATGCATGGTGACGCGAGCCGTGCATGTAGAGATACTCTCAGGACTCAGCCTTGACGAGACCATGATGGGGCTGTCGCGTTTTGTGGATGCTCGCGGAATTCCAAAGCATCTGTACAGTGACAATGGCACCAATTTCGTCGCAGCAGCAAAAGAAATTGGTAAACAAGTTAAATATAATGGATTAACTTGGCACTTTATTCCCCCAGCAGCACCACACATGGGCGGAGCGTGGGAATCATTGATCAAACAAGTAAAACGGGCGCTCATTGAAGTGCTCAAAGAAAGCTACCCCCGAGACCAAGTACTGCTAACAGCAGTGAAAGCAGTAGAAAACGTAGTTAATAGCAGACCGCTGTCCTACGTTTCAAATGACCCAAATGACGACAGTGCTCTCACGCCCAACCATTTTCTCCGTGGGGTTGGAGTGGCCTCCGGGGACCCAAAAGATATCACCAACAACTCAGCCGACTTGTGTGGTGAGATGACGGACAAGAAAAGTCAGTGGGGGAAATCGTGGGAGAAAGCACAAGTGTTGGCCAACAGGTTTTGGGAACGATGGAGCAGAGAAGTGTTGCCTGATCTACTCAGACGAGACAAATGGAACATTTCCCAGGAGCCGGTGAAAGTTGGAGACGTCGTCATTATGGTGGACGAATTAAAACCGAGGGGGCAATGGAACAAAGCCATTGTCTCAGAAACATTTCCAGGAAAAGACGGCATTGTACGAGTGGTGGAGGTCATTAAACGCGACCCCCGCACCCAGACGGTCCATCATTTTAAACGACCCGTCGCTAAAATTTGTCCTACAGGGCTCTCGTGTAGTGATTTGGCCACTGTTCTCGAACAGGTGGACAAATCAGGGGCCGGAAATGGAAAGAAATCAGCGAATAAAGCAAGCAAAACTGGCTAATTTGCCAGTTGCAGTGTTTCTGTGTAATTTTTCCATAAGGCAATTAGCATTGTGTCTTATGGGGAAAATTCATGTGTAAATAATTGTGTTCCAGTAAAGAAAATTGTACATTTTTTACTCTCAAAACACGTAGATCAATTACGTGTTTAGGTCTATTAAATTAGTTTTTGAAAATAATGTACGACGGCGTCAGGAAAATTGACGCAAAACTGAAAAATATATGATGATGATGATGATTCCAGCTGGCAGCAGAAAATAAACAAGTCCATTAACATGGACGGTATAGCGGCATAGAGCTCCGCTTGAAAAGTATGGAGACGTTTGAGTCTCGCTGCCGGGAGAGCGGTGGGGAATTCAACAGCCCTTTTTGGAGACGAGCCCTAAAAATTTTCTGTTTCCTGACATTGACTAATCAAAACATAATAGCGTGATTAGTTAAAGTTAATTGTGCAATTTGAATGCACTGGATGAAAGAACATTTTTGTTTTCATATATGCAGAAGTGGAAAAGTGTGTGTTTGTTGTGAAAATTTGTAAATGTTGCCAGAGACGGAAAGAGTTACTAAAAACTTAGCTTGGGGAAGGGACTAGGCCCCAAGCACAAGACGAAGAAAAGGAAGCCAACTTTTTGGGTAAGCGGTGCATTCTGTCCGACTGACCATTGATTTGCCTTCATCAAAATTTGGACTTGTAAAGATTTCGGGAAGTGAAGGGGATAGAGGTTGGGCTGGAGGAGCAGCTGCAACTTCTTCCAACTTCAACTTGGAAAATTGTTATTATTGTCAACGTGAAACCTAACTTAAAGTTTTTTCAATAAAGTTAATTGTTCTGACGCGAGCAAGTTTCTTTTGTTTAATAAAATTGATACTGTATTTAAACTGAAATTCCCAAATTTGTGTGACTTTCGGCAATCATTTTTTCATTTGGCGCACAGCAACCACCACCACAGACATTGCCTTTAGAGTTTTGACATGACATGACATAAATAAATTACCACATATGTTTAAACGCATACCGTATTTATTCGATTTATTCCCCCGGCTAAAATTTCAAATTTCACATCTCAAAGGAGGGTATAATTCGAGGGGGGTCATAAATCGAGGGGGGCTAAAATTTCAAATATGATGGTACATTTTGGAAGTTATTTGTATTTGTAATGATAATTAACATTAAGCTGTTCAGCTATAGCTTCGTTAGAATGTATTTTAGCATAAATATATGCGTCAAACGTATTGACAATGATTATTATATTCATAAAATTCAATATGTTACGGATTCATGAGGAGGATAACTTGGCTTGGGAAAGGCTAGTCATAAGAAAAATTATCTTAGTTCGGAATCTTAGATTCCCCATGTAAAAAGTAGTAACGGTCGTCTCCCTCGCAATGACCACGCAGTCTTGGAACGGTGAGAGCGGGAGCCATGCAGTCCGGTACGGTGGCAAAGGGATGATCGTGCACTTTCTTGTTCCTTGTTTCTGTCTGTCTACCTCATCATTGTTCACTTGCCTCGGAACTTGGTGAAGAAATTTGTGTCTTTGAGATAATTTTTGTCGTATAATTTCAGTCTAATAATTTGTTCGGAAATAAATGTGATTCCAATTTGGGAAATAAATAAAAGCTCCTTTGTCTGTTAAAATTAAAAGATTCTCCGGCGTGTACTGTTGCTAATTAAGTATTCATTTTGTGGAAATACGGACACTTTCGGTCAGTTAGCTAGCAGTAGGACGTGTAACGGGAATAGAGGATAGTTTTAGCAGGCATTAGGGAAAGTAGACATTTTTAAACATTGATCCGTGCACCGAACGAGCTGGGACAAGTGCCTGATTCGGGGAAAACCACAACACAATATAAAAGTGAATCTGTTTGTTTACCTTCGTATCAAAAATGATAGGGGGCTATAAACCGAGGGGGGCCAAAATTTCAAATTTCTCCTCTCAAAGGAGGGTATAATTCGAGGGGGGTTATAAATCGAGCGAGGGGTATAAATCGAATAAATACGTTAAATAGATACTTCTTTTGAAACCCAGTGAATGGCCAGCGTGACCTAAACTTTGACCGCCAATATCTCCTGAACAAGGCAGCGTCGACATGTGGGGTTTTTTAGGAAATAGTCCACATCGTTTTCTATCGAATGGTACTAGTCTCAATATTTGACTGTTCCATTCGCCTTTTTCTAGTGTTATTAAAACCCGTAGATAGGAACTACTTCGCCAGTCTGTGCGTTGCATTACGTGAAGTTAATATCAAATTCAAGAAATGACTGGTATGTCCATTGTTATTTTACGTAAAACCATTAACGTTTTTGTTTGTTCTAAAATTTGTTTCATGATATAATCCAACAACTAATTGTTGGAATATATCCCGGAAAGGGGTTTCATTCAGTTTACGGTGTGTATGTTTACGGTCTCTAGTTACTATTCAAGGAATCCCTAAACGTTAGCTGACTTGCTAACAGGAAGATGAATAAGATGCGGATGTGGTTGATTTTGAGCGAGCGTGGAAACGTAAAAAAACTATAACTTTTCATAGATGCAGAATAAATTTAAAAGCCAGTGGTAAAGAGAAGAACAAGCTTGGTTGATCGGAACCTTTTTTATCTCTACAGATAAAGCTAAGTACATACATGAAAACCTTTGAAATTAAATTCCAAAGAATATAGTTTTATTTGACTTTGCGTTGTAGCTTAAACACTTAACGTATTGTGACTTAAACAGTAGCAGTAACAGTACTGATTCTTAGCCAACTTATTATAAATTAATAATAAAATATTTATATATTATAATGTTTCTTATGTCACTATATGCTATACAGAACATTTAAGTGAAATCGGTTGACAATAACATGTAAAACATAGACTTGTTTGTACGTTTAGAATTGTCTTTAGGCTCTAAAACGGTTAATGCTATTTTATATAAATATTAACGATATGTGTGTGCAATGCTGTCATCATAATGCTATCTTTATGTTGCTTCGAAATAATAGTCCTCTATCCACACAAATTACATAACTAATAGGTCAACCAGTCTATCTATTACAATGCTGCACCACTCTGGGAAAGTACTCATATTTACATTACAAAATGGAAAAGCTGCCATTAATGCGACTGCTCTAAAGGATTTGGCAGCTTTGTACGCTGAACTCCTTCTTGAGACAGAGTTCATTATGTTACTTTTGAACATCAAGCCTTTTCCTTCTATTGAATCAAGAAAGTAGCACTCCATATAGAATATAAACACTGCAATAATCAAGGCAAATGCAAGTACCGCTGCCAAGGAATACGCCATGAGAGACCCATCTTGAAACATTGCAGTGCTGTTTGAAATGAGTGCATAGCTAGCAATAGCTGCCATTCCCATCATCATTGCCACTACAGCAGCAAACCTTGCATTTTGCATCCAGAAATTTGTTATTCCAGTTGTTAGTTGAAGTGTTCGGTAGATCCAAATCAACGTCTCTTCTGACATTTCTCCAAGATGCTCTGTGTAGAATGTAGTAGAAGCAATACTTTTCATGTTTGCAGGACCCATTCCAGGCATTCCGTTAGATAGCCATTGTTCTGCATTTAGTACGGTTACTACTACCATCAATGCAACACTAAGGACAATTCCTGTGAAGCAGATCACACCCCATGCCTCTGTCAACAGCCATGCCCAAGTGAATAATGACTTTGGTGAAATTTCGACTTCAAACATAGCTTCCAAAATGTTGCGAACTGGATCTGATGGGTGAAACAAAGAGCCACAAAAGATTATTGGCAATGTTAGCGGTAGAATGCAAACAAGTCTAACAAGCAGGTCCAGGTTGGAGGATGCATTGTTGTTCTCTCCATGGTTTGCAAACCGTTTGTTCATAAATTCGTCCAGTTTGTAAACCTGATTGAGATTTTCTGCCATGTCCTCTTGATATGTAATACACACGGATCCAACATTAAGAATGCCTGCCATGAGAATCCAGAACACAAGACCAGCAAATGTTAGAAGAGCTGTATTTTTTGATCGATTGTTCTGGTTTATTTTGTCTTCATCTTCAGGAATGTTGCGTGAACTGTTATTTAGGTTGTATAGAAACGCAAGAAGCGCTAGCTGAAAACTGTTGCCTACATAGTATGTTGCCATCCATGTCCAGTATGACCAAGTTTGTGTAACAACAAATTTACGTTTGCTTTCATCCCAGTAGAACCCGCCAGACGCTGTGTATTCTACAAAAATACCAAGTCTTTTGGCAACATCGCTTTTGATCTGTGTTGTTAACATTTCTGGGAGATTTTATGAGTTTGCGAGAAATTAGTTTCTTGATAATGCTTTAAAAACAGAAAACGAAAATGGTGTTTAGTTCTTTTTGACGTGAAATTTCCCAGACGACTGCTTACTTTAGAATTAATTTTTTTTGTAAAACTGATCGATGTCTGCCTTTTCAGACACGAATGATAACACAATATAAAATATAATCTACAATTGATCTGAGCATTTGTTATGATGTTGTTCAGACTTCAGACTTGTTTTTAAAAACAGTAGCTTATAGTCTAAGTTGGTTCAAACAGGATTAGAATATTTTGGGCTTGCATATATTTTAAACGTGCTTTCAATTTTACAAATACTAAAATATTTAGCAACCAACCAGGGGTTCTAGATTTGACAAACAAAAATACAAGCTATATAGTAGCATATCTAATAAAAGTTATATTTTAAAATTCAGGGTAGCGTTGCGCATGTGAATGCTATGGATTAATCAAATCAATAATGTTATTCTAGTCTTTTTGGTATTGTTTTGATGGTTTCTTAATATTTGTTGTATTTAAAGTAAAACCAGTCAATGGTAAACCAATTAAAGATGCTCACTGCTAAAGCCGTTATGTATATACACCATTTAACCAATTAAGCCTTGTTTAAACCCCAAATAGCCTAATTTCGACCCCAAATAGCCTAATTTCGAACCCAAATAGCCTAATTTCGACCCCAAATAGCCTGGTTTAGACCCAAAATAGCCTGGTTTAAACCCCAAATAGTCTGGTTTAGACCCCAATTAGCCTGGTTTACACCCCATTTAGCCTGATTTACACCCCATTTAGCCTGGTTTACACCCCATTTAGCCTGGTTTACACCCCATTTAGCCTGGTTTACACCCCATTTAGCCTGGTCTAGGGCTCCCAAAAATAAAGTGGACAGACACACGGACACACGGACACACGGACACACGGACACACGGACAACGATATCCTAATAAGCTCCTCTGCTGAAGCAGCGAGCTAATAATGCCATCAATTCTTTAGACGTCATCCATTAATGAAATCACTTTTCGGGGTCGGTGGGTCACTCCGGTTAAAAGGTGACGGCCTTTGTTAAGTGCCCTATCCTCCAATGTTAAAAAATAGAGACAGGGGTCAGTGAGTCACTCAAAAAATCGGTTTTTAAGTTACGTCATTAGTGGACGACGGCTTAGGTATTTGCATAGCAAAGTATTGGTTTTATTGACCATCTTCTGGTTGTTTGTATCGTATCATAATATAATCTACAATCGATCTTAGCATTTGTTGTGTAGACTTGTTTTTAAAACCAGTAGCTTATAATCTAGATTGGTTTAGGCACGACATCAACATTTTGGCCTCGCAAGCAGTTTAAATATAATTCAATTGAACAAATACTAAAATATTTAGCAAGCAACCACGAATTCCAGATTATGCCAGCAATAATAAAAAATTTTAAAGTAGCAAACTTATTATTTTAGCATATAGCAAGTTTAATTTTAAAGTTTAGAATGGCGTAGTGATATTGATCAACCAAATTATTATTGTTTTTGTGGAGTTTTTCTAGTTTTGCTTTGAGAGGCTATTGATATTCGCTTAATTTAAGCTAAATTTATGCTACCAATTCTTTAGGTATTAGGATATTAAATTATTGATTTATTAACATCTTTTGGATGTTTATATGATTTAGGCAACTGAAACTCACATATCCCAACATTTAAGTATCATCGTCAAACTAGTTTAGATCATCATCAAAGGAAATGGTCAGTGTAAATATCAATGCTAGTGTGGCATGCAAACAACGTAATAATTGATACTATCATTTTGATAGTAGCACAACTTAAGTAGGAAAAGTAAAAATTATCCGTCAAGCAGCATCCTGAGAAGATACAGTCAAATGTATTTTTCCCTACATTTATGATTTAATTCGGGTATCTTTTACCGTTGTCACAAGTCACAATGTAATTGCTTTTAGTGCAACTAAATATTCAGTCAGCTTCAATGTAGAGCGAAAACATTTACTTGCCTCGTCAACCAAACAACAGGTTGACTTTTGGTTCAAAAATTTTCGACGTTATTTGGAAGCTGGGAAGTATTTTGGGGGGTCGGGTGTAAGTTAGTTTATGACCAGGCGAAAATTTAGTTTAGACATTTAGACCAGGAATTCTTTAGTGAAAACAAAATTTGAATAGCTGGTCTGGTCTGCGAAAAGGTTTCACTACAGAGGGGCTGAAGGCTTATAAAGATTCAAGAACTGCGATCTCAGAAAGCACATTGAGGTCCGAAGACCCCTCATGCGTAATAACCATAGTCGCCATTAGGCTAACACTTGCTCATTTAAACCGATTCTATTGTAGTAGTTCGTCTGACGGACCCCGCCAGCTTCTTCCTTACTCTTACCATCAATAATTTTCCTTTGTCGTAAAACGTGTTGATACTGCGAGTAAATAAAAATGCATCCTTCGGCAAAAAGTGGTAAGCGCTTTGTTTATTAATTATCATTCTTTAAGTATTTATGCTTTGATTTTATCTTTGATTATGCTGAAATTTTTTCTACGTTTTATTTCAGATTCAGCATATTCGTCCGCTACACAACAATTAAATTGTGTTTTCTGTTCGTGAACAGTGTGCCGCCACAAGGATGTGGAGCGTCATTTACGGATTCATACACGCCTTTCCGGTGAACATACACGAGAAAAGCCTTTCCGGTGTAACAGCTGTACTCGGGAATTGTCAAGAAAGCTTGGTATTAACCAGCATAATTATGAAATGTCACAAAGACAATTGTAAAGTACTTTTACTATTCAGCTATTTTGAGTTCTTTATGAAAATCTGTATTAAAAAATATTATTGTGAAGTGCCATTCACATTTGTAAAAAATAAGCAAGTACGAATTTTTTCAATGCAATTCCCACATTAAACGGAGCAGTATTTGTTGGGTATATAATAGTATAATTATATTTCATAGAAACTTTGTATATAAAAAAGCGACATTACAGAAATGCGTGTAGTGTTAAGTTTGACTCTCTTATCATATTTGCGTCGTTTAGCATTGAATGTATTTGCACAATAAAAATATAGGTCCCATTTGCATTGACTTTGCAAAATTAAAGTGGACCTTGTGCATCTGTATAAGCTTTAATGCCTTATTTCCAACCAATTTGCTAGCTAACACCATTAGTTTTTTTTCGCTTGGTTAAGAAATGCTAATAAATTAATTAAGCGAAAAAATTAAAATTGGTCATCATAAAAGAACCAATGCTTAAAAATACTTACTCTGAATTAGATGAATGGACAGAGTAGGCGGCTTTTATTAAGTATTTGTATGGCGATTTGGCATGAGCAAGTCATGTGCGTGTTTTTATTAAGTACTACAAGTAAATAGTATTGTACGACACTTTTGAGTAATTGAAGAATTTTTGAATTGGGTTAACCAAATGGTTGGGTTGGGTCGTTTGTATATTTACATTTTAGCTATGCACGTGCTTGAATATCTAAAACCTTTTACTACGTTGTCATATGCTACAAAAGACAACTTAATTCTTAATTCGTTCTTTCAAACCAAAAAGATTGTCAAAGCTACCCAACAACCTTTTCAAACGTTTACTAGACATGCATAGCAATGCAGTACGCGCGAACACAATTGTTGCTTTGTATTTATTTTGCAAAGCTAAAGTGAACTTTGTACCTCCGCAAGTTCTAAGGGGAGGTAACCAATTCGTTAATACCATACGTTTTTCTGCTTGGTTAAGAAATGCTAATAAATTAATTAAACGAAAATATTAAAATTAGTCATCATAAAAGAGCCAATGCTTAAAAATATTTACTCTGAATTAGATGAATGAACAGAGTAGGCGGCTTTTATCAGGCATTTGTATAGCGATTTGGCATGCGCAAATCATGTGCGTGTTTTTATTACAGCTTAGTATGTGCTTGAATATCTAAAACCTTTTACTACTTTGTCATACACTACAAAAGACAACTTAAATCTTAATTCGTTTTTTCAAATCAAAAAGATTGTCGAAGCTACCCAACAACCTTTTCAAACGTTTAGAAGATATGCATAGCAGTACAGTACGCGCCAATACAATCGTTGCATTGTATTTATTTTGCAAAGTTAAAATGAATTTTGTGTACCTCCACGAGTTCTAAGGGGAGGTAACCAAATCGCTAATTTCATTCGAATTTCTCCTTGGTTAGGAAATGCTCATACATTTAGATTAAAAGATTAAAATTAGCCTTAAAAAATGAACCATTGCTCAAAAATATTTATTCTGCTCTAGATGAATGAACAGTGTAGGTGGCTTCTATTGAACATTTATGTCTAGACGTGCTTCCACTAATGCAATGGCTACCTGTAAAAATGCACTAATGGCACAAAAAACACTAATGGCCACTAACGTCATTCGTAAATTCACTTTGCAGCTAAATGCTTGAACATCCAAATCCTTTTACTATGTTAAACTTACAATTTTCTCACATAACCATATTGTCACTTTTCATCGGAAAAATATGCTCACAAGAAAACTTAATCCTAAATTGGTACTTCCAAAACAACAAGGTTGTTGAAGCTACACAACAACATTTTTCAAAATTACGAGACATGCATAGTAAAGCAGTGCGAGTCAACGCTATCGTTGCTCTGTTTAACGACGTTTCCAAAGCAATTAACGCCACTCTTATTGCACAACCTGAAAGTGAGTCTCCGCTGCATAATAGTCATCCTACGCTAGCTGTATTCGTGTCGAGTAACGGAGGCAGCCAAAGGACATCTTTCAAATTTTGGGAGGGGCGACGCCAAATTATGCTGAACAGTAGTAAAGTGTTTCCAATGGATTTTCTAGAGCTTCCTACATTACCCCTAAACTTTGCTTATTGCGACAATCCTCGCTGGAAGCAAGTTTCAATCTTGGCCTTTTCAGTAATTGTTGAACCTTTTGGAAAGTATACTTGGGTGGCTCTCAGTTTAACAATTAGCATTCTTTGCTTAGTTATTTCTATTAGAACCAGCCAGAAAATGTTATACACATTGCTGGTCATTATTTCAGTTCTAATTACCCCTGGAGTTTCTGGTGTACTCCATAAATGTACACTGTTTGTGTTGTGGACGCTTGTATGTCAAATTCTACTGGTTTTCTATTCTGGAGAAATGACAGGTCGATTAATTGCTCCACCAGAAGAAGAATTGTTAACTTTAAAAAATCTTGAGGAAGGAAATTTCTCGCTAATATTTCCTGGACAAGGAGTTGTTAGTTATGTGGAAAGTCTAAAATTACCAAACACTGCAAAACTTTTGGAAACCTCGGAAGTTATTGCAGAGAACGAAATACCATTAAACCTAGCTCTACGAACAAAAAAGGCCTTGCTGTTGCCCTATCTAATTCTTTTTGGGTTGGCGATGGTGGCCAATGAAATTGCACAAGAGCATGAGCGCCGGTGTTACATTGGCAGTACACTAACACAGCTAGAGGAACTAGACTTTATTGTAATTATTTCACATAAGAATTTAAAACTGGCTAAGGTTTGTATCATATTTTTTGAAGCTGGAATGTTTGACGTATGGATTCAAGAGTTTATGGGCTTGACAATGTCCAAAAGGGTTCAAGACAGATTGAAAATGATAACGCCTACCAAAATGGATTTGTCCATTTTGCCCGAACCAATTAAGTTAGGTGGACATGTAGAGTCTATCATTTTGTTGTTTGGACTGGGTATTGGAGGTTCGATATTTTTGTTTTTGCTTGAAGTTTGTATATTTGAAATAAGACAACACTTTAATCACGTTACAGTGTTAGATTATAACCCATAAACTACCACTTTTGTTTCCATTTGAATTTAGCTATCATTTTAATATAGTAAATATATTTCTATTTGCAACAGTACCATAGATTTTTCCTCGAGTAAAAATAGTAACTGTGCCGGTTAATGTAGAAAAGTTGTATCCAATTTTACTGCGTTTATCTGTAATAAAACGTGATTTCGTTTGCTTATCTAACTGATAGACGTTCAATAATACACTTAAAATGCTTAACATTACTAAATATGCATAGAATATATTAGATTTGATACAACAGTTTCCTAAAAAGTAAATTACCAATTATGAGGCAAAGCCATTTTTGTAATTACGTAAGTTAATAGAGCAAATACTATAAGAGTATAAACATTGTGCAAACAGCTGGCTTTTGTAAATTCTTTATCGAGGAAAATGAAATAAATTAAATATTATTAAGTTCGTTTGTGATGTGTGACAGTGATGTAATTTACCAAGCCAAATTTTGTCTTTGCATATATCACGTAGCAGTTAACTTGTTTTGCTAGAACAAATTTATACAGTGGTCAGAAGCATAGCATTCCATAGCATTTATTGGTCATTTCATAAATTTCTAGCTGTAAATGAGACAGAACACAAAACCATTGACAAATTAGATTCAAATGAACGATTACTTATCACTATAGAATGATGCTTCGACTGTTTTGATAACACGTGTATATCTGTGACACAATTTTACAGTATAAATGCTGATTCCAGTATAACAGAATTCTGGTGTAATGAGTCTTAAAGTACGCATGCCAATAGCATTTTGTCTTCTGTGAAACTCTGCAAATCAGTCGCACTAGCATTGTGAAAAACACATTGTAACGCTCAAGGATTATAGTTTCATCTGTTCCATGTAGGATGATCTGATTTTTGGGAAGGTTTAGATTTAATAGATTGAGTATTGTTTCTTTAATTTTAGCTCCATAGAACCAAATGATGGAATCTTAGATTAACTTATGCGTGTAAATTTCAGTCCAGGAACCTTGTGGTTGTTATAAGAAATAGTGTTATAAATTATATATTTATTTGACAAACTTACTTCATCCGATTAATTTATCCGTCCAGTCCAATATCAATAACAGCTTGGACAAAACTCTACATGCACTACTTAATATCATTTCTATATACTAAGTTTAAGGTAAATTTAAGTTAGTAATCCACACACTGAAAATACACAGTTTAAAAACTCTTATTTAAAATGCATCTTTCATGCTTTCAATTTTAGTATAGATATTCAGTATTTCGTATTGTGGTATAATATGTGACAGTATGTTTTGTGGCCTAGAGAGACAAATTGAAGTTTTATTTCTGTAAAACCTTTTTCTATATAGCGCATTTTTGCAGCTGATTCAGTCATTGCGAGGAGTTGAATAAGTTTGTTTCGCGCGGTTGCAACAAAATACATCGCTCAGTGTCAATATACGACAAGATGGAATAATATAAATACGTAATATGTATTATATTTGGATTGCGGCTTAAAAAATTTCAGCAAATAAAATCAGTGTACAAAACTGATCAGCACAATAGCCTTCAATCAAATATACATACAAAATAAAAAATATAAATTGTAAACTAAATACGTGACAATAACAAAAAAACCTTAGGATAAAAATATAATATGGTCATAGGACGGTAGAATAATAATGTAACCCTTCTATACAGTAAACAGATTGTATATATGGCAACACTAAGTAAACTATGAAATTACAAAGTGTCTATATACAGAAATCCTGAGTTATATTAACAAATAGCTTGAAATTCAAAGAAAACAAATTTATTTTTATTAGGAAATGTCTGAGTAGTAGCTGCAACTAATCAGTCCAGGAATTAATTTTTCGTTTCCAAATTCTCTAACAAATCTCCATGAGTCAATTGGTATTCTCTCAGCTTCGCTAGTTGGTGTTACGGTAATCATTTTTAAATTGGACAATTCTTCCCAAATACTAACCTCTTTTGAATGTATGTCATTCATAAAAAGGAAAGCGTATACACAGTCACTAAATCTCCATTCCTTAGGTTTAAAACCACGATCCCTTGTATGTTCGTATCCGGGGTTCACTCCAAGTGGACTCTGTTTCGGATTGAGATATTCCAAATTGGGCAAGGCCTTGAGAAACTTCATGTTTAGGCTATCATCTACAGTAAATTGTATGTGTTTGATTGATTGCACTACAGGAATATCTGTTCCACATTTTTCGGTCGCAAGAATGTATCCGAGTTCCAACATTTCAATATTGCACGGCTGTAAAACCTTAAACAGCTTGTGTATATCAATTCCTCCTCTGGTTATACTTAACTTCTTTAGATTTGGACAGGATTTGCCTAAAACTCGAAACATTTTGCTGAGTCGGCTCATTGAGTTTATTATTCCTTTTCGGGTAATATTAGCATGACTGATTACTAAATCGGTTAAGTTTGGAATTTTCTCGGCCAAGGAATTGTTCCAGAAACCTAAATTAAGTCCCAACTTTTTTATCTGAACACCATTAGCTTGTGTAAAAAGGCCGTTGCAAAACTCCAAGTCATCAAAACCAAACCAGAGGCCTGACAGGTCTAAAGTTTCCAGATGTTTTGGAAAGTGAAGTTTTCTTTCATTTCCCCAAATACTTCTAAATACTTTCTGGCTCGTCTCCTTATCACAGTTAAACCTGCTGCTTATCTCAAGTGACCTCAAGTTTGGCAAGTATGACAAACACTGAAATAAATAGTACATGATTATCCTTGTTTGATCTGCATGAAGTAAAGACATATCAAAGACAACGTGATGAATGTGGTATCCCATCAGTTTTAGAAAGTTTACTATTTTGCGTATTCTTTTAAGATCATCAGCTCGAGTTCCGTAACTTGAGGTGGAAATTCTTAAGTATTTCCCTAGAAATGGATTTTGTCCGTTGGTATCTGCTATAACGTGATGGATCATTACATCTCTGAACACTGCACTAAAGTCTGTTCTGATTTCCGGGAACTTGATGCAAGTAAAATGGCGTTCTGTCATTTTGGCGAGGCGAGAAGAGCTGTAGGGCATTCGACGGGGATGCGCTTCTAGTAGTCGGTCTACTGTTCTTTTCCAGAGTTTGCACACGCGTCGGCAGTTAAGGCTATCCTTGTCACTCAGGTGGTTGGGTAAGAAGAGCCAAAGAATCTCAGAAGTTTGCCAATGAAATTTCTTGTTTTCAGATAAACCCTCTAACTGAGTATAAGCTCTTAGAAGTGAAACGATGTCTTCGGACGTTTTGATTTTATTTATTATTAGATCCCAAACCTAGAAAAATATATAATTTGGAATTTGTTAATTAGCAAACCTTAATATGGTCTTATCCAGATGGTAAATAAGATAATAGGTAGCATTTATGCATACCTCAGGTGGGAATAGAGGTATGTGCCAATTTACTGCAGCTTGAAGGTTTTCCATTTTGCCACAAGAATGAAAGTTACTCTGAAATAGTCAATTATTGGGTAAAGTATACAGGAGTCTCAAAATAAATTTTTTAGAGGTTTTAATACAAGAAAATGGCTTTTCTATAGAGTGCACGATAGCAAGGCTGAAAGTTAAATGAAACTTTAACACCGTGTCTACAGAATTCTTTTGAACAGTTTGGTCTTGGTATTTTTTAAACTTAAGTAAAGGCTATTAATACTTTCACACTCTTGTAGAGTACCTTCAGCTCAAGTTGTGTCGTTCTCGAAATGCATTTGCATGCACCTTTTAGGTCTGTTGTTACAAAAACATATAAATAACTCTTTTAAGCTTTTAAAGCTTAAAGACATGCATTTCCCATTATGTTCACTACAGATAGAAACTTTTTCTTTTATATGACATAGCTGCTAGCTATCACGTAGGCATTCACCGAGTCTTGTTTCATTTCTATATATATTTGTCGACAAAACAATACAACCGTGTATCTAAATTTCCGGGTTACATCAGAGGACAAAATGCTTATTTAAGAATACAAACTTGCCAGTTTAACTACGAGTACCTGTATATATTGACGCTACAATATCAATTAGAGCCACACGTAATGAATGCTAAATGTACAAATACAAGTAGAGTTATCCCACTAAAATTTAGGAATGTCCATAACCATATGTATTAATTGTTTCCCTTTTTGTCGGATTATTTTTATTTCTTTCAGCATTCCGTGCTTAAACTCTTTGACTGTCACTAAAGGTTTGTTGGTTTGCCCATTTTATTCGATTCCCTTCCAGTACGTCGACCGTTTTTTATTTTGCCGAAAGTGTTTAACAATGGGAAATTCAGAGAAAACTGGTTAGCGTTTAGTTTATTAGTTATACCTATTTGAGTATGGTCGATTCCAATCTGAATAATGTTCACATTTGTTTGTAACTATTTCAGATTTAGCACCTTCGTCCACTACGAAACCATTAAACTGTGTTTTGTGTTCGTGGACAATGTGCCGTTTCAAGGATGTGGAACGTCGTTTATGATTTTATACCCGAGAAACATGTTCGGTGTAACAGACGTGCTCAGTAATTTTCAAGGGAATTGATATTAACCATAATAATTATTTAATGAAGCAAAATGGGTGCATAATATCATGCCTACTAGAGCCTGAATGTGTAAATATCTCTCAGGACAAATAAAACTTTAAAAAGAACTCGATACTTTCCAAATAAGATTAATTCCTTAATCATGTCTGCATTCATCAACAGCGAAGGTATTTGCACAATAAAAATATATATAGTTCACAAAACATAGATTTATTTTGCAAATTGAAGAGTTTATGCAAGATTTGTGTATTTGCATAAGGGTTTAAAGGAGGAAGCCAATTTGCTAATGCCATTATATTTTCCACTTGGTTAGGAAATGCTAATAACTTAATTAAACGTACAAACAGGATAAATTAAAATTAGTCACCGCAAAAGAACCAATTCTCAAAAATATTTACTCTGCTTTAGATAAATGATTAGCGTTGGCGGCGTCTATTTTTAAGCATTTGAATAGTGAGTCGTTTAAAAGAAGTAGTTGTTTCCATTAGGAAAAAGCAGTATTAAAGAATTATATTTTTAGTACTTAAAGAAATTACTTGGATTGGGTCAACTAAAGTCATTTGTACATTCCCTGTTCAGCTAGATGTTTGAACACCTAAATCCTTTTACTACTTTGTCATGTTATACCTGCAAGCTTGTTCAATAACTATATTGATATTTACAACGTTAATCTCCAAAATATACTCGCAAAACAATGTAATTCTAAATTGGTCCTTCCAAAGCCAAAAAGTAGTAGAAGCTACCCGACAACATTTTTCAAAATTAGGAGACATGCATAGCGGAGCAGTACGAGTCAATGCGATCATTGCTCTGTTTAACGACGTTTCCAAAGCAATTAACGCCACGCTAATTGCACAACCGGAGAGTGAGTCTGCGCTGCACAATAATCATTCTAATTTGGCTGTATTTGTGCCAAGTAGTGGGGGCAGCCAAAGAACGTCTTTTAAACTTTGGGAAGGGCAACGTCAACTGAACAGTAGTACAGCGTTTCCAATGGAGTTTCTAGAGATTCCTACATTACCATTAAACTTCGCATATTGCGACTATCCTCGCTGGAAACGTGTGCCCATTTGGACCTTTTCTGTCATTGCTGAACCATTTAGAAAGTACACTTGGATTGCTCTCACCTTAACCATCAGCATTCTCTGCTTAGTTATGTCAATTAAGACGACAAAGAAAGTTACATACACTTTGCTAGTAATCACATCAGTTTTACTTACTCCTGGAGTTTCTGGTATACTCCCAAAATGTACATTGCTTGTTTTGTGGACGCTTGTATGTCAAATTCTAGTGGTTTTCTATTCTGGAGAAATGACAGGTCGATTAATTGCTCCACCAGAAGAAGAGTTACTAACTTTAAAAGATCTTGAGGATGGAAACTACTCGCTAATATTTGTGGGTCAAGGACTTGCAAGTTATGTAGAAAGTTTGAAATTGCCAAATACTGTAAAACTTTTGGAAAATCGGGAAATTATTGCGGAGACCGAAATACCATTAAACCTGGCTCTACGAAAAAAGAAAGCATTGTTGTTGCAATGGCCAATTGTTTTTGGGTTAGCGACAGTGGCAAATGAAATTGCGCAAGAGAATGAGCGCCGGTGTTACATGGGCGGCACACTAACACAACTGGAGGAAATTGATTTTGTCGTAATTATTCAGAATAAAAATTCAAAACTGGCTAAGGTTTGTATTGCGTTTTTTGAAGCTGGAATATTTCACATTTGGATTCAAGAGTTTATGGGCATGGCAGTGTCCAAAAGAGTTCAAGACAGATTAAGAATGATAACGCCTACCAAAATGGATTTGTCTATTTTGCCCAAGCCAATTAAGTTTGGTGGACATGTAGAGTCTATCATTTTGTTGTTTGGACTGGGTATTGGAGTTTCAATAATTTTTTTTATTGTTGAAATTTGTGTATTCAAAACAAAACAGCAACTATGCTTATGACTTTAAGATTTATTATTATAATTGTATATGCTTGCATAAAGATGTGAGCTTTTCTTTTGTTGTACGAATATTTTTAGTTGTAATATGTTATAGTATATCTAAGTACTGATCGTTTTCATATTTGTTTACGGTAACAAGTTACCAATATCTACCCGAACAATAACTGTGCATCTTTTGGCTTCAACTTCTTGTTAGAAACATTGTTGCAAATATATGAATTATTTATACAAATTCAATTGTGCACTTAAAAAGTACGGATTAGTTTAATAAATTAATTTTTACAAACTTACAACATGTAAGCAATCACTTAAGTTAATTGAACTTGTACATGAAATGAAAATACAAACCAAAATCTACTGCATGATATACTTGACTTTTGCTAATTCTGCGTTAGGTATATCGGATGAACAGTCACTTCTATTAAGTTTAGTTATAATGGCGAGGTTGATCATACCCCAATTGTTCTTGAAATAGTTAATTAATTCAGCGTAGAACATAATTTTGTTGGGCTTGGTTGGTCAGAAACAGTAACAGAGTAAAGCCTGTTATATACAACTTCTCTGTTTCATTTTCACTTCTCTTTCCTCTTTTGAACTTGCTTCCCGCGCGAAAAATGTTTTGCTTTTCATTTCTCTCCTCAAAGTAGAGCAGTGTTCTACTTGCACAGCTGACGTAAAACGCATGAAAAAGTGACGCGAAAGAGACGCGAAACGCAAACCTTTTATACTTACTGCAGTGAAACAGGGAGGAAAGAGAAGTGAAAAGCAAACGTTTTATACTTGATGCGAGTGAAACAGGGAGGAAAGAGACGAGAAACGCAAGTATGTAACAGGCTTAACACAAGCTTTTATTGCCTTCCAAAATCATTTAGAATAAAAAGTTTTATCTAACAAGAAATAGTGGTAAAAAACCATCTAACTGCACTCCAATGAATCATTAAGCATTATTTTAGTAAGCAGATTCAACTATTTTGATACCAGGCGAGCTTCTGTCACGTAACAGGAATTTGTTACATACCCACTAAATTTGGTATACCAGGATTCTGTTCTGAGAAACTTAAAGAATGCATACCAAAAATATTTTATTGCTTGTAAAAATCTGCAAACCAGTCGCGCCTCAATTTTCCAGTACAAATTGTAGCGTTCAAGTAGGATTGCTATTATCGCCGGCAGTATTCCAACTGGAAGGATTACAAACACTACCTTGATGCTTCCTGCCAGACTAGATGGTTCAAATGACCGTTGTTTAGGAAAATCCAAGAGCATGCTCCAGTCCCCAAAGTGTCTTTTCGTTAAAGTTTTGTGCCATAGAACTATACCTGAACTGTATAGTGCTTTCATCCGAAACAAAGCTTTTAGCGGTAACCAACCCTTCCAAAAAACTCCAAAGAAAGATTCAATCACTGGCACATTACTAAATGACAATGGTCCCTGGAATCGGAAGTATTCTCGATTGTAGAGTAGTTTAAACCCATGTGCCTGTTCCTCATTTAGCATGTATGCTATCTTTTTAGATTTTGAGCAATTGAAAAATACATTCAGAACCTGTGGCACCCATTGAACAAAAGTGCGATAATTGGTAAACCCGGGAATCATTTTAGAGTGGTTAAGAACAAACTGTTCTTTTTCAGTGACTCTACCAAACAGACTGCAAAACTGGGTGTCTGGCTTGTTATACTTTACTTGAAGCATGCCAAAATACTGAGATTTTATTCCGTAATAAAGAGCATTACCATTCTCAAATGTTTTATTTAGGAACCTTCTAAAGCAATGACTGCCTTTAGGTTCCATGCATTCCTTGCAGGCGTTCAGATGCATCCAGTGTTCGTATAAGGATGGTTCATACGGAAGATTAGTATCTTTTGTAGGATACGAGAATATTTCATACGAATTTGCCACCAGTTCTTTTACGCTTGAATAGGGCTTAGGTGGAATGGGACTTATCAATGTTGTCACATTCTCACCTTTATATGCATTACTAAGAATCACTGTAATAATCAATGTCAGCCCTACAATTAATCTCAGCGCCAAGGATTTACTGCAAACTGTATCCTCAAAAGCGTTACAAAATCCTTGTTCTAATAAACTGCTAGACGTTGCAAACAAAAACCTGCACAATACTCTTATAGGCTTGTAATATTTTAAGCAAATCAAATCAGTTCCAATTTGTTGTTTTACGTACCACGTGAAAGAAACGGCAATGCTAACTCCCACAATTAAAACCAAAATGATTAAGCCCCAGGAGTATAAATCGTAGGAGGACAATAGCTCATAAAACGGCAACTTTCCATTTGCATAGCCACACGCTACAAATACTAAATTGTTGCTAAAAATTGGAAAGTGTAGCTCATTCTCATGAAAAGCAGTTGCTGAGAGAAGGAGTTTTGGTGTTTTTCACATTTTTTGAGCATTTCGTCAAAATTGGCACATATGTACCCTTTGGAATCGTGAATTCAAAAATAGTATTGTTTTGGTTTCAGGGTGACGATGTCAGTAAAAAATTGATGACCTAATGTGACCATTTTCATAGTATTCGAAGAATACTAGGATTTTTGTAGTTTTTTGAGGATAACTTTTGTATGCATCCACTTCTCAAAAATCGCCGGGATGCCCATTCTAGAATATTTATTGCTTGTTTAAACAAAACAAACCTCAAGACAAAATTCGGTTCCATGGTGGAGATATTTGGAAAAATGTATGGGCAAGTATACCAAACTTGACAGAATCCATCGTGCCAAAAGTGACAGAATGCTGTTTCAATCTGCGTCATCCAAACTCTGCAATTAATATACCAAATTAAAGCCAATAAAAAACAACAGGATCGTGTTTCTCAGTTTTTTGAAATACACACTAACAAGAAAGTTATGACCATATTTACAAAGTGATGGATTTTTGGACAAAATGGAAAGTATCACTAATATGGTCATAACTTCCTTGTAAGTGTGTGTTTCAAAAAACTGAGAAACACGATCCTGTTGTTTCTTATTGGCTTTAATTTGGTATATTAATTGCAGAGTTTGGATGACGCAGATTGAAACAGCATTCTGTCACTTTTGGCACGATGGATTCTGTCAAGTTTGGTATACTGGCCCATACATTTTTCCAAATATCTCCACCATGGAACCGAATTTTGTCTTGAGGTTTGTTTTGTTTAAACAAGCAATAAATATTCTAGAATGGGCATCCCGGCGATTTTTGAGATTTGGATGCATACAAAAGTTATCCTCAAAAAACTACGAAAATCCTAGTATTCTTCGAATACATGAAAATGGTCACATTTGGTCATCACTTTTTTACTGACATCGTCACCCTGAGACCAAAATATTACTATTTTTGAATTCACAAGATAAAAGTGTACATATGTGCCAATTTTGACGAAAATCGGAGAATGTGCCCAAAATTTGTGAAAATCACCAAAACTCCTTCTCTGAAGCAATTCTTGGGTACATTAGAAAGTCAATCGAAGTGTGGTCTGGACAATTCAAATTTTTGCTTAGTGATTGCTCGTTGTTATATGACGCGTTACCAACAACATAAAACAACAACCGCTGAACTATCAGAGCATGTGCTATATTTAGGTCGTTTGCAAGTTTAATTTTCATAGTTGGATTTAAGGTTGTCTTGTAACTGTTGGATTTGTAAAAGTCGTACGGGAGAAAACGACCTTGCGCGCCCAATTCAACTAAATTATATAATACCCACGACACATGATCTGTATTGCTGTGAACAATTTTCACAAAATATTTTAGAGAACCCGGGCTAGATATAAGACGCATAGGCAAATTTATTTCCTTGATACTTTTGCATGGCTCACAAAAGCGACAGAATAGTGATATATCCTGTATTCTTGAATTATGCACTTTCCAGTGAAACGCATATCTGGTTGCTGTGGGTAACACGTCCTGGTATTGCATGTAGTAATAGAGATGTAATCCATTTATCCATTCATCGACTGCATCAAAATGCTTATATGCCACTAGAATGTCATACTGCCACCTTGTTGTAAAAGATGACGCAGTTTGCACTTGTGAATAGTGTGAGTCAGGAGGTAGCCAGCGTTTCCAGAATGAGCTACTTACAATAGTTGTTGATAACAACTTTGTAACACCAATAGTGTCATAAAAATGGGAATTTATTGCTATAGGAGACAATTGCAATCCATTGCGCTTGTAAGGGTAAATCATTTTAAAATATTGCAAGTCTCTAATTTTTGATGGTGGATATAAATATATATGAGCCTCACATTTCCATGGTCGTATATGCATAAGTCTGTTGTAATTCGGCGATTGTAAATTGCTCAGATTGTCCGGTTCAGTAAAGTTATTTACGGATATGATTTTCTCAAAATGAACGTGTAACGCTTCTTTAAATTGAAGCCCATCAAATTTAAACACAACGTCAAAGCGATCAAGAATCAAGGGATAGTGTACTGGCTGGGAGAAATCTGCGCCATTGAAGTTAATAATGTGAAGAAGACATTCTGAAAATGGCACTAAACTTAGATGGAAGTTTGTAGGTGTAGTACTATCTTTCAGACGTTGCTTAGAATACAACGTTCGATATTGTGAGAATATATACCAGTTTTTGCTGATTGCACATATTTGTGGTAGTGTTAAGAAGTATAAAAACAAAACACCGGCTAACAAAAACTTCAATAGTTCCATTCTTAGAGGAAATACCTTCAAAAATCTGATTACTTTGAATAAAAAACTATAAATTACAACTCCTTATAATATACCAAATGGATAATGAAACACTTGGTTTCCAGACGGTTTATAAATATTTATGCCAGTTTTCAACAGCTAAGAAAAATAAAAAGTACCAAGTATTGTAAGAACTTTAGATATGTTCCAGTCCGCTTTGATATTTTGTCTGGACTCTTGAATAATTCATAACTGGTTGCCATGTAGGGTAAATGGGTACGCGTGGTGTGACACTAAACTTAGCTATAAAGCTCCATATAGGTTATTGTGAGAGTTTCCGGGTATGTTTTAATTTTTGATTGTGGGATTGTGTATCTTCAGCAGATCTGCGCAAAAGTCGACCCCAGGGATTAATGCTTAACGTCAATCATTTCTTTAATCTCTTTGAAGTCTCTGTTTATCTCTCAACCTTCACAAGTACAAGTACCTGCAAGTACTCGTACATAAATATTATAAACACAAAATATAAAAGTGCTACCAATGAATACTATTGTATGCACATTAACAAAAATTAGTCTCGGAGCTAACTGTTTTGGACAATATAGATCATACATAATTCACAAGTAGAAAATTCCACATGCATATGTTAGATATTAATTAGGTTTAACGAAGTGAATTTAAATTCGTTTCTGAATAGTTGTAATATGCAGAATTATTATCAGGTTATACGGACTGTAATAACCAACAACTTGCGATAACTTGGACATTTGTGAACCACCACTGAGTTGTGAGTGAGAGTCAGCTATCAGCTTGGTCGGTAATGTATCTGGTTGGTGAATGAACATTAAGATGTTCGGATTAAGATAGTAAAAATCGGTTTATAATAATCCCATTGTTCAATGTTTTGGTCGGAGAATAAGCAGGCGGCGGTTGAGCGTGTACCAATTTTTACTTGTTGATTGGAAAGTTAATTAGTTTCCTGTTTTGTCCGACAAATAGGCACCGAACCTTATACCCGATATTTTTACATTTTAAAACCACATGGAATGTAATTTACTGAACCCAACGGGATTGTTTACATGTTAAGACCTACTAGGGTATAAATATCCAGTATTTAGTTTACATAGTATACGTAGGTAGCAATTAAGTCCCTAAATAAATAATCAACTAGATACATACATATTATATATGTATTCGTGAAGGGAGTAAGAGAAAAAAATATTCAGAAGTTTTAATGTGACCTGAGAAAGTATATTGATGCAGGTAATTGGTTTCTTAAACTACTTTTTGAATTATTTTATCATCACAGCATGATTACATTGCTAATCTTCAATGCCGATTATGTTTCTAGGCTTAATTTGGTTTTTCGCATGTGTCAGACTAAAAACTTCTACTATAATGCCAATGTTTAAGACTTTCATAGAGCCTTGTTGCAGCAGCGTCCAAAGAAGCTGCTGATCTTGTAGCTGCATAATGGTGCAATATATAAAATAAAATTCTGGCTTCCATGGTGGAAATAAAATAAATGCAGGTATTACTATCCAGGATTCTTGACACTATACATAAATACTCGTGGTGAATATTAGACCATACGTTCCATAAAATACAAACAAACTATTGCTTGCTATTTTCAATACTGCAATTTTCTATTGTTCCACGAAGCACAACAATACCGTTTTTGATTGTGATTGTTTTGAATACAGATTCAGAAAACAGAAGAATTAAAAATGAAGTTAAACCGACACGATGTCATCGTGAAGATGATTAAATTACTGGAAGAAATAAGCCGGCACAACTGTAAAACTGTTTTAAAATTTATCACGTGAATTGCCACAATATTAAACAATTTTGTGAGGTTTTCTCGGAAAGTGAATATAAAAGAGCTTTGCTTTTGCTAGTTTAAAAAATGTGTCGTTAGCAGTTTTAAATATATTGCGCAATTAAAAACCTCATGTATAATTAAGGCTTTTTATAGTTTATTGTTTTCATTTACATTGTACGAGATGTTGGAAACATGCCAAGAGTCAAAACGGAAAAGGTTGAGATGTATAAATAGCTGTGGCAAGCAAGCTGGATTTGGTTTCGTAAAAATGTTTACTGCAGAATCTGGCTTATTGCAAATTACAGCTAAATTAAACTTTTTTCTTTTGAATTTCCTACAAAAGTTCTCTAAGTCTAGATATAACAGCATATATAACATAATGTAAAATTGTGGAATGATAAAACTGTGGATAATGACGACATTATGTAAAGCTAGTCATTCTTCGTAATACGAGCGGTGATGTAAAACTAGACACGCTGAGCGGAAGTGTTATTTTAAATCAAACAACAAAGTCAGTATCTCAAAATGGCGTCTTGAAATTATCAAGTCAACTGAAAACTAATTGCACCAAGCCGGCATATGAATACTAGATTTTTGGATTAGTCAATTTAGTAATACAACTGAAAACATAAACTTTCATTTAATTTAACGTCATGCAACATTGTTGAATCAAATATCCTCTACACAAATTAATGCTGTTCTAGTTTTTAAGCCAGTTCATGAAATGTTTAATTTCATTTTGACATTCGTTTGTTTTGATAGGCACTGCTCGCATATAATATATTTTGCTCGAAATATTTGTACATAGTTTCCTGATATCTTTCAAAGGAAAATTAAGTCATTGTTGGAGGAACGCTTTGCGGAATCAATTGAAAAGTTTTTGTTTCAAGGATAGTCACTCCCAATTATCAGCCGGGAAGACGTCTAGGTCTTGCGGCAGCGTTTTTGTGCAAGTGAAAGGACTTAATTATTGTAAGATGATGATTTAAAGAAATGAAAGTCAGCAATTTGAATGAATATTTTTTAAAACTTTTTTGTTTTTGCTGCTAGCACGTAATTTCTTTAGTTTAAACTTAAATCTTTTAGGAAACCATGAGCTTAGAAATCGTGCGGAGAGGAACAATTGTTGCAAAAGCACTGCAAAGTTTGCAATAAATATTAATGTTTCGCTGAAGCAACTTCAGTCACGCAAAGCACTAACTACATTTATAACAGTGGTATAAATGCTTTGGAAACGCCCACCGTTATTCCTGTGTTTGATGCAAAGAGTTTTAATAAGTGGTAAATCGAAGCACCAGGATTTTAGATAATATTGAGTAATCTTTATTTATTGCAACTATCGATCGAAATTTGTATAGTTTATTTATTGAAGTTGATTATTTGCCGAATTAAAGTAGCTCTATAGGGAAGACTGAAAGAGCCCTATACTAGCTACGTGAATTTTGGTTGAAACTCCAAAGGAGAATGAACATTGAGATTCTTTCAATGTTCTCCTAATCCTCTCCTTCTGGTCATCTCGTGGCTTATGATATTTGAAGATGTGTGGGCACCGTGTGCTTACTCGATGGATGCATCATACATTATTAGATATTTAGGTAAGCGGTCTATTATCCTAAGAAGCAAAGATAAAGTTATTCGAGCTATAACAAGCTTTGAATTAAACAAAAATATGCTTGCTCAAAACTGTTCTTGGTTTAACTGTAGACGTGGGTAGACAAAGCGTGGAATACATAATTATTCACCTACATACATCAATTTTCCTTGGTTTAAATTCCGAATATTTAATAGCCTTGTTGCGTGAGTTATAAAAGTAAAATGATCAAGTGAAAAGTTAAAAGTGGCTTATTTTCTGGTGGAGTTGGTAAACAATATCAAGTATGGGTGAAATTTTTTTTACAAAATAATCTGTATAAAGCAGCTATACGACACGCAAGCTTGCGTTTTTTAAACGTTCTACGGCAGCTTTAAGTACAAGAAACACGCACAAACCGCATTTCTTTAAACGTTTTGCGGGCAATTTGCATATTATGTGTTTATATAAACTGTCATTTCTGTTTCAAGTATTTATTTGGTCAGATAAATTTATACAAAAATATTAAAACATTGTCAAACCTGGGCTTAATATCAAACGAATTGAGATTTATCATTCAGTACAATTGTCAATTTTGTGAGGCTTAGGGAAATTGGCCTTTAAGTACATAATTATTGTTTCGTGTAAATAAATGTTCTAAGGCAGTAATGTCCTATTTTTCCAAGCTTTTATTTTATACGCAGTTCCGAAGTAATGGTTTATTAACTAAAAAAATGTATTAATTATGCCTTTTTTAGCTTTTTTATTGTAATGATTTTGATTATTGACTCATGCAGCTTGAGTCTCACAAAAATTGATTTATAATTTTTACAGTTACTGAGAATAGCTATGTTATCTAGCCAACATTTCACATATCTATTACTTAAAGTACCTTTTTAATGTAAACAAAAAAGCAATTCGAAATGCGGTTATTTAAGCAATTTTACAGTGCTTTGCATTGGTTAAGTGTTATTTTTTTAAACTATCAGCGGACTATGGATACTTAAGATTACTTAATTATGATGTGAAATGAATGAGGCAGGATAATTGTGTGTAATATTACATCAAAAGCAGACTTGCCACTTGGTTGACATTGTTGTCCATTAATGTAAAAGTTATCTGCTCATCAAAATAGTTGCTCATGCCAAAGTATATCTTGAGCCGCCCCAACGAGCGAATATACCGTTTCCTCAATCTTCCTCTCAAAATCCACTCATACTTTTCCACTTCCGTAATACAGTCGTCCGATGCAATATATACTATACTCTTAAATCTTTCACCTGAATCAGTTATATGCGACATGGTATGAAAGCATAGCAGCCCACACAGTATTAAAGTAGGCACCAAAAGCTGATTATACAAACCCATAATGCAATATAAGCAGAACGTAAAGGTGAAGTTCAATGCAAACATTTGAGAAACAAACAATGGGGTATGATGGATGTAATTGTATACTGAAATCAGATACTGAATTCCACGATAGATTGCCACGGTGTCGTCGATCGAAGAACCTGTAGCCATGCACATGGAAAGCTGCTTCTTAAACAGACGAACGTAATTAATAAAGCAAGCGCACGGAAAAGTGACAAAAATTGCACCGTACATCACGCAGTTTCCGTAGGAGCAGAATGTTACCCAAGCAGTACCCAAAGTGGACGTAAAAACTCTAAAGATTATGCTGAGTGGGCCAGGTAACAAGTGTTTTCCAGAACATTCGTTAATCAACATGTATCCAACATTCATAGGGACGCAGGGAATTATGAGATAGAAAAGCCAAAAGAGAAATGAGTTCACAAATATCATGAACACGGCCAGATTTCCGTATGAATGAATGCGAGCACATTTGTCGGTTTTTGCTTCCGGTGGAACCCAATTGTCCCCTGTTGGAAGTAGATAAATATTTTAAAGTATTTATTACAAATTATTGTTACGTTAAATTACCATTGTGTCGTTTCTCAAATTCTGCCAGAAAATTGAACAGTTGTGCAATTTCAGGTCCTTTAGAGTACGTTCCCATCATCATAAGGACATGGCATGTTACACCAACTAGTAGCATGAATGCAAGAACAAAGTCTGACAGGGATAGTTGATCATAATACAGCCAGACTTGAATCCAAGCAACGATTACGTAGAGTGCAGTTATTGCAGTTCGTGATTTGTACAGGGGAATTATCTGTTTGTTTACAACTACTCTGTTGGTTTTAATATCGACTTTGTGTAGGATGGTTGTTACCTTCCCCATTACACGCAGCAGGAAAAACAGAGTACGATTTATGTTTTGTCCGATATACATGCTGATGGATAAAGAATGTAAAATATTTTCAATTATTCGGAAAAATTGGTGGCTTTTCCGGCTTCAAACTAAAAAGTATGCGGTGTCTGTTAGAAGAATAAAATTGTAATACTGCATTGTACTGGTCTTCTGTTTTTAAAAGTTAGGTAAAATAATCGGTGTGTTATGTCTTTAAAAAAATCAAACACGCAATAAGGCAAACAAACATCTTAGTAAATTTATAAGCACAATTTCTAACCACTATGTGAATTATAAATGCACTGGCTTTTCAATCAAAGTTGTGGAGTGGGCTACAAACGTTAACAATCCATCACTCTTTGAAGACACGTGCTTGTTAAGTATTCTATAAATCTCTTTAAAACTTTATGTGTTTGCGAGTTTTAGTCTCGTTTAGGTCATAGAAATTTAGATCAATGCCAAAGAAGATTTTGCAGGTGATAAAAACCTTAGTTATGCTAAATCTACATAAAGTTTTAATGCTGTCTGGCACGAGGATATTGGTTTCTGGAACAACTTGTTTCAGTGCGGCAGACTTGCAGACTCTTGGACTTAACGTTATATATAATTCAGCAACAATATGAAGTTTTCAGAAATAAAGTTTTAATTCGACGAACAATATCTATTGTTGCTGGTGACGAAATTACGTGCTAAAAATTTCGAGCGTTACGCTCTATGCGTTCGTTACGTGCTTTGCATTTCTCAAGTTTGAAAATGTTTTGACATTGAAAAGGTTAAAGCAATACAGAAAAAACAATTTTTTGTTGTCGTGAAAATTGAAATAAAATAAAGCTCTAAGAGAGAGAATAGTTAAGTATCGTCCTGGCCGTAAAATCCGAATTTTAACAACCAGGTTTAATGCTGGTCAAAAACTGACCTAAAATTACGTGTCGCACAGCATGTACGCTGTAAAACTGCTATATATTGCAATTAAAGTCCTGAATCGGGCCCTTAATGCACGAATTTTAACAAACCAGTTGTTAATTTGTAATGCTGGTTAAAAACTGACCCAAAATCATGTGTCGCATGCTATAGGTTCTATTATGATTTGTTTTGAAATCGCTGTGACCTCTGACCTAGAGTTGACCTCTTGACCTCAAGTTCAATAGGGTTGTGGCTGAGGTGCTATTGTGTCTGTACACCAAGTTTGGCTGTAAAATTACCTGTCGCACAGCATGTACGCTGTAAAACTGCTATATTTTGCAATTAAGGTCCTGAATCAGGCCCTTAATGCACGAATTGTTACAAACTGGTTGTAAATTCGTAATGCTGGTTAAAAACTGACCTAAAATCATGTGTCGCGTGCTATAGGTTCTATTATGAAAAGTTGTGAAATTGCTGTGACCTCTGACCTAGAGTGGACCTATTGACCTAAAATTCAATAGGGTTGTGGCTGAGGTCATGTAATATCTGTACACCAAGTTTGGTTGTGATCGGTCCAGCCATTGCTGAGAAAAACCCGTACGAGCGGACGGCCGGACGGCCGGACGGACGGACGGACGGACGGAGCACAATATTATCAAGTATCTTGGCCGATACTTAATAATATGTTCCAGAAGTATTACATTTGGCTTGTCGTTGTCTACTTTCTTTGCAGGAGAGCTTTTACTTTACCCATTACACAAAGCAGAAAAAGGATACGAAATAGGGTTTTACGAACTTCTGATACACGTGTTGAAAGTCAAAGTTCTTAGAAATTTAAAATAATTAAAACTGCTTTTCTTGAAACAAACATTTTTGAAGGATTTCAAGTTTTAGGCTTGCAGTTTATTGTGTGTTTGAAGACAATTTGTCCAGCATTTTCTGTTCACTAGTATACGGAATATTAAGCCCAGGGTATTTTTTCGTTACATGAAATCAAACAAACAACGAAACATAAAAACGCAACATGGAATTTTAATCACTTTTAATTGAACTATAATGGAATAAATTGAATAGAATTTTGACAAAAACAAAACAGAAACATGTAAAAATATTTTAAGTAATCAAATTGGAATTGATGTTGACTAAAGCCATTGGTTATTAGTGCTGGACATGTTTTAAGAAATTATCAACCAGTCAATGCAAGCTGTATAATGTAAATATACGAGTATATATTCAAGTAGTTATAATATATTATCTTGAATAACAAATGTTTCTGAACGTCTTAATTTTTATCGTCATTTTTGTTCGTGTATAAAAGTGTTGTTGCAAATCTAACAACTCTCTGCTCTTTCCCAATAATATTTTATTTATGTAACACGCGCAGCCCTTGTAGCTAAATATCAACTTTGTGTATTGGATTATTGATGTTATCATTTGTTGTGCACTTATATTTTGAGCATCCAATCATTCTTATTTCAAAAAACGAGCAAAGCAAACTAACAGAACATAAAGGGCATGTTCTGTAAGTGCTACAAGATTTATTGTGAAATAACTTAATTATACTTCATATACAGAGAAACATTTAAAGTATGAATTATACTTTGCAGACACCAAACAGAATTTGATAAAACTTATGTAATAAATTTTTCTGAATTAAATTATTTTTCAAACATCCTGTTTCTTGTTCTCAAAATGTTCAATTATCCACAATTTAGACTTTTATAAACATACTTTTTAACATTGTTACATAAATTGACATGTTTTGCCGTTTTAAATGGCAGAATAGTTATTTCTGGAACATCAATATTTGAATTTATGACTTTTTGGCTCCCACTACGGATCAGGTTTTGGTATGTACCTTTGAGATACGAATCATCGTAAATACGTAGTAACAATAGGATACTAAATTACATTAAAAATATATTACATAATAAATCATTTCTAGTTTAAACATTAAGCAGCTGTAAGTACAAAGTTTACACGGGTATTCTATACCTGTCTCCTATAAGCAACACAAAACTAACTGAATTGTTCAATTTCAAGTTCAAAGTGGTCAAAACTGTGCTTTTATTAAACCCACAAAAATTTCCACAATTCATTTCTAATGGTTTAACTGATTTCCACATCCGCCTAAATAGTACGCGCTGCGCAATGCGTTTGTCTTTTCTTTTTTCCGTTAAAAATTCCAATGTATTTTCATGTGATCTTATGCATGTCCGAATGTAAATACAAATAAGGGCAAGTATTTCAATGTATTGACAGAAAATGAAAATCCAAACAAACCACGGGATTCTCGCGTAAGAAATAAAGATCATACCAAAATACATTAAACTAAAACAGTGAAACGAGCACATGTAAAGGCAATAATAAACACGAAAGAAATCCAAGACAGTAGCGTGACAAACGCAAAGTTGTTTGTAAATCATGAAGATGTGTTCAATATTAAATCTTGCTTCATAATTACTGAATTGAATTACTAACATAACAAGATCGTATGCTCCAAGGCGAATTGAGTCCACTATAAACATAAAGCCAAACCAACGAACTGAAATGCTTACTACTACTACAGTAAAAAGGAGGTAACGTCCAACAAGAATGGTTAAGTTATCAGTGCATGAGTTTGAAGAAGACGTTGGCAGCAAGAAAAATAACGGATCAAAGTCCATATACACACATAGCCCACCAAATATAGGTATAATGCAGATCTGGTTTACTCCCATTTGACTGAGCAACAAGTATATCAACTTTCGTTGATTATAAGATTTTGTAACTTTTGATGGTAAACCTTGGTTTACTTTAGGGTTTGTCTTTTTGTAAGCTAGCTCCATTTTGACCAGTGAGTTGTACACAAACATTATATCATTTCCGTACTTGTAATAACTTTGCTCCAGTAGAAACCATTCGAATGACACAATTATTCCCATCACACTCAGGCAAATATGCATACAACCAAAATCAGGATACTGGTTTCTATTAAAAACCAAGTAGGGAACCACAATACCGCAATACAAAAACACGCAAAACATTTCAACAAATCGGAAAATATGAATTTTATACCCAGTGTTTACTTGTAGTAAACCCTGAGGATTGAATGATAAGGGAAACTGCCACCAAATGGTCTGGAATGTCTTTGCGAACACTTTTGCATTTCCTATGGGAGAAGTGAAATATTCTTTTAGTAGGGGAACTTTAGTTTCTGCATTGCATTGCTGTTGATGTCTGACTGACTGTTCCCGGTTATTTGACCAAATATGCAGAAGAGGAACGTTCAGAAATGCAGTTGTTTTAAATGCTGACATTACGCCTTTTGTATTGGTGGTTTTCTGCATTTTAAAGCAAACAAAAATATAAGGAATTAAAAAATTTAGAAAGTTATACGAATTTAAAATCCTCGACACACTCTGAAGCAGTTTAGATTAGGATACATAAACTAAACCTGAACATCAAAGCTGTCACCAAGAAATAGATTTGTTAAAATAAAAAATAAAAAACTTTTTAAAATCCGTACGGAAGAAGCAAAAGAACGCACGGTTAACTGTTTACAAACTAACATGCTTATGTAGCCCTTTAAAGTTTATTTTAAGGCAATAGTAGTAATCAATAAAATCTGGGCTGACAATTTTGAAAAAGTGGTAACGTTTTGCAACACTACGTCCAATTGTATCCTTATACCTATTTTATCTTATATTTGTAACTCCGAAGCCAATTTTACATGGACATTCCATATTTAAACTATTTAAACTTTGTAAAATAAAAAGCAGATTAAAAATAATTTATGATAACTAACTTAAAATTGTACTTTTTACAAACATTACTTACTATATTTAAGCAAAAGTAAAATTATTAACGAATTTATTTGCAGAAAGGATATTTTTGGATTTTTAGCAGTTTTATATGACTTTCGTTTCCTTTATCTTACAACACAAGCAACCATCTAAAATTTCAAAATTAAATGTTACTTACTGTAGTTTATGTGGGGCAACAGAAAGTACTAATGTCACTATGTGGTGTATTAAAAAGTATATAACCTACATGTCCAGATATATTTTGCAAACGCTAACTTCATACGAAAGAATGTCAATATTGTCTCGTAAGTACCTCTTGCCTTGTATTTTACCTACGCCTACTATTTGCAAATTTTTGGATATTTTTTGTGATTAATAGTAAACTATAATTTTTAATACAAAACGTTAATTAGGATTCACGTAAAGTGGAAGCAGAAATGAAAATTTTATATCACTTGCACTTAAGAGTGTACGCATAAAATAAAACACCTTGCTTTTTCAGTTATGTCTAGTTGTATATGCTTCCGACATCAGCATGACTAATTATTTACCTTCGTTAGATGCTGAGTCAATGGCCTGCCCAATACTTTTAGCACAACCAAAAAAATTCCAGCAAATAAAAGTATGCCGCACACCCTGAGAAATATTCCAAAAGTGCTCAGATCACGCAGAAAAAACTATGGTAAACTATGGCTCGTCGGTCTGCACATATGGTTAATTTTCACTACCATCAACCATGTCGACCTTCCTTTTTGGGATACTGGATTGTACCTCAATGTCTTAATGTAGACGTCCAATTTCAACTGACGATCAACCATCTAATGAAGTGGACGATCACTTTTGTTGTAAAGAATTTGGTCCTAATTATTAGCTTGTGGATGATGGCGTAATTGTCGTTTCTGTCACTGCTCTTGGAATAATGTCCACCATGAGCTTGAACAAATGCGTTACACTGTAAGACCGTTTTGTTCGATTTGCAAATTATTTATGTAACTTGAGTTGATTGTACGTCTGCTGAGTTAATATTTTAATCTTTAATCGTTGCAGGTTTACAAAGTTGGCTTTAAATAACAGAATTAGCACAAATTTTATTTTGCTATTGCACAGAAGTATTCAAATCCTGTCATTATTGTCGAACCAAATTGTACAGGACATAACTATACCAACTATTATTGCTGGCGTTTCACTCACGCAGTCTGCTACCCTGACAATCCTGGCAAGGGTATCAGGATTCGATTCCGGACCAGATTTCTTGTTAATATGTCTATTTGGATTTATATTTGTTTGCTCATCATTTGGTCGTACCTTGATGCTCTATGCAATTTCATTATTGTACACAAATTGCCAGCAATCATTTCCATTTTTGCAAAATGTACTAGCATACAGATGGACAAATACGAATAGATCATAGCTTGCTTATCGACGAAAAGTCTATCGAAGTTGTCGATTTGTAAGGGTTCAATTTTGTTCGTTTAGTTTCGTAGACTCCCTCACACCGCTAAGATGTATGTATGTTGCAAATGATATCACAATCAACTTTTTGCTGATTGGACTAAATTAGTAATTAATTACGTAGAAGGTTTTTGAGCAGTTCGCCAACTATGTTGCCTTGTAGTAATATATGTAATATATTATATATAATGTAATATTGTAATAATAATTATAATAATAATGTAATATTTGTCAAACTTGTACTTAATAAACCTTGGAATCTGAAAAGCAGTCTGTTTATCAATCTAATTTTGTGAGGCTTTAAGGTTATTGTTCATTCTTTATATAGTATATAGTATACATGTTGTTTCGTGTTGATAAACGTAAATATATAGTTGTGACATTTTTCAACATATTTATTAAGCTCAACATTAAATACGCAGTTCAGATTGAATGGTTGTTTAAAAAGAAAGATATATGTTATATAGGTGTTTTAATACAGTTTATAATCAATTGATTTTATGATTTTGATCCGAGTCTTAAATAAATAGAAGCTTTGTTGTCCAGCCAAATTTTGAAAATCATCTACTAAAAGTGTTAAACTAGTGTGAATGATAAATTGAGTAAGATGCTATTTAAGCAATTTTGCAGTAGTTATGTATTGGTTAAACGTTACTTTAAAACTTAAGATGAATCACTACTGATTATGCTGTATTATTACATTTTGCAATATTTCTAAAATATTTTTAAAAAAAAGACAAAAGCTTGTAGCACATTGAAATTTTCATGCATGTACAAGAAGCTCTTTGCAGGATATTAAAGATATTACAATGTTAAATGAATGCAACAGAATGATTGGGTTTTTTACTGCATTAAAAGCAGACTTGCAGCTTGGTTGACATTGTTTTCCATTAAGGAAAATGTTATCTACTCATCATAATAGTTGCTCATTCCGAAGTATACCTTGAGTCGCCCTAATGAGCGAATATACCTTTTTCTCAATCTTCCTCTCAAAATCCACTCATACTTTTCCACTTCCTTAATACACCCGTCTGATGTAATATAAACTATGCTTTTGAATCGTTCACCAGAATCAGTTATATGTGACATGATGTGAAAGCATAGCAGCCCACACAGTATTAAAGTGGGTACCAGAAGCTGATTATACAAACCCACAATACAGTATAAACAGAACGTAAAAGTGAAGTTCAAGGCAAACATTTGAGCCACGGACAACATGCTATGATGTATGTAATTGTAGACTGAAATCAGATACTGAATTCCACGATAGATTACTATGGTATCATCGATTGAAGAGCCTGTGGCCACACACATGGAGAGCTGCTTTTTAAACAGACGCACGTAATTAATAAAGCAAACGCACGGAAAAGTGACAAAAATTGCACCGTATATCACGCAATTTCCATAGGAACATAGCCATATCCAAGCAGTAAAAGTGGAGGTTAAAACCCTGAAGGTAAAGCTAAGGGGTCCAGGTAGCAAGTGGTTTCCAGAACATTCATTAATTAACATGTATCCGACATTCATTGGGACACAGGGAATTATGAGATAGAAAAGCCAGAAGAGAAATGAGTTCACAAATATCATGAACACTGCCAGGTTTCCGTATGAATGGATGCGTGCACATTTGTCAGTTTGTGCCTCTGGTGGAACCCAGTTGTCCCCTGTTGAAAAAAGAAACATATTTTAAGAGTATATATTACAAAATGAATGTTATGTTGATTTACCATTGCTCCTTTTTTCGAAACCTGCCAGAAAGTTGAAGAGCTGTGCGATTTCTGGACCTTTAGAGTAGGTTCCCAACATCATAAAAACATGGCAGCTCATACCAACCAGTAACATAAATGCAAGAACAAAGTCCGAAAGGGAGAGTTGATCATAATACAGCCAGACTTGAATCCAAGCAATGTTTACGTAGATCGCCGTTAGAGCAGTTCGGATTTTGTACAATGGAATTATCTCTATGTTCACAAGTACTTTGTTGGTTTTGCTATCGACTTTGTGCAGGATGGTTGTTACTTTGCCCATTACATGGAATAGGAAAAAAAGAGTACGGTTTATATTTTGACCGATATACATATTGATAGAAAAACAGTGTTCTGGAAACAAGACAGTATTCCTAATGTTTTTGGAAGAAATCCGATGGTTCTTGTAGCTTGAAAATTTTGGGAATTTGCTTCGTTTTAGGAAGAAAGGTTACCAGTAATGTCTTGTTTACTGCAATTTTGCTTTGTGTGAACTGGAATAAACGGTTTAATTTATTTTTAGGGAAAATTAAACACGCGATAAAGTAAACAGAATTACTAATGTAACAGACACTTTTGATTGCTTTCCAAACACATTTTTAATCAACTGATTATTTATGGAAAATCCAATGCATATGGGATTTCGTAATCAAGTATGAATACTTGCATACTCGAATATATGTAGCTATAGCAACCCATCGCTCTTAGATGACACGTGCTTGTTAAGTATTCTATAGGTTTTTGAATTCATTAAATGTTTACGTGTTTACGTCTTGCTGATATCATAGAAATTTGAAAGAATGCCAAAAATGTTTTCTGTAAGCCTAGTTTCAGTAAATTTATATAAAGTTTTAATCATAACTGGCAAACAGAAATTGGTTTCTGGAACGACTTCTTTTTGTGCAAAAAGCTTGCAATCTATATGATTTCTTAACCTCTTATGTGAGGTTCGACAAAAAAGCAAAATTAAGTTAAAAAATACAGGTTGATATTTCGTTGAATATTTGACAAAACAAAATACGAATCTGCTCTGAAATGAATGCTTGAATGTAATTCCGTAGCTACTATTTTACATTAATAATGAAACTTTTGGTCGAAGTCGAATATGTTTATGACGCTTGCAATTGTTGACGTTATAAAAAGTCAGATCTAACACAGACAAACAACATAAATATTTTATGTCTACTTTTTGTACTGGGCAGGATGGTTATTACTTTAGACATTAGATATAGCAGAAAACAGTCACGGATAGACTTTGTTTTTGCGAATACTTATTATACCAAAAATAAGCTTTCTAAATACAAAAAACATGTCAACGCTTTAAACAGTTTAGTTCTTGTTGTTACAGAAAACATCTAAATAATTTTAAGTCTTATGTTTACAGCTTAAGTGCGTGTTTAAAGCAAACTTTAGAATTTTTCTCTGTTCTCAATATACGGTATAGTATAGAATATATTTGCGTTACATAAAATCGAATAAACAACAAAAAATATTTTTCACAAAATACATATACACGCTTCTTTTTTAGACTTGGTGGCGGGATTAGTTATTGCTGAAGTTTATTTTCAAGTTTCTCAAAAACGTTTTTGCAAATTATGTGTCTGAATCGCTTTCAATGTCTGCGACGGCATTGATTTTATTACAACTGAATGTATGAATAAGTATGTGGCCAGCATTAAATTAACATTAATAAATGATGTATTCTCGATTTAGTAATTCAAAGAAATCAGCAATCAACTGGATAACATGGTGGTTATCTCAAATTGTTATGATAAATCTACCTGTTAATTGGATGTATGCTGTGTAGCTAGCACTGTGC
Source organism: Entomobrya proxima (assembly GCA_029691765.1). Lineage (NCBI taxonomy): Eukaryota > Metazoa > Arthropoda > Collembola > Entomobryomorpha > Entomobryidae > Entomobrya > Entomobrya proxima. The sequence goes on along the minus strand of CM056169.1, from coordinate 36,538,246 downwards.
ACCTGTAAAAATTAGCTATAGTATGCAAATCTGCTTGTAATTATGATGCCATTCAACATTGTTGCATAGAATTTTAGATAATTCTAATTGCCACACGATTACAATTTCATAGACACAAATTTTGTACCTCATTAAGCAAGATCTTAATCTTGAAACGCAATTGCTAGCAGAAACTATTTCATGCGCTAAACAACCAGAATACTTCTTAAAAGGTAAATCTGAGCTGAACACCAAACAATAGTTTCATTTGGTCCAATTTGAAACGTCGTTACGCTAGAAAAACTCTAGTTGAAAAGTAAATTATTACTAGATTTTGCTTATAGATTCGGCAGCTAACGATCAAATTAAATACCACAATGTAGGTTTTGTGAGTTTACGGTTACGGCTACGTTACGCCAATGATTTTTCAATAATGGCTCTTTACGCTAACCCAATTCTAGTGTATTATATACTCATGTTTTTTATTGGATTTGTTCCGTTTTTGGTTATAGAAACATCTCAAGGAAGTTTTCTAGCAAAATCTTATTTGGCTCAGAAAGTAAACTATGGCATTCGCTTTTCTTTAGTGTAATTAAAGAACAATGTTCTAAATATATTTTTTACGTTTTCAGATATGCGGCGTTTTTGGTTTCATTATTAGGGTCTATTGTAACATTGGATACATTTACAAAACCATTCTTGCACTGAAATCAGAAAAAACCAACAGCGCAGCTATTCATTTTGAACTATTCGACAGAATTCTATACCTCTCACAAATTATATTGCATTTCATTTTAGGTTATTCAAAGAAGCACTACCATTTGAAATTGTTGCAAGTGTTCAGAAAGCTGGAAACTCTAGTTAGCTGTTGCGAGCACAAGAGGTTCCAAATTTACGTAAGATTTAGTACGTTGACATAAATTGTTTATTACATAAACTTTCTTAAATAAGCTTTTTGTATACATGATTTGCAGCTTTGTAGTACCCCAACGATAATATGCGTTTTTGTCGTCATTCTGTCGTGGTACATGGCCGGTGTTTTTGTTCTAGCCACATCACCTATAGTGTCAAATTCAACATTGCAAGGATTTAGTGCAAATGTGTTATGGTTTTATAACAATAACGTCTTCGGAAAAAGTCATTCAGCGTCCCTAGGATCATATATAACAGCAAAAATGTTTCACTGTTTATATTTACTCTGCATTCTTGTAACATCTGCTAGTATAAACTTGTGCATTTGGACAGCAATTTTCTCACACTTTTTAGTAGGCTACAACTTTTCCAAACAAGTTTCTAGACTGTCAAATCTGACAACTGTGTATAAAACCTGCTTGCAAATAATCAAATGTACAAGAGTATTTGAGAAAGCGTATGGCTGGCTTTTAATGTTTTATCTTTTGAAAGACCTGCTCTTTCTTGCTCTTGTTCTGGTTTCCAACTTGCAAACAGTGACAGGAACCTTGGGATATAAGCTTTATTTTACCTGCTGGTCAATTTGTACAACACTAACCTGCATTTCTGCTGTTGTGTTTTCCAGAAAGGTATTTTCACTTTTTAATTTATTCAAATACAATTCATAATTGTGCACAACAAAGTCACACGGTTAAGTAAATTGAAAATGATAAATGTAAGACATAATAAAATTATTAAAGAAAATTGCATTGACACCAGCCGTATTTGACTTCGTTTTGCGTTTTTGCAGATTTCTAGTATCCAGCGGGTACTGAAAACAAAGGATTCTTTTCAGAAACGTAATGCTTGTCGAGTTTTCATCATGCATCATTGGATACACAATGGAAGTTGTTGCATTAAAGCAAAAGTTCTTGCAATAAACGGCGTCTTCTTTGGACTGGTATAAAAAACTAATGTTATTAAATATTTAAAAAAATATGCTGGTCTCTCAACATCATATGTTTCTTTTTAGTTTTTAGTAACGGTCATGGCCATATTTATTTTGACTATTTCTCCGTCGTACTCCAATAACTGTTAAAAGGTTTGAAGTCAGAGCGGATTGTGATATTGTACCCGTATCCAGCTGAAATCTTTATTGGGAATGCCATCACTTTCACTGACAATTTGTAAAACATGAGTAGTTAAAACATTTCTTTATTTGACGTTGAAATTCATTTTGAATGGATCTATGTTTTACAAGACTAATCTTGTGAAGAAGGAGAAGCTAACTTTGAAAAATGAAAAAATAAATTGGCACTATCGACTGCACAATTTTAAATTTCGACATATAGACCTCAGATTTGTTGAATGACTCGTTACTGCTAGCAACGATTGCATTGTCTTTGCAACATTTCATCAATATTGTATACTAGTATTGCTCCCAGAAAGTTTTTAAGACCTTCTCAACTTGAATTTTAGAAGAACAATTTGTAAAGGAACCTTCTAAAGGACCTTATGCAAAGAACGGAGGGTCTGGGCCCATGTCTTATTTTCGTGGTTCCACATTGGATGGTTACAATTCATAGCCCATTTGAAAGAGCATCTCATGCTTATTAAAAGAATATATTAGGTTTGACCATAACCTGTTGCACAGTTTGAGTTTTTTGCATAAACATTTTTCAAAAAACCACTACGTACCGTGTGCACAGTGTGAAGCAAGGTGCATATTGTAGCAACTCTGTCATTACAGCTTGGATGGTTACAGTTTATAGCTCATTCGATCAAGCATTTTCCGGAGAATAACACGATGTGTTGATCTTGCAAGTAACTACTTGCACAAACATCATTTTTGGATATGCAATTGAAATCAACAATACATAAAACACAGTCTAAATCAAAGTAATGTCCATGGTAATGTATAGGGAAAAAACATTTGTGCAAGTAGTTGATAAATAGATCCACACATCGTATTAGTCTACGTAAAATGCTTGATCGATTGAGCTATAAGCTGTAACCATCCAAGATGTACTGACCGAGTTGCTACGATATGCACCTTGATGCACATGGTGAATAGTGCTTTTTTGGAAAATGTTTCTGCAAAAACACAATGTGTGCAGCAAATTATAGTAAAAACTGATATGCTGGTTTAGTAAGCAAGAAATGCTCTTTCAAATGAGCTATGAACTCTAACCATCCAGTGTGTTACTACGAAAATAAGGCATGGGCCCATACCATTCGTTCTTTGCATATGGTCCTTTCAAAAAATTGCATTCTTAACGATTAAGTCTTGAAACATGAATACTAATTATTCCTGTTTTCTTTAACATGAGATAATTATCAATAAATATGCTAAAAAAAGTATTGTCAATAGTTTAAATTTTTATGCATTTGCATTTCTCCCATTTTGCTTTAAGTTGGATATTACAGAATTAATTTTTAAACATTACGATTAAATTAAACGGAATGTTTTACACACTACAATAAATTAAACATTATTGTGTAAATATTTTGAAACGTGGCAATCGTTTTAGCAATGTTTAAAATATTATGCCTCAAAACAAGGCAAAAAAACAATTTTACAAATGAGGTCCAAAGTGCAACCTCTTCAAGTCTCTTTTTGTATTAAAACGCAAAAATACTTCCAGTTCTTTTGCCATTAAAATATTGGATACTAAAATTGTTTATAAATTGTCAAAACACAAATACTCTGACATGTTTTAAGATGTTTGTTGTGATGCGAAGCAGTAAACACTAGAGACTAAACGCTATAACCGCTTTTATAACAACTAAACGTGACTTCGTATGCAACAAAACGATTTTGTAATGTTACACATTGTTTGAAGAAACCGCTGCATCAGAACTAGTCAAAATTGTTATTTTAACAGTTCTACAAAATCATTTTATGTTTTCATACTTCAAGTAAATATTTTTATATAATCGTTCAAAACGTATTTTTTATTCCGCATTTTTGTGACAAAATGGAGGTTAATAGTCTTGAAATGATTTTAAAGGGCACACAAGTTTTTTCAGAGTGTACATTTGTATTTCATGAAAAGCCGGAACCTCAAATTTTAAATCAGATTCACATCTCCATAAGTTTCTTTTACATTACCACAGTTTCTTTCATCAATTATAAACAAACCAGAAATGGAAAATATTTAACATACAATTTTGATAACATTTGGACTCATTATACGAATATATTTAGCAAGCATAAGTTACAGAGCAAGTGCATTGTACAACTAGCCAATCTTTTTGAAAACTATACCAATAATAATTCAACTGTACTCAAAACTGAAACTTCAAAACGTTTTTTGAAATTGCCAACAAAACAAACGTCTCCAGATTTTCTACTTTCGTTTTTACTGACTTCCAGCCTTCAAAGAAACTCTGCATACTTTAATATGTTTGCTATTTTACCACCATTGCTGGGATCCTCAAAGTTGATAGTGCTATTATACAATACGTCCAGTTATTTTATAGGTTGCTACACATGTACAAAACCGTATGAATTGCAGGATTCGCATATAATTTTCAATACTGTGAAGTTGCTACATTTTATAGCCAACTTAAACACATCATCTGAACTAAATACCGCTTGGAAGGAGCTTAACTTAAATTTAAACAATTTTGGCGCTCCACAACCACAATCAGCTAAAAACTGGTGGACCGTTAAGGACTGTTTCATGGCGGATGACTACTTGTGTGCTAAATATATACTTCAAGTTAAGAGAAATTGTACTTCTCTGTTATGTACTTTGAACGTTGTGAACAACTTACATTACACAGGAATGTTTTCAGTTTTGAAAGAAGTCATCCTGTCAGATTACAGCTATCCTTTATCATCAGGCGGTGCGGTTGAGGGACTTAAATTTTGTGTGGTACTTGGAAAATCAGAAACTATGCAACAGATAAATTTTGAAATGCTGGCTTTTGCAGCTCCATTTACAGGGAGTGTTTGGTTGGGATTATTAGGCATTTCATTATGCTTAGTATTAGTTCTGCAGGAACCCAGTTTTGGTATAGTTGAAACTACATTCTGGGTATATTCTGTAAGTTTTGAGCAGGGTTCTAGTATGAGGCATAACTTGAAAAATAGTAATTGGATGCCAATACTTTTTTGGATACTTGGTCTTATTGCAATTAGAAACTTTTATTGCAACGAGATTTACTCAAACCTTACAAACATTCCAATTCCAACCAACATACCAGGATCAATTCCGGAGGTTTTTGCGAGTTCAAGTAGTGTCAAATTTGTACTATATGATACTGTTTTGATGAGTGCACTTACAAAACAAATATACGGAATAAACACAACTCGTGACAAGACACTACATGAAAGTTTTGAGTCTGACATTATGGCAAAAATAAAATTGTCACAAGTAAATAGAGCTAAGTATCTGCTTTCAAACATATCAAAATACGGCGTCATAATTTGTCAAAACACTTCAGTTTTGACAACAACAGCCCAGTTTGCGCAGAACCCAGAAGAAATGTGCGACACATCTGCCCGTTTTGCATACTTGTATAACGTCATTGGTGAAAGAGATCTAAATAGTCCCCGTTTTATTAAACCATTGTTAAGTATATTAAGTGGCAGACGAGTAGTAGGTGGAGGTCTTGTTCCTTCATTTCTCACATCTCCAAACCTTTGGTACTTTAAAAGTTGGACGTTTTATCTTTCTGACTTTGAAAATATGATTGCAAGCTTGACCGAGTCAGGAATAATGCTTCATCACAAGCTTAGGTTTGAAACTCAAGTTCAAAGGAGAAACTTACTGTTTGTGCGTTCTAGAGCTAATGAAAACTTTGTAAAAAAGTATAGCCACTACAATATGCACAGGTTAGCAACTCAGCTAATTGAAAATCCTGCCAAAGTGGAAAATGAATTTTACACCGAGCAATACCGAAATCACAGTTTATTTATCAGGCTAAATAACGTTGCAGGGCTTTTTGTTATATGCTCAATTTTAATAGCGATAAGTTTTCTAACATTTTTACATGAGCATTTGTATTCTTGATACATTTAACGTTTCCATATTGTCATGTAATATAGCTTAGGTTTAAAACATCTGTACAAACTGTAGACTCCTTCATAATTATTACTATTTTACTGTTGCAGTTGTGTACTGCGCTTCAGTACTGAAGTCCAGTGTTTCAGGTTTTGTTGGTATGTTTTGCAGTATGTAATTAACTTTATACGAGATTTGCAAAAACGTGCAACATTTAACAAATAAAACATGATGTACTTCATATTTAATAAATACGCTACATAATTTAACCGCACGATCGGCGGGCATCTTTTCGTTGGAAGGTTCCGGAATTACGAAGGTATATTTTAAAACTTGGCAAGGTTTGGGTTCTCTAGAGTACATTCACGCATATAGAGTGGCAAGGACGTCAACGCTTAAAAACACGACAGCGTGCTGCAAACATGTGAGCAACGTGACCATAAATTGAGGGATTGAATACAAAAACACCTATTGAGCATTTTTTTCAGAATCGGTCAAAATTTTCTTATTCATCTCAAAAACTTTTCAAACTTTCAGGGCTGATCAGTTGCTACATAGAACTATAAATTTGAAGTATTAGTTCGAGAGGTTGCCATACTTCGGACAAAATGCAAAAAAAAGAAATTTTTGAATGGTCTCAGCTGGACCGCCACAACTTTTTAGTGTGTGTACACAAACTAATGAAACTTTGTGCGATCAAATGAAATCAAATTTTCCAATTACAAAATAGTGCATTTTGGTCCAAGAATTCCACTCAAACCCGGATTTTGTGAAAACGACTACATATTTTTCCAAACGGTTTGTGGCGGTTAATAGAGCATACTAAAGAGTTGTTGGCCATTGTAAAGTATTTGGAAAATAATGCTTGTTCTTGGCTGGAGACTCTCCAGTGGAGAGTCACATATATGTGCGCCCAAAACGAAAATTTTGGATAAAATGGCATGCAGTTTTCTATGAAGTGCAGTAAACAACTTGATTCTCCGTTTAATAATAGCTTATTTAGTTGTGTATCAGCGCACAAAGTTTCATTAGTTTGTGTACACACTAAAAAGTTGTGGCAGTCCAGCTGAGACCATTCAAAAATTTCCTATTTTTTGCATTTTGTCCGAATTATGGCAGCCTCTCGAACTAATACTTCAAATTTACTAGTTCTATGTAGCAACTGATCAGCCCTGAAAGTTTGAAAAGTTTTTGAGATGGTGAAGAAAATTTTGACAGATTCTGAAAAAAATGCTCATTATGATCACAGCAACAACACGATGCTTTTTGTCAGAAGTCAAGGGTGTATTTAGTTTGTATAATTTTAGCACCAAAATGTAAGCCCGTTTTATATCAAAATTCGAAACTCTGGTTGCTAAGGCAACGGGATTCAGGGGAATTGCAGATTGCATTTAGAGGGAAAACGGAGAAAATATCAGCTCGTCTTCGGATCGTCAATCGTCACTTCGTCGTCAATTGTCTCCGTAGAAAGTAGAGAGTACAAGTTTTTCGTTGTAACTTTTGTTGTTAATTGGCGTTATAATCGCGATTAATTGTAAACTGTTTCCTAGGTGGCTACTTATTTTAGCTGAAATGTAGGCTATCTTTTACGGTATAAAAGTTATCATTTTTGTCAGTTTCTGCTGTTTCATAGTCATCGCCACGGACAATCAGAACTTAAGGGAGTTATGAGTAATCTAAGCTAATGTAGCTACCAGTTACTGATTGTTGGGAGGTCACTTTGTCACTATTATGAAGACGGATTAACGTTTTGAGTGGAATTAAAATAACGAGAAATAATCATTTCAATAACTACATCAGGAGAAATTTACTTCAAATTCTACTAACTTTCAAAATGTGCATTAAATACATTATACTAAAAAATACTTAGAGTCTATTAATTTTTCAATAATTAATTAATAGATAGAAACAGCTCAACCAGCATCAACTCTGGATTTGGGCGCTAGCGTAAAATATACAAACCAATACATATTATTACTGTTATACACACTTTACACTCATATGTTGGCAATACACATTTTTTCATATTTAACAAACTGAATTCACATAAATGTCTTGTTAATATAGATTTCAAATCAAAATTAGTTTAATTTGTGAGCGATTCAAACAACACTTAACAAATTCTTAAAAGGAGTTAAAACTTTTATACATCCTAATCAAGTTACTTATTATAAAATTGCTTTACGATAACAAGCAGATACAAACAGTTCAACTGCTTCAATGCCAAAATTGATAAAAAAAATTTAATTTGAATTTACTCTACATTATTCTCTCATTATTCATTTATATGTGCTCGAATATGTTTTTTAAAAGCAAATGCATTCCAAAAGATCAAATCAGTGTCTTGACAAAACAGACAACTCGTTGCATTCTCTAAGTTGTGCGAGTAAGCCATGTGTTTCTTTAAGTCCATTTTCAGCTTAAACTTGGATGGACAATGTGGACAAAATTTCGTTTTTTCCAAATCCTCGTGTAATCGCAGCGTGTGCGTACGCAATTCAGTAGTTGATCCAAACTGCTTTTTGCATATCTTGCAGGTGAAATATTTTTCTCCTGTATGACTACGAATATGATTCTGTAGTGTTGCTCCTGTTTTGAAACTTTTCTGACATATTTTACAATGATATGGCCTAGAATCGCTATGTACAACTGAATGCACAGCTAAATCACGATTACATAAAAATCCTTTGCCACACTCATTACACCAAACCTTGTATTTGGGAGCAAAATGAATTTTTTTGTGAATGCGAAGACGAAACTTTGCTTTAAATTGCTTCATGCAGATATCACACTGATATTCTTTAGCAGTTTTATGAACCACCACGTGGTTATTAAGGTTGGCCTTAAGTACAAAATCTTTGTCACAATGCGGACATTTGTATGGACGTTCACCTGTGTGTAAAATTAAGTGGGACTTGAGGTATGCCTCTGTGGCAAAGGCCTTATTGCAAAACGTACAAAAAACTTTGACCGGACTTCCGTGTACAGCTTTTTCATGAGTGACGATACTTTGCTTAAATCTGGATGTGTATTCGCACTTGCTGCAGTGATACGGCTTTTCGTCTTGATGTACCTTTTCATGGGATCGGCGGCCTGCAGATTGTGCAAATCCCAATCCACAAACTCTACATTTATATGGCTTATTTCCCGTGTGTGTATTCATATGATCATCAAAGTTTGTTTTTGTAAACGATCCGTGTCCGCAAATCTGACAAACATGTGGTCGGTAATTTAAATGAGCATGTTTAACGTGAACGCGTAGGTTTTTAAGCTCCGAATATTTGCGATCACACTGATTGCATTCAAATAGTTTTTCTCTAAGGTTGTGTATTTTTGAATGGTTTGTCAAACGAGCTTTAGCTTTGAAGCGTTTTTTGCAGATTTCACATTCAAATGGCTTTTCGGTGGCATGAGTGAATCTGTGTGAGTAGAGTTGAGAGCTTGTACTAAACTTTTGGTGGCAAACGTTACAAGAAAACGCTTTTTCGCCTGTGTGTGTTGTAGTATGGTTTAACAAGGTTATCTTCTGGTGAAAGATCTTTCCACAGATTTCACACGGATACGAAGTTCTGTCTCCAAAATGTTTCCGCGTGTGTGTACGGCATTGGCTGTAAGCAGGAAATTCAATTTTGCACACTTGACATATGAAAGGCTTTTCTTTGATATGAGATCTCAAGTGACCATTTGGTTGGTAGGCAAACCGTTTGTCGCAAAACAAACACGAGTAAGGTTTATCAGTTGTGTGTGTTCGCATATGAGTGGTAATGTATCCTTTAAGTTTAAATTTTTTGTCGCAAATTTTGCACTGAAAGAACCGTTCTCCGGTATGGGATAAAAAATGTGCTTTTAAGTGATGTGTTCTGCTAAAAGCTTTTTCACAGATGTTGCATTTGTGTGGCTTTTCGCCTGTGTGGCGTAACTGGTGGGTCTTCAAGTGATCACTTCGTTTGAATCGTTTGGAACACAGTTGGCAAGCAAACTTGCGCGAACCGTCATTTTCTTCTGTAATTCAAAACAAAACAACAGTTTTGATTTATTTGGCTTGATTTATCTATAATATTTTTTAATTTGGGATTTTGATCTGAACACATTGCTTACCGGAAGAAACAAAATTTGATTTTGAACTTTCCATATTTACAACTAATTTAAGCTTGCCTTGCTGCTTGCATACTTTTATCTTTATGCTGTTTATGAAGATATCTTTATTTATTTTAACGTAACTACTTGATACTTGTAAGAAATTATTGTTGATTGAATTTGTGACTCCCAAGAACTAACTTTCCACCCGTCCATAGTGTTTGAAGTCACACAAGCAACTATACGATTTTCTAAGTTCTTAAACCCAATTGATATGCACAAAACAAAAACTGCATTTTATACAGAAAAACGAAAAATTCACAGAAAAGAGAATTTCCAAGAATTGTTCCTTTTTTAAATTCGTTTTAAAAAGGAAGGGTTGGTTAAGAGGATTATGAGAAAAACAAGATTATTGCGTGGCCCAACTTCGGATTATGTGTTGCAATGTAAAAATATGTACCTGTATCCTGAGAAGCTATATAGTGGCAATAGAATGTGTTTGTTCTTGTTGCTTACAGAAAGTATCAGGTGAACAACTCTAGAGCTTACAATTTATTCAAAACGGTAATATTCAATTGGATTATTACCAAGGCCAACAGCCGGATGCAGATTTATTCCTTCACAAGATGCAAATTTATTCTTCGAGGGATGCAAATTTATGCAATTATTTTTTTGAATTATGCAAGTTTATGCAATTTTATTAATTCGTTTAAATGTGTATTAAATCAAGGGTAAATGAAAATGGGAAATTATTTTAACTTTTTCTAAAATAAAAACTTATAGAGTGACCGAAAATTAAAAAGACTAACGCATATTTCTTCCATGAGTTTCTGATATATTTACGATGGAGCATTCTAGATGACTAACGTGGTAACTAACTTTTCCTGGTCAGTCATTGCAGAACAAAACGCCGGTTCAAACCATAAACACATTTAATGTCTAGCTTTTAAATTGAGCCAGACAAATAAATTTTAGGAATTCTAGTAGTCTTTCTAAATTTAATCACCCTTAATGCCATATCTAAGATATCATTTTGACTAGACTTGGTGGCTTGTTTCGTTGTTTTACAAAGTTTGACGCTTAAAATTGCATACCAAGTTATGCAAACAAACTTTATATGAAGTCGAATTTTGCTTTACAGCTAACCATTACGTGTATAAACCCGAAAAAGCTATGTTTCCTACGTTTAATTTTCATTTTTTGTCGTAAAAGTAGCAAAAGTTTACCAAAAATGTTGGTCAAAAGTGCAAATTTATGCAATTTTTTTCAAAGATGCACATTTATGCAATATTTTCCGAGGATGCAAATTCATGCAAAAGATGCAAATTTATTGTTTCAAAATTTGCAGAAAACAAGTTGTCATACTGTCTAGTTTTCGTTTTACCTAGCCATCATATGTCGTTTCTGGCAAGATGCAAATTTATGCACAGGATGCAATCTGTTGGCCTTGATTATTACCATTGCATATTTGTACAGGTTGCCCTTCACTCCAACTTCGTAAGCTTGAAAAAATCCTCAGACACCAAAGATGCAACCTAGCATAAAGCGTAGTGTATTTAATCCCTATTTTTTACAACAATTGCCACTGCCACTGAACTGAACCCTGCCACTGAAAAGGTTTGGGTACACGGTCGCATTGCAACTGTTGCAATGCAACGTAAACTCCAAGGTGCGGCCTTACAGCAATTGATGGTTTTAATGAATACGCTAAGCTTACCAAAATTCCTTTTCCAGTGGCAGAAAATTGCTTAGTACACCGCAAAAAACTGGATTTTGTTCATTACTAAACTGCAGAACTGAATTAGAAACAAGTGCATTTTTTTAGTCTTGTTATATTCTGAAGGTATTACCTTGCATTAAATATATAATTCCATTACGTTTTGATTCGTTAAAATCAGAGCAATTTTCCATTTAGGCAACAAAATGGAATGCTACAAATAACCTCGCTAAGTTTGGTGCTTCATTAAACAAAAGCTTAAAGTAAAATACAACATGAGTTTACAAATAATTAAACCACATAAATTATATGCTGTCGACTTGGCGTAAAGAACTATAGGTGGTGTTGAAGCCACGCGCGCGGGTTGACCACATTGTAGTAATTACTTGTCCGAGAAAGGCAGATTTTTAATTTAGTTAATTGGATTTTTCAGTTGCCGTTTTTTAGATTAACGAGTAGGTTTAAGGTGGTTGATTATACTTATGTGGCAAAAGCTATAATATGAGAAAAACATTGTGCTAAACCCTGCATTTCTACAGGCATGGGCAAAGTAAAGTGTAAAGTAACAATATAAAATACTTTTAAATTCTTTGTTAAATATTTTATCTATGTTATAAAGAATTTTACCACTTTTAATTCCGTTTTCACATTTATATTTGTTTAAGTTATTTTTTAAATATGCAGACTTTAGGTTTCTGTTGGATTTTTCTAATATACGTATATTACATCTCTCAGGAACATAAAGCTTTTGCCTATGAACGGTAAGGTTTATCTAAAACATGTTGCAAAACACTATCCAGTTGACAGTTCTTATAATTTAAAATCGGTTTGATTTGCATTTAGATCCAATTTATTAGCGGAATGTGTCATCCCAGGCACAAACCTATTTACTGGGATATGGTATACTATTCACATGAAAAACTTTGACTCGAAGTATGTCCGATGGGAATATTTTAGTAACAACAATCTCACTGTCAAGTATCAGCTGCGTGTTGCTCTCATCCTGCAATATGATGGTCAATATGAAAAATTGCATCAGCCCGGAAGCAAATACTACTACACTTTTAAATGGCGGTTTCTGCGATCCTGGTACTACACTGGATGGTACGTACTTCAAAACGCAAGATTTCTGGATCGATGTGTAACTTGGCTTGAAAACTCGGAAAAAGATTCAAAGTTTCTGATTCTAGATCGTGGAAGAAGGGAAAGTGACTTGCTTGTGAAACCAGTTTTGGTAGAACAAGTTAATAGAACAAAATACTATCAACTTGTACTGAGGCACTTTCCAAAAGGCAAAGTATACTGGAACGCTAGTCAGGATAAAAGCTACCACGACTTCAAATTACATGACGAATCTGACGTTGAGGATACAAAAGAATATGAAAAAGGAGGAAGGTTCTTTAATAGAACGTTATTTAGGTTTTTTGTGGCTAAAGACTCTCAGAACAACGAAGACTGCACTAAATATTTTGTAAATACAGGCACCAAATTCAACAGGCCAAACATGCTATTGGTATATTTTATAATCTCGCATTTTTATATTGCCTAACACAATTTTAAATGCAACTTTGAATATGAAACACAACAGCTTGCTTGCTTATAACCAAGGCCAACAGATTGCATCCTGTGCATAAATTTGCATCTTGCCAGAAACGACATATGATGGCTAGGTAAAACGAAAACTAGACAGTATGACAACTTGTTTTCTGCAAATTTTGAAACAATAAATTTGCATCTTTTGCATGAATTTGCATCCTCGGAAAATATTGCATAAATGTGCATCTTAGAAAAAAATTGCATAAATTTGCACTTTTGACCAACATTTTTGGTAAACTTTTGCTACTTTTACGACAAAAAATGAAAATTAAACGTAGGAAACATAGCTTTTTCGGGTTTATACACGTAATGGTTAGCTGTAAAGCAAAATTCGACTTCATATAAAGTTTGTTTGCATAACTTGGTATGCAATTTTAAGCGTCAAACTTTGTAAAACAACGAAACAAGCCACCAAGTCTAGTCAAAATGATATCTTAGATATGGCATTAAGGGTGATTAAATTTATAAAGACTACTAGAATTCCTAAAATTTATTTGTCTGGCTCAATTTAAAAGCTAGACATTAAATGTGTTTATGGTTTGAACCGGCGTTTTGTTCTGCAATGACTGACCAGGAAAAGTTAGTTACCACGTTAGTCATCTAGAATGCTCCATCGTAAATATATCAGAAACTCATGGAAGAAATATGCGTTAGTCTTTTTAATTTTCGGTCACTCTATAAGTTTTTATTTTAGAAAAAGTTAAAATAATTTCCCATTTTCATTTACCCTTGATTTAATACACATTTAAACGAATTAATAAAATTGCATAAACTTGCATAATTCAAAAAAATAATTGCATAAATTTGCATCCCTCGAAGAATAAATTTGCATCTTGTGAAGGAATAAATCTGCATCCGGCTGTTGGCCTTGCTTATAACGGAAGGAAGTTACCTCATAACTGCGTACAGTATTATCTGGCATATGATACAATACATATGATATTGATAAATTTTATTTGGATTAGATAAAAATAATATGTAGAATAGCATTCTAATATCGTCACATAAAAGCGTAGCCCCGTTTCAAATTTGTCCCGGTTTTATTTTCAAATGCACCATGCTGCCAAATGAAAACTTGCAAAGTTCACAAAACAGCCTCTGAAACGAAGCGGCATTTACAGAATTGCATTCCCTCCAAATTTCTCATAGTATGGTTATGTATAAATCTTGTTTTTAGAAAATTGACTTGTATCGGCAGGAATACGATTTTTGATGCAGGTCTTGGAAGGCATTTGTATAAGTTTTTTTCCGGTTAGTTGGCTCCACTTAAAGTTCTTTTTATAGTGCAACATATTAGTGAAATGCTTTGTTTTTCAATCATCCACCGATAGCAATAACGAGACACGTGTAATGTTATGAATACCGTAAATGTAGACACAGAAAAAGACAGGATATATTTACTTGTTTTTAAACTTTGGCGTCAGACTGTAAATCAAAATTATTCGAAAATAAAACCAATAATATATTTGTGCTAGTGGGCATGAGTTGGCACTGTCTTGTTTCAATTTTATTCCAAGCAAGCTGAACAACAAATTAATTATTTATGTGGCCCAATAAGCCATCAACACAATTGGTAGGCTGTCCCTGAACTTAAATGTTTCTTTCTAATTTTACGTAAAAGGAACAAGTAAGCAATATGAAGTTACTGGTGGTGCTTATTGTAGCAACAATAATATTTACCTCGTTTACTACACAAAATCCAATTGTTGATTCATGGCTTCTTCAACTTTGTAACGGCTGTAACATTCAATTTATTGGAACACCAACACTGTTTTTCAGTAAACTGAACAAGATTGGCTCATTATATCCAGTAACTATGAACGTGTTTGAGTACCCCACAATCCTTGGAAAATATAACCTTTCTAAATTAACATCAAAGCTAGTTTATAGTGAAAATGCAAAAATTATTTGGTTACATTCAAAATACATTACTTGCATAATTCAACTACATTTCTTGCCACATCCCAACGTAGGACCATCTATTCCTTTGTATAATTCAGTTACTTATGTGCTTACTGGAATGACTATTTTAAATGAGAATCCAGATATTATCGTATTTCTTGCCACAAGTTTAAATTTTTACACACGAGAGTTTGGAAATGTTTTGAACTTGAAAACATTAACCAGTTTCTTCATAATAATTAGTAATGAACCAGTTTGCGCTGTGTATTTATGCTTAAGCTGTTCCAACCAAATAGATACTTCACTAGGTAATTTGCTACAACACACAATTTACTCAAAAGAAATACTTAAAAATCAAGTGATGAAACTAAATACAAACTTGGAACAAAGCATAACATATTTTGGTGTTTTGTGGAGGTACCCTCCACATACAACATGCAGTTTGCTTAAACAAGACCTAAATACGCCTGGAAATGTATGCACGGTTTCAGTTTTAGCGTCTAGATATAACTTTACATACATTATATACGGAAACAGGGTACCAGCAAAGGGCTTGTTTGGTATAGTCATTACAAACGCACCAATGGGAAAAGATGCAATCCAGGCAAGTTTCATAAACCCAGCAAAATGGGGTAGCTACAGGAATACTTGGATATCTTATGGATGCGAATACAAACACTATAAATACGTTGCATTTGTTAAAAAGGAACGTGCGTCGGATTTAATAAAAATGTTTCAACCATTTGATTTACCATGTGTAGGTCAGTTTATGGGATCGATTATAGCAATAATGACTGTATTACTTTTAGTATTCATATTGCACGAATTTAAAATCATTAAAACCTTTGGTTGGTTTACTACAGTTTTAACAATTACCCTATATCCCATCAAAACCTTCCTAGACCAAGGAGACACCACGGTAGTCAGGGTTTGCAGAAAATCATTTGCCGGATTTGTTGTAGTAGCTGCTTGGTTATTCTTGTGCCAAGTTATTGGCAATGAGTACGAAGGAAGTATGTATGCAATTCTGACAACATTCATTTTACCACCGATTCCAAACTCAATAAGAAGTTTAGTTATGAATAGTTCAGTGCCATATTTTACAACCAGTTTTCACTTGTATTCCAGCAAAAAGTATTCCACATTGAAAGATATAGTTCTTCATGATTTAATAGCATCCGTACAAGACTCACATTTGCAAAAATACTTGATAAAATTTGAACAAGGTGTTAGGTTCTTGACAGAGGACGAACCTACGATTATCCTAAATATTACAAAAGGACAAAGTGTTTACACGGATTTGGGTACAAAACAAGTGACAAGTATATTTGCTATGATAAACACAGATGAAGATGCAGATTACTTTATAGCGCTTATGCAGAAAATGACGAATTACTTTGTTATTACCAATAACCAGGACAATTCTTTTGTTACTAGACATCCTTGGTTTGCTAGGAGAAATATGTTTAGCACAATATTTAGCAAAGGTTTATCATATATTGTGCAATCCGGAATATATGAGCGGTGGAACATGCATTATCGAAAACTTAACATCATTATGAAATTGAAAGCTGCGGACAGTCAAACAGGTGCAAGTCCTAGATCTTACTATGCGTTTCTTGTTTTGGCCCGGAGTACATTGTCGGAGCAAATCTTGGATACTGAGCAGCAGCCAATAACTCTAAAAAATGTCCAATGGCATGGACCAGGGGCACCCAACAAGTAAGTTTAAATTTTGTAAAATTTCTAAAAATTCGAAAAATTGAAATTTTGAAAATCCAAAGAAGGGTCATTGAACACAGTCAATTGGAGGATGTTCATGCGAAATTTCACCACATTTGGTCGATCCATGGCTGAGTTAGGACTTGCCCATTGGACCCATCTCAAAATTCTTAAGGGCTGTATAACACGGCTATTTTGCGTTTTCAGAAAAAACGAAATGCACATTGTTTATACCATTTTTGCTAAGCAATCAGAATATGCAGTCGAAATTTCAATTTTAAAAATTCGATTTCAGGCCTTACATATAACCCATGGAGTTACTCTATAGTATTGGAACTAAGAGAAATTCTGTCAAAACTGTTATTTTGATTTCGTGCCAAATACGTTTTGTAAGGTCTGTCCTTTTTTGTTAGCTGACGCAAATACGCTTCAATGCCAGATGACCACAAGACTTTTAACCGGCCTAGTGTCCAGGGATCACCCCATAGCACAAAGTTCCAACCCAGGTCCAACTGAAATAGTTTTTCGGAACTAGTAACCATTATCAAATTCTCTTGGAAAGGTTTGTTGGTTTCATTCAATATACTGTACTCGATATCTGTCAATTTATCAGACCAGTCAAGGAACGCTGTTTTCCTGTAGCCAGTTTTAAGTAAGCTTAGAGCTGTATTTCTTAAGGAATTTTGTGGTACAACTTTTGATTGTTGAGATACTCTTTTGATTAAATTTAAATCTTCTGTTATCCCTTGGTACTTAGGCCAACCTTCTTCACTAAGTAAATATTGAAATTTTGCTTCATAGTAAAACAGGCAAGTCCCAACCGAAAAGTTTCTATACTATGGTGCCTTGAAACTATTCGGTTAAAGGATTAAGCAGATAATTAATTAACGCCCACTTCATAACAACTTACTCCTGTGCCAAAATGAAATCGGAGCCGCCACCACCGTCCTCCTATTTTCAGTTTGTTGTGCCAGAGTCAGTTATGAATCTGCAATTGTGGTTAATAATTTCCATACCTGTCATCGTTCCCATGTTGGTACATTATCTCTACATAATGGCCAACCGTCTCTATAGGAATTTGTACAGGCGAATATGGAATACGCCCACTATTCAGATTTCTACAACCCCGTTTTCCCCGGAGAATGCACCACCGACCCGCAAGAAATCCTACACTTCTAACGACGTGTTGAAATTAAAAACTGATTTAGATGGGTTGAATAATCAATTAAGTGCTAAAATTTCAGAAGCTGAACATGAAGCTCGGTGTTTCACCCAGTATGCAAGTCAACGTCAAGATCTCCGGTACAATGATTTGCAAACAACGTTGGAAGAACAACAGCGTCATTTCAACCAAGAACTTCTCCACATCCGGAATACGATGACTAGGGAATTTGGGAAAATTAAAGACGATTTCCAAACAATTGAAGACTTTTCTAACGGAGTAGAAAATATATTTGCTGGAGAGTTCATCCCTCGACCATTTGTGGAAAAATTAAGACACGTTTTAGCTCCAACTGTCCAGATATCATCTGGCCCACAATGTGCTCAGGACCACAATCCAAATGATCTACCCCACTCCGCAAACACCACAATCATGCCAAGTTCACCGAGCACACCAAACAAAAACTGTTTATCAACACCACCACCACCACCTGTTGTCTACACTCCTCCTTCTACAATGCCACCTCCCAAATTTGATCCGGATCTCAACACAGCTGAGCCGTTCTTGGAGGAATTGGAACATTAAATGAACCAAAAACGGATCCCACATCATGAGCGGCTATCTCACTAACATCTGATTTTTGGTAAAGAAAAAGAGTTAAACTTGTGGTGGCAGTGCACTAAACTGCAAATTCAAACTTGGAGTGATTTCTGTGACCATTTTATGCGAATGTACGGTTCTGAATTCAATCACAACATTGCACTGGAAAAACTTTTGTTACGGCGTCAACAGAAGAATGAAAAGTTTGCCACCTTTGCCATGGAAATGGAGATACAGTACCTAAAACTCCATAAAAATCACAATCTTGGCAATAAAAAAGTTGTATTGGATTTTATTGCAGAACGGGCTCTTCCCTCACTCAAACCACATTTGATGGCGTGTCAAGCGACTGACATTTATCAACTTATTCAGTTTGCCTCCAAATTAGAGACACCACCACAGCCTTTTCAAAAATCATATCAATTTCAACAAAAATCTTCTACTACTCCAGTTTCTACAGTTCAGTCAGAACCCCTACCACCGCTTGACAAAACCAAATACCGGCCCCCACATCTTAGGAAAGACCCATGTGGCACTTGTGGAAAAAACAATCACACAACAGCAGAATGTCGACAAAAGTCCTCACAAGCCCGAGTTAATGCAGCGGAAATTCTACCAAATTCCAATTTTGCGGAACAGGAGGCGTCTTCCTCGGAGGATGATGTTTCTGAAAAACCTCCAAATCAATGTATGGGTTCGTTTCGCATTAATCATTCTTTAAATGGACATAACTTTACTTTACCTATGATTCCAGTAAAACTTCCAATAGTAGACCCTTATACTAAAGTAAGTGACACAGTGACTGGCGACGGATTAGTGGACTGTGGTTCTAACATCTCTGCCATTGGAGACAAACGATTATGGCAAAACAGGAAAGTTAAAATGTGGAAAAAGGGTAGAGTGAAATTGGTAAATGGTTCAACTGTGCTTCCAAAAGGACAAGTTACACTTAAGTTTCGTATCGGACATAAAGACTTTAAGCACAAATTTGTGATACTTGATAATTGTGATTTTGTGATGCTACTAGGAACAGACTTTCTACAAAATAGCGGCATGCAGGTTGACTTTGACTTGTTTCAATTTTGGTTTAAAGACAAAGGACCGAATGTACGGTATCAATTCCGCACTTCCAGCAAAAACACACATCACATCCGATCTCTACAAGTGCTTACGGACTGGGAACAACAGAAAATTCAAGAAATTTTAAAACAGTTTCCAACTGTACTAGACTCTCCACAACTGGGACGAACCTCGCTCGTACAACATGAAATCAATGTTACTGCTGACACTCCAAAATTAATAAAACCGTACCCCGTTTCTGAGGCTAAGCATCAGATTATCGACAAAATTGTACAAGAAATGCTGGATAAAGGACTAATAGAGGAAAGTAACTCCCCCTATTCCTCCCCAGTTGTTATACGTCCCAAACCGAATGGAAATTGGCGTTTAGTAAATGACTATCGTTATGTCAACTCATTAACTATCCCTGACCGCTTTCCCATGAAACGGATAGCTGACCTTCTCCGTCTGTTGGGTGAAGCCAACTACCTAAGTACACTTGACTGTGAAAGTGGATTCTGGCAAGTTGGTTTGCGCGAAACCGATAAAAAGTTCACAGCTTTTCAAACTCGTCGGGGATCGTATGTCTACAACGTCATGCCTCAAGGATTGAAAAATAGCCCAGCGACATACCAACGTCTCATGAATAAGGCTCTTAAAGGAAAGGATGCTTATGTTTTCGTATTTCAAGACGATATTTTGATTTTCTCCAAAACTTTTGAAGATCATCTTGTCCACATTCAGGCAGTTATGGAACGTTTACGCCAAGCAAATTTAACCATTTGTTCAAAAAAGTGTCAATTTGGCCGTGAAAAATTGAAGTTCCTGGGCCATATCATCTCATCAAATGGGATTGAACGAAATCCGGAAAAAGTCGAAGCTATTCGAAAACTTTCCCTCCCGAAGTCGCGAAAGCAATTACGTAGTTTCCTTGGCGCAGTTGGATGGTTTCGCCACTTCATCCCTCAAATGGCGGACATTGCCCACCCGCTATACAATTTACTAGAACTCAAGCGGAAATTTAAGTGGACACCAGAAGCTAACAAAGCTTTCAATCATTTGAAAGAAATTCTTGCTGAGGATATAGTTCTACATCATCCCAATTTCAACAAACCTTTTGTATTAAGAACGGATGCTGCGTCTCATGGGCTCGGTGCCCTATTACTACAATTAGATGATAACGGATTAGAACGGCCTGTATGCTATGCCAGTGCCTTTCAACAAGGCACAGCAAAATTATTCCACTATTGAAAAGGAAAGGATTGACGGTTCAACATTTTCTATTGAGACCGACAATCAAGCTCTCACTTATCTCAACAGCATGAAAAACACAAACGCAAAGTTAATGAGATGGGCCATGAAGCTTCAGGAATGGAGTCCTTCTATCACCCACATCAAAGGACGGGACAACGTTGTGTGCGACTATTTAAGTCGCTATCTACCTGACGAAATTGATGAAGAGGAGGACGACAACTATCGTATCAATGTTGCCACCACACTCACATGCAACCTGGATAAAGCTGTTATCAAAGCTGCCCAGAAAAGTGATCCCACCTGCAGTAAGACTGCTTTTCAGAGTTCAGATCAGTTTTGTGATGTCAACGGAATATTATACAAGAAACTTCATATAGGCAATTTAGTCCCATTTATTCCCGATTCCTTGCGTTTGGAAGTATTGAAATCTCTACACGACTCACCAACTAGCCGCCATCTCGGCGTTGATAAAACTTTCAAAAAGTTACGTACACGGGCATATTTTCCCGGAATGCGAAAATTTGTGGAGAAATACATTCACACGTGCGATATATGCCAAAGGAACAAATATAGCAATCATAAACCACATGGATTAATGGGAGTCAAACCGATCACCAGCCCTTGGCATACTATCTACATTGATCTGCTTGGACCATACACACCGTCATCTCCACACCGATACCAATACGTCCTCGTCGCTGTTGATTCGTTTAGTAAATTTGTGGAATTACATCCACTCCGGGACGCTACAGCAGTTCAAATTGGGAAGTTTTGGAAAAAGAACTGTTTTACCGTTACTCGGCACCACACACGATTGTCACTGATAATGCCACCAATTTTAGATTGGGTCTACTTCAAAATATTTGCAAACGTTGGGGTATCCGACACTCGTTTCTTTCTTCTTATCATCCACAATCAAATCAGTCCGAACGTGTGAATCGCGTTGTCAAGACCATGATTCGGAGCTATCTGGATGGAAAGCCCCACTCAAAATGGGCTGACTACCTCCCAGCATTCCAGCTTGCTATCAACTCATCTCCACATGATAGCACAGGCTTTTCACCGTCACAAATACTGTTAAATCTAACTCCAAGTTTACAGTTTGACACCAAAACTGGATATGACCCAACAGATGAAGAAGACGTTTTGTGTGACTCTAATGTAAATGATGATGTGTTTAATTCTCGTTTTTCAGAATTTCAACGCATTATTTCGAAGGCCCAAGCAAATTTACAATCTACCCAAAATCATCAGAAGAAATATTATGACAATCATCATAGGTCGGTCCCTTTTGCTGTTGGAGACAAAGTTTGTTTAAAAGACACCACCCTGTCCAGCCGGGACAAGAAAATCACCGCTAGTCTATGTCCTCTCTACAAAGACATTGGAACCATTTCAAAAATTATTAATGATCTAACTTGTGAGGTTACTCTTCCCGATGGCACCAAAAAGTCTCCTATCCACATTCAGATGCTACGTCCCTACGTTTCCCGGACAGACTCAACAACAGATATTGTGGACAAGGAAACTAGTCAAGATTCAGACTCTCTACAAAATTCGGACAACAGCATAATTGGTTCATCTGAAAATTTGATGCCTCCTACTTTGTTATCCACACCGTCCTCACCCGTCACATTCCCATCTCAACAACCAGTTACTCCTGTCAACAGAATTCTCCGTCCTCGAAAACTATTGATTATCAGGCTTTACATCGTGGGACCAAACAACGTCGCTGAATTAACCCGGATGTCCACAATCAACGCCTTGGTGGGGGGACTTTGTAACCCCACTCGTGACGTAAAGCCTTCCAAGCCAAGCGCACCAACTTCAACATCCCATTTTCCATGTGGCCTATGCATGTACATTGTGGAAAAAGAATGAGAGCTGAAAAATCTCAGCTCTCCTACACAAACCAAATGACACATCTTCACAGATTGTGAATGCAAGTGCAGGGGCTCTTTCAGTCTTCCCCTGCAGTGCAATATTTCGGCTAACAATTAAAAATTATAAATAAAGTTCTATCTGCAATTTCGTTAACGATAGTGTGAATAATAAATATTCAAAATTTACTCTCTACAAACTCCTCCAAATCGTTATTATTTCTGCATCCTAGTTAAGAACACAACGGGGGAATTAAAAGTAAAATACGCCCCTCGTTACAATTATAACCCCACTCATGACGTAAAGCCTTCCAAGCCAAGCGCACCAACTTCAACATCCCATCTTCCATGTGGCCTATGCATGCACTTTGTGGAAAAAGGAATGAGAGCTGAAAAATCTCAGCTCTCCTACATAAAACAAATGACACATCTTCACAAGTTGTGAATGCAAGTGCAGGGGCTCTTTCAGTCTTCCCCTGTAGTGCAATATTTCGGCTAACAATTATAAATTAAAACTTAACTCTATCTACATTTTCGTTAACGATAGTGTGAAAAATAAATATTTCAAATTTACTCTGAACAAATTCCTCCAAAGCGTTATTATTTCTGCATCCTATTTAAGAACACAACAGGGGTATTCAAGTAAAATACGCCCACCGTTATACCCCATAGCACAAAGTTCCAACCCAGGTCCAACTGAAATAGTTTTTCGGAACTAGTAACTATTATCAAATTCTCTTGGAAAGGTTTGTTGGTTTCATTCAATATACTGTACTCGATATCTGTCAATTTATCAGACCAGTCAAGGAACGCTGTTTTCCTGTAGCCAGTTTTAAGTAAGCTTAGAGCTGTATTTCTTAAGGAATTTTGTGGTACAACTTTTGATTGTTGAGATACTCTTTTGATTAAATTTAAATCTTCTGTTATCCCTTGGTACTTAGGCCAACCTTCTTCACTAAGTAAATATTGAAATTTTGCTTCATAGTAAAACAGGCAAGTCCCAACCGAAAAGTTTCTATACTCTTGAAGACAATTCCTGATTACTTTGTCGCTAATATCGGATGCATAAGACTCAACATAAAATGTGTAGCCTCTTTTCAGCAATTCATCAAATTTTGTATAACGCACTACTTGCCTTGGCGCTGTAAGTTCTGAAATATTGTCACCCAAATAAAAGTAGCTCATCAGCAAAACTCCTGTTGTCCATAACTGAAGTGAGAATGGAATTGAGGAACCATGTATCATTTCCTGTCCTTGGTATAGCATTACCCTTGTCACTGCAGACAGTGCCTCCAAAGTTCTGTACAGCCTTGATCCAGTAGGATTTGAAGTTCGGCTTTGTTTCTCGTACAGGTATATTGACGTCATAGAAATTAATGACGAAATTAGTAGTGCCCAAGTCCAAATATCAAATGCTGATATAAATCCTCTAAAGCTAATTCTGGGTGAAATATATCCACCGTCACACGTTAAATACTGTATTGAATTAACTTCTGTAGGTATTGTGGGGGAAAACTGTTGACCAAATAAGACTTTTGGAGAATCGTCAAAATATGTATCGGAATAGTCTAGCGAAACGCTAAAGTTTAAATTAGGAAATATTGTTTAATCAGTAGTATATCAAGCGATTGTCTGCGATAATCAGGTTTAGATATATTCCACCCTACGTTTGCAAGAGTTTCGCCTGGATATTTTGGTATGATTACAACTGATGTCCGTATATCACTAAAATAGCTCTTAAACAACTCGAGTTTATTCTTGTCACTATGAGAAACTGTTGAGTTGAACATGATAGGAAATAGCAATAACCAATTTTTGTAAACTTCAGCATTTGTGTGACCACAGAATTGGCAGTATGCGTAATAATAACGCACATAAGATGCACTCTGGTCTTCTATAAATTGCATACATACAAATGCTTTTCGCAGATCAATATTATTAATTTGAAAATCTGCCCTGGTTATCTCATTGATATTATTAACAAATTTGTAGGCTTCTTGTAGAGCTTGATTTGTTTCACTGTTGCTAACGGAAATGTAAGGAATCAATATAATATCTGCTGTCCTTTTCCAATACCAGGTTTCTAAATATTGTTTTTCAAGAAATACAGGATGTCCCATAAGTAAAAAGACAAATTTGACTTTGCTATAAAAATCTCAAAAATGTTTTTAGCAAACACTTATTGCATAAATTGATTATGCTACTGTTGGAGTACTTGTGTGTAAAATATCTCGACTCAAAAGCTTTGCTTGGATGAACGGTTCCATTTTACTTTATCTGACGCCAACTTTGATATTTACCGGTGTCAAAATTTTCTTGTACTGCTTACAAATATTTAATCACTGAGTGTTCCATATAACCTTTGTTTCCAAAATAATTTGCGCATTATATTCACAATTTGTTCTTCTACAAACGTACACGAAAACAAATTATTCATTTGTCTCTAGATTTTTGTACAGCGGCAATTCTTGAACCAGTGCCCGAAAATTAAGAGTACTTTCCTAAATGCAAAATTTTTCACATAATGCAGTCCGCAAAACAATTTTATTTTGTAGCTCTGAACGCTAAGAAAAAGGGCTACAAAATAAAATTAAGAAAATATAAATTTAAAGTTTGCATGCAAAGTTGTAGTACTTCAAACTTTTCAATGGAAATTTCAGCAAAATTAGGTGCTCATTACAAAATGGCTAAAAATTGAATTTCGCATAATTTTCTTGGCATGCATTTTTGAAATACCCTCAATAGCTCATTTGAAAGCCCACACTTTAGGAACTAAATCATGATTAGTTTTTGTAAAATTGCTTTGAGCTATTAACGTAGACAAACGATTATATGGAATCGTCTTTTAAAAATCCGGTAAAAATGAAAAACGATTTACCCGTAAACAATTGCATATAACCACCACAGTATAGCTTTTCTCAAACCATCGTATATATCAAAATATTCTACTAACCTCAGTGTACCTAATCACAGTTTTGTCTGATTGAAAAGGCTATTCTATAACTTTATATAAAAAATTAAATTTGTCTTTTTACTTATGGGACACCCTGTAACCTGCTGGGGCTTCTCATCAAGACATAGTTATTGCTAACCCATGCATCAAACTCTTTGTTTAAGAAAGAGAGGTATACAAATATTACACTTCCTGCTTGTACAATTCGAGTTGTAGGCATCCAGCTCTGGTAAAGGAACTGTTCTGGTTGTGTGTAGTTTGAAATCACAATTGTTGTTGATTGTTCGATGGAAGGTAAATCAAATTGTTTATGATTTATGAAACAGATTACATTTAGGGGCGAACTAAGGGTGGATAAGAGTAGTTGAATATTACTTGGTGTAGCATTTTGTAAGTTTAAGCTGAAATTCAGCATACGCAGCTGTTGCATTTGAGCGTGCTCCAAGAAAATATTCAGAAATTCATTAAAAAAAATTCACTAAAAATCCCGTTTTTACGTTTCATCATTCAGAAATATGTACAAGATAAATACTAATTTCATTTTTTAAAGGGAACAATTTCAGCAAAACTAGTGTGACTATTTAAGTAAATTGTTTAGGTGCTCTGCACGTATATTTTAAATAGAAAACAATGTCCTTCTATCTGTAAGAAGTCCATCAACAAATCTGCATAGGTTTTAATGACGAATTTTAGCGGACGAGCTGTAACAACTTTCCGTACGCTTTGCGCGCCTTCATACGCAAAAGCAATTCTTTGTGAACATAAGGATATAAGGATATAAAATTGCCCAGATTAACTTGTAAGAGCACACTCAAGGGCACTCGTAAGTGATCAGTCCGAAGTTTTTAGAATAAGTAATTGAAAAAATAAAATTATGTCCAATTACATTAAAATGAAGATTGGATTAAACATATTTTCTGTGTTCTACCTTGTGTTTTAATTATGTTTAAGCAGCTCTCTACATTTAATTGTGTCGGCACTCTCTATAGTGGCTGGTTTTGTAAAGCGTTGGTAATATAAATACGACTTAGCAGCTGAAGATAATAAAAACGCAGAGTGGTGGCGTCTATCCCTCTAACGTAAAACAACCAAATATACTATAATACAATGCATTATAAAAGCTCACAAATTTTTATATTATTATGGAAATATATTATTTCGACGCTCAGTCTAGTATGCCAAGTAATTACTAAAATGATGACAACGTGGGCTCTACTTTTTAACAACTTTATTACAATCTTCAACAAGATACATACAACTTCTCGATCTCGACTGCCAATTACGAATGACACTGGACATTGGGATCACGCTTCCTTTTATACTCTTCTCGCTTTGCCCCGTGACTCCCAAATTTACCCCAATTAGCTAAATGACAAGTATCCTTAGCAATTACCCTAATTACTGCACTGTACTTGCAGTCGACGGACCGCAGCCCAAACAACTTATTTACTAATTATACCCACCCAAACATAGACATATCCTAGGTGAACATACACTACATCAATAATAGGCTCCGGGTAATACTCCGGTGCCAACATATATTTTATTTTATATATATGTAAAAGATAAATCGTCATTACCAAAGACAAAGCATTAGTAATATTTAAAATTCGGATGCAAGCTTTTTGTGTATTCAGAATGCACAATATGGATAGACGGAAACTGGAATCATATAAAAATGCTTCTGCTGTTACCTAGCCGATATGTAGAGATAATCGTACAACATGCTGAAAATAAGTACAGTTAAAAATAATTAAATTAGATTTTGTTGTACTTTACAAGTAGAAAACCACGAGATAATATACTGATAGCTTTTTACATTATTAATGTTTTAATTTTTTAATTTTCAGATTTTAGTAAATTATATTTACTAATACGTATAATAATGGATTGGTTTAGTCGTATTACGTCTTGTAGAAAATCACGTAATTAAAAGTTGTTATTAAACTTGGTGCGTCTGTTCCAATGCTTGAACCTTCATCCCGCCTCAGCTTTCTTCTATAATGCTGTGTTGATCAAACAAAGTTGTGAAAATGGTTAAAATTACATTATATTTGTATTCCTTATAAATTTTATATTGTTAGATTCAGAGAAAAACCCCGAACTGCCTGGGGCTAGATACTGTCAAGGTCTACAGACCCAAGCATCTCATCACCAAACGATGTGATCAAGAGAGTTCCTGACAGCACTAATACGGTACTTTTCAGTCTTTGCATCTTTGCATGTCTTACTAAAATACGTAAATGGAATTGTTGCAGTACTCCATGAATTTTTATCATGATAAAGACAAAAACCTTCGTAAATGAGTAACTACCGGAAGCAAAGGGCTGAGTTACATGAAAACCTATGCCCAAAAAACGTTGCAAAAATGCCAAACGCGTCACACAGATGCCAAGAAACGTTAAACAATTGCCCAAAGCACGTTACATAGATGCCCAAAAACCGTTACATAGGTGCTCAAAAACCGTTACATAGATTACCAAAAAATCGTTACATAGATGCCCAAAAACGTAACACAAATGCCCAAAAACGTAACACAAATGCCCAAAAACGTAACACAAATGCCCAAAAACGTAACAAAATAATATTTAATAGCATTAAACAATGACTAATAGACATTTTTGGGCATATCCGAAACTTAACAACCATTCCGGGTTTTTGTGAATGATTCTATGAATCTAACAATAAGATTTTCTACTAGTTTGTGGTCTGATGAACACAGTTTTGCTGTGATTTCTATTCCAACTAGCTCATCGGTTTATTAATAGTATGTAGTAATTTACTTTCCCCTGGAAAACAGTGTCTTGGAATATTTATCTAGCAGTAGCTATTAACTACAAACAGTCAGTTTTATTATCATTTTAAGTTTTATTTGCTGCAACTGAAAATGTCAATAACGCAGAAACGTGTTAATGATTTACAATGGCTGCGTAATATTCGTTTTATTTAGTTATACTTAAACTTTATGATCCGTACTGCTCGATTTCCTAACGGCTGAAGTGGCCTGAAATTAAACCAAGAGAAAACAATTAGCAAAAACACTTATTGTGAAATATGTACTTGTGTTTAACAAAAGTAATATTGTTCTGCTATATGCGAGGCCGTTAGGGGTCACCATATCTTTCGCGCTTATTTTGAATTCTGATTGTCAAAGATTCAACAAATACGAGTTTTATAGGTGGTTTTGGTTTACAGAAATTTATTAAATAAACTAAAACCTAGAACACATCTTTGTGCGCATTGCTACAGCAGAAACAAATACATTCAGTAACGTTGCCCAACCTTGATGTATACATTTCATAGTTCATAAATTGCTGAAGTCTGCGCCTCTGGTAATCGAATGACCTAAATATCTGTATAACTTATTAGTATGACTTTACTAGTAGTTACAGTAGTTTTAGATATAGTAAGTTTGTGGCTATGACGGCTGATTTTTTAAAGTCCAGATTTAATTCACTTTCCGTGAACTTTAATATTTGTTTGTATTTTGTAAATATGATAACTGTGTTTATTACAATGTTTTCGCGGCTACCCATAAAGATAAAATCTTATGCACTTATAATCACCACACCAGATGTACTTTTACAATTTTACACAATGTTTGAAAATTTAGATGATTTCCATTTACGTAAAAATCGTACTTTTTACGTTTTTGTGAACCTATGTAGTCTCCCTAATTTACGATTGATTTATGCGGTCCAAACACTTAGGCCAACTGTCTGGTTCAATTTCTTGTACACGACGCCACCATTATAAAATGTCTGGATTGTGATAAGCACAAAGCTTGGTGTACGTGGTCTAGCAAACCCTGTCAGTTGCAAATGTTGACTAAGGATTATATTTTATGAGCACCTGAAAATTTATGAGACCTTTTTTCCAGTCAATTAGCTTATGTTGGCAAACAAAATTGTAACTTGTAAGTAAAGTACACATCAAACATAGCCATTTCAAACCTAAGCGATGCTTTATCTGACAGAGATTTTAGCTTATTTTTCAGCAAAATACAACCAGAGATTTAAACCCCGTAGCTAAAAATTAAACGAGATTTTAAGTTTCTTTAATTTTTCATAATTAATAGCTTGAGTATTATAAAAATGGTAAGTGACTACTAAGAATATTAATACTTCGAAAGGATCTTTCGTCTAAAATTATGCATACCACACGTCACCTCCACAAAGCGCATTACAAAAGTCTTTTACTTTGCGTCAATCAACGTAAACATGCACTATTGACCATGATCGGGTAGCGGTTAATTTGAAGGTGGCGTTTCCACAGGAGGATAAAACACCGGGAACAAAAAACAGGTTGTTACGAAACACAGGTTGTTACGAAACACAGGTGGTAATATACACAGGTGATGATTTGCACAGGCGATTGCGTGGCAATTGCAGGTTCGTCAATGCTATTCAAACTTCAATTGTCAATTACCATTTAGCAATGTGTTGTCAAAACATTTAACTTAGTTATCGTATAGTTAGAGTTAGTAGTATATTTGTAATCATTTTGCAATTCTGAAGCTTATACGTAGAACATAGACCAGTACAATACAAACTCGTAAGATTGCTTTTTATGTCGGGTAAATGGGCCTAAGCCAAGCGAAACGTCCAGCCGTCGAACTATGAACAGTAAAACTTGGCATAAATATTTGTAACAATGCTAAGGTTGAATTAAACGTCCATACTTCATGCAATGAGAATTCTATAATATTTGCAGTAAAATTAAAGTAAAACCTTGTACTACTTGTAGTGGTTCACTTCAAACTTGAAGAGCAGTACATTTTGGTGAAAATGAACCACTTGGTACATTTTGTTCTCGTACATAATTCTACGAAATCAGTTTGGGTATGGTCTCTCTAAAAACAATCTAAAAGCTATTGGCAATTTTGACGTAGGATATAGTATGTGTGAAGCTTGATCGTACGTCAGTTGTCAGCATTTGTGAATGTTGTGGAGGATGGCATGTCGTGTACTATCCGCATTTGTTCAAGGCATATATAGAAACTCATTCACCTGTAAAATAGTAGCCTGTTTTCTCTGCAACCTGTACAAATTCCGGCCTGCGTTTTGTCCGCACCTGTGTTTCGTAACAACCTGTTTTTTGTTCCCGGTGTTTTATCCGCCTGGGGAAACACCACCTTCAAATAAATCTAAACCCGACATGAACAAGCAATTTTTTTTTATTTAGCGTCAAGCACTTTGAATCTGAGACGTTTGTAACGGACGGCCCAATTCAAACGTTTGGATATGTACTGCGGTTTATTGATGTGAAAGATTTGGTATTTACACTAAACAATTTTTCACATTTACAGTACCGAAAGTTATCCGGAATATATTTTCCAGGCATTGAAGACCATGGCCTTGTGAATCTTCTGAATTGTTCCAATGTTGTATCATTTGTAATAATAGGATTTCTCACTACAAACCATCTTGCTGGAGAACATGGTGGGGTAGTTAACGAACCCTCGTACATATAGGCATATCCAGAAGTTCCTTTGAAAAATTCACTTAATAGCATTTCTCCTCTTGTCTCGCGAAGGTATGTATTGTATGTGTCGATAGTGGAAGTTTCACTAATTTTTGACATGCAATAAGGGATTTTGAATAAAACATCAGTGTCCCACGTTTTGGAATCCATTGTTGTATCTAGTAGCACTGCAATCACAACTATTGCGTTGGGTTCCTCCGCTCTTATCGCTTCTACCATATCCGGATACCGACTATTGTAAAAAGCTAGATGAACTTCGCCAGCAAAAGACTTTCCGTCCAACGTATGCTCTGAACCATAGTCTTTGGAGTCGCCAACATGTACGTGCACGCTCTCAAAATTGTAGATTTCGTTATATAAAGGTTTAAATTGAAAGGTCCGACGAGGTCCACTGGTGGACTCACTGTACGAGAGGTGAACTGCTATTCCTCTCCAATAACACACAATATTGTTTAGATCTAGTAGAGACTTTGAAAAATTGACCTCAACTAAATTGGTAGTAAGTGAGCTAATATTAGCAGGTAAATTGATTGGTGACTGGTCCCGACTTTTGCAAAGATATTGCCAGGTGGGTGGTTCACAGCTTCGTTTAAGATAACACCAATTGTTAGGTTTGTTTTTCTCGTCATACTCAAAATGCTCATACCCCACAGCAGAGACTTCGACTACATAAACTATTGTAAGCACTACAACAACAAATTTATTAGCAACCATTTTAGTTGTAAACTTGTAGATGCTGAACGAATTTTTCTTCGTATAGGAACAAAATGCGTGATGCCTTTAAAGAAATTAAATTGAAATTCACACTAATAAATTAAACGTTTGTAAAGCTGTAATAATACGTCGTCATATTTTGACAATGATTTTTGTAAGCAACATGATCGATTAAGGAAATGTCACAGTTGGCAAGTCAATAATCAATAACAGAAACTATTGTTTTAGCAAAAAATATTTGTTTTGTGTGCATTCCCATTGTTCAACCATAGCTTTCTAATTTATTACCCTTTTTATTGCATGGTGAGTTACAATATTGTAATTATATTGTGTTTAATAATTTGTAGGTGACAATTTAAACAGAAAAACCATGGCAATTTATTTATGCATGGAGGTGACCCCAGTTGAAGGCATGAAAAATTATGATAAATTGAGTCAAAATGATAAAATGTGGTTTAAACCTTGTGGAGGTGGTGGAGCAATGATTTAATAATATAAAATGAGCAAAAACTGCTTATAGTAAATTGATTAAGCTTTCATATACGTTAATGATGTTGGTTATTAGTAGTCAAATTTTTACACAAAATGTTGCTCTTCTATGGTACAAAATCGAATGTACGAAGAGAGATTAAGGTACTTTTGGTATACCTCGACTTATAGTTGAAATTATACAGATGCTTGAGTGCCAACTTTAGCTTGTGAACTGATGCAGATTTAAAAAGTTAACAAAGTAAAGTATATACCGTATTTAATCGGTTTATACCCCCGGCTAAAATTTCAAATTTCACATCTCAAAGGAGGGTATAATTCGAGAAGGGTCAAAATTTCAAAGGACTATGCAACCTAAGAGCAAAAACTTTGACTTCCCAGTTTATTGTCGATTCTGATAGAGCTCTAAAGGCTCTACAATTTTGCGGTATAAAGTATGTCTTTATCTCTTAACGTTGTTGAGATATGAAGGAGTTTGTAATTTTCGCTCCCATAAGGCCCCATAGTAAACACACTTTTTTCAGACTCGTGGCTACCCATCGCGCCCACTTTTGATTTTCAATTTTGATAGCATTTTAAAAAGAGCATTAAATGAGAATGTTTTTCAGAAGTTATTGAAGTGGTCTTCTTGCAAACGTAGAAGTTGTCGTAGGTCAAACTTGGAGGTGTTTTTTCGGAACAACTTTCTTCTAAATCGTTATAGCTTGCGCTACACACCTCCGATTTTCAATGTTAATACCAATTTTGAAAGAGCAATTTCTATACTGTAAAAATCGTCAGGACAAAATGTCTTTTATAACAAAAGTTGTGAAGCTTCAACCTTGTAGGGGCTGTTCGAGAACTCTCAAAAATAGCCCTATTCCAAGCCAACGTTTGACCTCCGGGCCCACCTTTGATTTTCAATGTTAATAGCAATTTTGAAAGCGCTTGTACAGGAGATAAAGCTGAGAAAAAACTAGATTGGTATCCTTCCAAAACCAGGACTTATCGGACAGAAGATGTTAAAGTATCATCTATTCACAGAAATTAACATGTATTTTTACATTGAGTCGTCAAAGTTTGCAATTTACGAAAAGTTATTGTTTTTGTGCAACTGTGAAGTTTGTATATTAATTTCAAAGTAGCTATTTGTTTTGAAAATCATTTACCCTAGTATCCACAGTCGATAAAACTAAGAATTGCATACAAGAACTGATTTTGCTTGTTTTAACGGGACGCTTTTATTGAATGAATTGAGTACCAAAAGTAGATAAACTGTCCACCGTGGTCCGCCATCAGATTATGACAGTTGATATGTCAAATGAATCCTAATACACTTAGCTCTCTTGTACATTCTCAGATTTCTAAAACTTTGACAAGAAAAAAAGATATTGCGAATTTTCAACTTTGATCAAGTTTCAAAGTCACTTCCGGTTTCTACTTTTTGCCATATTTTTTAAACTAAACCGACTTTTTACATGAAAATTGCTGTAGTAGCTCAAGAATTCTCTGCTCTATTTGGATAGTATGAATTGAAAGATTTATGGATGGTTCCTAAATATGGACACGACTATAACCTCCAAAAAGTTTAGAAAAATTTTAAAAAAATTACAAAATTATTTTTTCTGAGAAGAATGCATACACATTAACATAATGTTTATACATCATTAAACTGCGCATTTACTCCTTATACTCCACGAAAAGAATCACAATCCTTTAATTATTTTGTTTGGAGAAATTTGAATTTATTCCCGTCGACACCGATAAAAATGCTTTTTCGTCACCACCGACGCCACAGCTGATTTAGAGGGCTGAAACTTTGCACGGTATATTTTCTGCAGTCCTACTATCATTATGTAGTAAGAGTTTTGAAATTAAAGAAAGTTCATTTTTTGGTGTCAACATCCGCTAATAGTTACTCTTTACATATAGTTTATGATAAACAGTCACACATACCACCAAGTTATGGACTGGTGAATTCATCTACAAGATTTTAGCCCATGTGTAGCTACTAGTTCTCTGAATTTCTCTCTAAAAATTGTGGAATTAACTAAGAAAGAAACTAGTTCAACCATTTAACAACAATTTGAAATCTCAGAAAAAACAGGCCATGGATACAGTGATACAATAATATGTTTGTTTTTTTACTTACAAATAATTAAACTTTTAAATTTGCAAATGTCCAGCAAAACCAAAAATTGTTTTATAACAAATAAATTTACAGCCTTCTACTTTGTTCAATACGAACATGATGAAAGCACGCCAAAAAACTCGACAGTGGCTCATTTGCAATGCACTTCGAATTGTGGCCATCATCATTGGATTTTTCCCATTCCAATCAAGCTTTTCTCTCACTCCAGTACATTTTGAGCCCTCCCTTCCTTACAACTACTCCCTCAACCCCCAAAGCACCCAACTTATTCATGATGCATTATCCTGGCTCACCCTTCGACGAAACGGAAAATTACTGAGCACTACCACCGAATTCGACATTATATTCAACCGACTCAAGATAGAGTACGTCTTGAATATAGAATACCGCGCTTTTGTGCTCACATTCCTGTACGGTGTCTTGCCGAAAGTGACCCTGCAGGAAAATGAGCCATGCGATCCGTCCTACACTTACCTGCTCAAAAGAATCCGATTTTCGGAGATGCTGGATGAGCGACAGTGGTATTTTCAGGAGGATTTCAATTTCCAAAATTACCACCAGCGTAACAACAAGAGCATTCAGTACTGCGACTATCGCCAAGGCCTTGTGTGTAATCCCAATACAAGGAAGTGTGAATGTCGGCAGGGGGCAAGAATGAGTCCAATTGACGTTGAATCGCCGATCAGAAGATGTCTTCTTGCGGAAAACACGGTTTGTGCTCTGTTTGATTTGGAACAAAAGCTTCCTTATTACTCTTTTGCTACCTTTATTCATGACGACCCAGTCGGAATCCCGTACGTAATGTTCAACTTAGAGAAACCGGAAGGATGCCAAGTGGGAACACAGTGCCGTTTGAAGGAAAATGAAAATATAATGATGCCACGCTGCCACCGAAACAATGACGGGCCTTGGTTGACAGGGACAAATTTAGTACATATTCCTTGCCATTTTGGACAGGAATGTGCACTCACTTTAGGCGCTTATTGGAACTTTTGTGACAAATACAAATATCAACGGAGAGTCTGCTATAACTTTGGACCATCGCAAAAGACTACAGGTTTACAGGACCAATTTCAGCGGACGGGATTTTGTTTTTATAGCTCAGGTTCGTTCAATCTGGCATTCCGCTTTCCCCATCTGTACACAGGAATAGATTTGATTTTTGCCGGAATCCTCCCTGGAATCGCAACCTTTGTAAATTCTTACTTGGATTTGGATGAATTTTACAAGGACATGTTCCACTTTCTGTTTTATCTTAACCACGGTGGCTCGGGAACTGCAATTGCTGAAAAGAATGAAACATGTGACATAAAGAAAACAAACGAATTTGATGACATTTGGAGGTATTTTGAAAGTTTGGAAGGGAAGCTACCCTCCGGAAAGGTCTGCGTGTTTTGGGAGGTCCCCCCCGACAAGGCTTGTGTCGCGATGGGAGAGGAAATGAAGAAAAAATCAGAAGAGTTGAAAAATTTGGTACTAAACAGTGGAATGTCAAAAGTATGCAGGGTATTTTGGTATATAAATAGCGGGTCTTTAGATACGAATGAAACTTTACCGCGAATGTATTGCAAACCAAAGGACGCTTCTGCGGGATCAAACGATGGTGTTTGTACAACACCCAACGATTACACCAAACCGTTTGCAGAAAAAGCCAGTAGAGAGAGAAAAGAATTATTGGAAAGCAGAATTAAAACTGTTCATAATTACAAGCAGATAGTTATTGAGAATTCTGAGCCACGTTGTCGACCAGAACTGGGACCTCTTCCACTCCAGGAATTGGTTGTATCATCAGGCTATGATCCTAATTCCAGCTTGGCACTAGAAAGAGGACATTGTCCCGAGGGATATGTTTGCTACAAGGATTTTGTTGGTAGAGAGCAACCAATATACGACGACAAATGTAACCTGCGAGAAAAGGCCAATCAGCCATTGGTTTGTAACAACGCCACCAGCAAAGATTATGCAGAGTGTGAAGGCAAGCATTTAGTAAGGCTTATAAGACAGGCTATTCAAAATCAGAGGAACTATGGCAAGCTGAAAAAAGGAGACAAGTGTTACTTCGAATTGGAGGACAAATTACGAAGGAATCAACTCCAGGAAATTGAGAATATCAATTTGTATCTGTTTTTGAACTGGATTGAGCGAGGGCTTTTGTGCAAGCGGGGATTGCAATGTGAGAGAATGAATGGAAACTGTCAAGTGGCACCAAGCGGTCAGGAGGGGATGAGGATAAAGAAACTGCATTTGCTGTTTTCAGTTGTTGCTACAATCATTTTGAAAATTATTTGGAAATAACTGAAATATTTGAATGGAAATTATTAAATAAATCAAAAGCTAATTATTTCTTAGTAGTTGAAAATGTTGTGCATGAAATCATCAGACGACAGTATAAATTAACGGTTTTGAATTGCTATTTTTAGGTTGCCACATGTTAGTAATTCACCTTGCGTAATGATATTATGCGTAATGATGCTTTATTAACCAATGTACAAAAAAATCAAAATCTAGATTTTTACAAAAAGGTTTTAAAATATTACACCACTTATGCACGGTTCTAGGGCCCTTTTGTGTCGCAGAATGGGATAACTTTCGAATAAAGAGGAATTTTTAAAGCTGTAATAAGTTTATACTAGTAGTTATTGGTTAATGTTTTATCTTTGTCTAATGCTAAAACTGTTGGTTTCTGTAATTTATGGTTGCTCACAGTTTCGGGCAAGGGCTTGCCAATATGTTTGTTAAGATTAAAATCCAGGTGCTAACAAAACTTGGAATGGAATGATCTCCCGCGATATAACCGTGAGCAAGAACCAAACGCATCCATCAAATAACCACTGACTACATGAAGATTTACTATGGCTTTGTAACTGTAGCTGGGATAAATGAGAAGGTAAACAACTTTGGTGCATTTTTACAGAATCACCATTCCCACGTCTTTAGTTTTTATGAAGAACAAATGCGCACAATGTTTACAAAGAGACAGTTTTGTCGTCGACAAACAAAATGTAAAACGCGTTTTGGAAAATGACGCTTTATAGATAATGTCTATTTGGGTACTGCTGTTAGCTCTGATGCATATCTACATGGTGACCAACAAGACATTTTGGATACCGTAGCAAATTTTCAGGCCTGTGACTTTTGAACATCCAATGTTACCATACCGTATTTATCCCCGCGGGCTTCGTTATTTGAAGAACTTGAAAAATATTAAATGACTAAAACAGAAATGCGGACAATTAATATTCTTAAAAGTTATGTCTAACTTCAGTTTAATTCGTACATGTTGATCATAATCTTCAAAACTATTGACACTTGATTTGAAATGCATTTTATGGGTTGTAGTAAGTATTTGCATAAATTGAAACTTTTCACTTTGATTGTACATTTATTTTCTTTTAGCACGGGCCTTATATGCATTTCAATTAATTAATGATGATATATCATATAATTGGCAGTATACAGCGTGATAACACCAAAACACTACTATAAATAGAAAAAATGATTACTTTAACAAACTATACAGGTGACACGTGGTGTACTGTGAGGTATAATGTTTCAATTTTGGATACATTCACAAACAAAGCAAGTTGATAGCAAGACGTTTAATGGCAATTTTTTGTTTACTCCGAAAACTCCAGACGACAGGTTTATTGAAAACATTTAATTTGCCTTGAAAAGAGTCAACTTACTAACACACACAAAATTATTGTGGCGTACGCTAGCTCAACTCCAGAAAAAAAACAAAGTCATGCACTGCTTGACTGCGCGCATGCAAACACATTCGTGGCGATGTTTTGCTCTATGGCTTGTGGCGCTTGCTATAAATCTCGATATATTTTACGCGCGCTTTTCAACTTTTTCTGATAATTAAATATAAATAATAAAGTTGTGGTTAGCAAGCCACTAAAAGTTACTTTAAATTCTGCATTTAATTTTCCTGAGTTAATTGATCTAATTCAATAAAGTCAATTTTGCTTACAGCATATTACCAAAATTGAAATTTGAAGTTTGAAATAATTAGTAAGCTTTATAGTTACTAAAGTATCAGTGATTAATCCCACTCCGGATCATCAGAACTTCAATAATTTGGTTAGTTCCAACCGAAAAGCTGAAGGTAAGAAAGCAAAAATTTAATAAAAACTGTCATATGACCTTTTTAACACCAAAAAGCCTCTGGTTTCTTCAAAATGATTGAAAATCTCCAATTATGATTATATTTTATGTTAATTTCAATTTTTAAGCAATTTTAACAAAAATATTATTTTCTCCGCAGTTAAACCTCCACGCGTCCACCGAAGAACCTCCCCATTAATTAAAAGGCAATTATTTCTGTCGACAGAATTCTCCTCTACGTTTTTCCCAAAATTTTCACCGCAACCGTTCCTTCAAAAGTTTCACCTCAACAGTTCCTCCAAAAGTTTCACCTCAACAGTTCCTCCAAAAGTTTCACCGCAATATTTCCTCCAAAAGTTTCACCTCAACAGTTCCTCCTCAAGTTTCACCTCAACAGTTCCTCCTCAAGTTTCACCTCAACAGTTCCTCCTCAAGTTTCACCTCAACAGTTCCTCCTCAAGTTTCACCGCAACAGTTCCTCCAAAAGTTTCAACGCAATATTTCCTCCAAAAGTTTCACCGTAATAGTTCCTCCAAAAGTTTCACCGCAATTGTTCCTTCAGACGTATTCACCTTCAGTTTCTCAGAAGTTGTACCGCAACGGTTTCTTCAAAAGTTTCACTTCTACAGTTCCTCCACGGTCCCTCCAAAAGAAGTCACCTCCACGGTCCCTCCAAAAGAAGTCACCTCCACGGTCCCAACAAAAGGAGTCCCCTCCACGGTCCCTTCAAAAGGAGTCACCTCTACGGTCCCCTCAAAAGAGGTCACCTCCACGGTCCCCCCAAAAGGAGTCACCTCCACGGTCCCCCCAAAAGGAGTCACCCCCACGGTTCCCCTCAATGAAGTCACCTCAACGGTCCCTCCAAAAAGAGCCACCTCCACAGTTCTTTCAACTCATCCACCTACTCACTTCTTCCAAATATAACCATTTCCGGCAAAAAGGACCACCTCACTTACATTACACTTTCACCTGGAAAACGCTCCACCAAATTGCTGGACTGGTAGACAAACTGGAGATTTTTCTTAACGTAGTCCGAGATCAGCGGGCGCGATTAGAAATAAAACTTCATCATTAGCTGGAAAAAGTTTTCCTCAGCTTTGCAAAAACTTCATTTTGTGGCCTGTCTCAATATTATTTCGGCTTAATTTTCTCCGCAGCTTAAAGCAGTATGGGGTAAATACAAATGTTTTATTTCTGTTTAGTCCTTTTGGTGCTGGTTTTTTAGTGTTTGCATTGCATGATGCTTGATCAATTTACTCTAATATTGCATGAAAATTTTCTTTAATGTTGCATGATTATTTAATTTTGTGTATCTATTTATGACACCTATGGGCTTGCCACAATAATTTGGTGTTTTTCCTACATGTTGCTTGCAAATCTAAAAATATTTTCTGGTTAGAAATTCGTGGTTGAGTTGTAATATAGTCGTAGAGTTTGAACATTTTCTTACAATAAAAAATATACGAACTAATGCCAATAGTAAGAAAACTGAATTTATAAGGGCGTGCATTGAAATTTCACGAATAACCAATTTATATCATTACTTAGTTTTACATTTTACATAATGATTATCAGAAAAGATATATGCTAAAAGTAAAAAGTTAACTGCCACAAGTCCCTTACATTATAAGTACGCATGTTTATACTTTTCTGGATTTTTACAACAAAGGATTTAGTAAGTTCAGATACATATTAAATTGTTAGATTTGTAAACTGTTTTAAGTAACGTTTCATAACTAAAACCCTAAAATTTTGGACTGGCAATTTATAGGGAATCAAAATGCTCTGGTTTCAATCTTTTTGGATTACAAGACTGCTGCGGCCAAGTGAAGGAACTAAAAAATTTAGATTCAAGAACCAAAGCAGCCATAACAGCGTTTGGAGAAGGTCTATTGTCAGAAGAAAGTTTGCTATGCAATAAACACGCTTTATTGTTTGCCAAAAAGCAGTCATCGTTTTGCTGTGATTATAAAAATGTTCATAAATCAGCAGTTGAAGCCCAGCTTTGTATTCGTGCAACAGTATTTAGGAAATATTGCAGCAACAAAAAATTTATGGCAACTTTCCAGCCCGGTCATGCACTATGTCGGAACTGTGAGCCAGATTTTCGCATAGAGTTTGAGCCAAACTACTCAACTGAATTAAATTCCGATGTCACAGAAATTGACACTGACGCGGTTGTAGAAATAGAAACTGACGCGGATTTATATGTTGACTGCAATGATTTTACTGAAAAGGAAATGGTTCAACAGCTTAACCTTGCACTCCAGGCATTACATTTAGAGAC
Organism: Entomobrya proxima; assembly: GCA_029691765.1. Lineage (NCBI taxonomy): Eukaryota > Metazoa > Arthropoda > Collembola > Entomobryomorpha > Entomobryidae > Entomobrya > Entomobrya proxima. Next base: position 36,497,227 of record CM056169.1, on the reverse strand, counting down.
CATCAGTTTTGGAAAACGGAATAAATCAGCAAGAGAATCTTTAATCCGAAGAGTAGTAGAAAATGTTTCCAATAAAATATTTTGTATGTTTAACATGAAGCCTAATGAGAAAGATAACGACTCAAAGTTTAAGCAGGTTGTAAAGCGAGTCGTAAACAAACTACCCGAATCAAATAAAGCAGAAAAGATAAAGTTACTCACCCTTTTTCCAGGACTGATTAATATCAAAGATATGCCAGACATTTTTGGAATAACTCAGCACATGGCTGAAGTCGCATCAAAGCTTTTCAAAAAAGATGGAGCATTGACTGAACCATCTCCAAAAAAGGGTAGATGCATTGAAGATGATTGTTTAGAAGCTGTTTCACGAATTTATGAAGACGACGAATACTCCAGGGTATCTCCTTGTCAGAAAGATACGGCAAATTCAAGCTCAATAGAGCTTGCTACTCAAAAACGGACTCTTACTATGTCGCTGGAGGAATTATATGGGAAATTTAAGGAGCTTCACCCACATTTTAAAATTTGTTTGGCAAAGTTTAAACAGCTTAGGCCAAAGCATTGTTTAAAGTTCGGATCATTCAAAAAAGAAGTATGCGTGTGTTTGTATCACGATAACCTTGATATGATGTTTGAGGCAATTGAACTAAAAAAGTACTCACCATTTATGAAGAAACTGTTATGCGAGAAACTGGACGTGAAGGAATGTATGTACAGACGGTGTCCGGACTGCGTGGACAAAACTAACGAGTTTACCGATGCCATCATGGCGCATATTAGAGACACCAAGCCACAGTTAATTGAACTTGGTGTCAAATTTAAGCAATGGGTTAGAGTTGGCCGAGATACTCAGGTAGAATACGAGATGTGTATTGAGAAGTTCTTGGAGTACTTGACAGATTACTGCAACAAAAACCTGAAACATTATTTTATAACAAAAGCACAGTCTCGTTTTAACAAGGAAATTAAAGCAAATCTTGATAGCACAACAGCAGTGATCCAATGTGATTATAGCGAAAATTATTCAACCGTCTATGCTAAGGAAACACAGGCTTTACACTTTGATAGGGATCAAACAACGCTACACCCATTTGTAATTACTGCCATTAGAGAAGGGGTAGTAGTTACTGAAAAAGTTGTACTAATTTCCAATGAAACTGACCATAATACAAATGTGTATTTTATATTCCAAAAACGTATGTTAGAATGGTTAAAGAGGGAATTTCCTTTGGTTAAAAAAATTCATTACTTTACTGATGGAGCCGCTTCCCAGTATAAAAACTTTAAGAACTTTACCAATATACTTTACCATGAAAAAGACCATGCTGGATTTGAAGCAACACACCACTTCTTTGCTTCGTGCCATGGCAAGGGTCCTTGTGACGGTGTTGGAGGCACCATTAAGTCACTAGCAAGAAAAGCCTCATACCAGGGAACACTAATTCAGAACTCAACAGATTTTTACAACTTTGTTGAGAAAAATGTTAAGTGGGCTGTTGCGCTTTACGTTGATTCCGAAACAATTCAGAGTGAAATTGAAGCAGCAAAACTTGCAGAAAGATACTCAAAATCTAGAAGAATGCCCCAAATACGCCAAATCCACAAAGTACAACCTAATTCTAACCGAACGTCGCTTGAACTGTTTGAATTATCATCGGATCAACTTCCTTGTACAGTTGTAAATTTGATTACGCCTTTGACTACTTTTAATCACGAAGATTTGGATGTAGGAGATTGGATAGCAGGATAGCTCAGCAATCATTGGTACTATGGAAAAATTGTAAAGAACAATATTGAGGAGGAGGAAGCTGAAATTCACTTTCTAGAAGGAGAAGCAGAAACTGAATTGAAATTTAGGACGTGGAAAACTCAATTAAGTTTAAGGCCTTGGGGTACAATAATAGATAAGATTCCGGCTCCCAAAGTGAGCTCAAAGAGCATTGTGTTTCCAAAGACAACCCAGAAGTTGATATTAGAAAAAGTTTCAAAGAAGGTAAGAACACATTCTAATTTTTGGTAAAGACAATTCTTTTCAGATACTGTTTAATTTAAATTTTAGTTTGCTTAAAATATTTACATTTGTTTTAGACGGAGTAATGAGAAATTCTTGTCACCTGGATACTATCGTCAATTATAAACATGTTAAATCATCTTTATGTTACAGCTTAGGTAGAAGCTCTTGTATTTTTATATTTGTTATTGTAACATGTTTTTGTTTTATATAATTTTGATTCCCATGTTTACTCTACTTTGTTTACTGTACTTAACCTAAATTACTTATATAAAATGAGATTTATTCTTAAAAATAAAATTGATGAAACTGTAACGATAAATTTTACTGATAATTTTATATTTTTACTCGCTGTTTCATTAATTTGAACGTAGTAGTACAAATATGATACGCTAGTACCTGAAAACATAAATTGACAATTTTATATAGCAAACTAGTTGACTTAGTAAAAACTGACTATAACAATCCATTAGCAAATGGAGTAATTAAGAATCAAAGATAGGTAAATACAAAATTAAATTTTAACAAATGACCATCATATTTGTAATCTTGGTAAAACATGAACCTCTAGCATCATGTGTCAGACATCATACTATGTCTTTAATTAGGAAAATTTAACAATTAAGACCCAACATTAGTGCCAAAATAGTTAACTTTTAACAAATTGACATCATATTTGTAATCCTGGTCAAAAATGGACCTAAAATCATGTGTAGCACAGAATAAGTTCACTAATTTGACATATTTGAAAATTAAGGTCCTGATTTCAGGACCAAAATATTAAATTTTAACAAACAGACTGTGGGTTCGTAATCCTGGTCAAAAATGGACCTACAATCATGTGTCGCACAGAATAGGTTCACTAATTTGACATATTTTAAAATTAAGGTCCTGATTTCAGGACCTAAAAGGTTAAATTTTAACAAACAGACTGTGGGTTCGTAATCCTGGTCAAAAATGGACCTACAATTATGTGCCGCATGATATAGATCCTATGTAAAAATGCTGGACCGTTGGTGACCTCTGACCTTTGGAGTTGATCTATTGACCTGAAATTCAATAGGGTTCTGTCCGAGGTGCACTAGAGTCCGTATACCAAATTTGGTGGAATTCTTGGGAAAAAGATTAAGTGAACGAAACTGAAAACTTTCAGGTATCTTTAAAGCATGTAAACACGCGTTATTTATATATATTATGCATACCCCACAGTAATTCGGCAACAGCAGTGCGTTCTGGTTAATTGTTGTTAAAATGAAGGAATTAAGAGCCATATCTCAGTTCCGCCGCCAGTACTAAAGCTGGTTTTAACAGATTTAGTACTTTGAAGGATGCTGATTCCAACGACGGTTAAATTAAGCTTAGTACTGGAGGCGGAAAATAGTTAATTGCTGTTAAAGTTAACAGGGCAATTAAAAAAATAATTAACTTTTTGGAGTTTTTTAAATTGGAAATAGTTGCTATACCCATAAAATGTAGTTTAGGAATAGCCTATTTCATTTTTTTTGCTTGTGTTGCAATTTACTAGCACTAATTGTCGAAAATTAGTTAAATTTTAAACGCACATAACTTAAACACGTTAGCTTTAATTGACCCCAAATTTTTTACGTGAGTGTTAGATTAGCATAATGCATTCATTGTTGCATATAAAATTCAATTCCGAAAAATTTCAAAATATGACGATCTTGATTTCAGATAGCGGACACCTGTAGGATTTGTATTCTTGCATTTTCGTTCACTGAAATTTTGTTTTCTCGGCACCCATAATATAATTTTTTGATCTGAGAACTACAAATGAAGCCGCCATTTGTACGTTTATAGCAGCTTGGGATGTAAGAAGCTGTAAAGTGTGGCAACCGGCCATCTACTGCCTGACATTCTGTCACAAAATACACTTATTCTGTAAATCATTTGTAGGGGCGTATGTGAATTGATTTAGCTGCACATTACGCAAAAGCGAATGACAAAACTTCTTACATTTACACTAAATCATACCTTAAAAAAATAATGCTTTTCCGGAAATCATGTAATTGTTTTTCATTTGCGAACGATTGCCTAAAAATGCAGCAAATCATAGATTTTTGCGGCCGAAAAATTACGTGCCTACATATTAAACCTAGTTATATGCCATGCAAAAATAATTTAAACGAAAACGCAATCATAAACTCATTTCGGCTTATAGCTGACGACATAATAAAGTAAGCGCAGACAAACCAATTTTATGCGGCTGATTTATGTGAATAGCAGACACAATTGCAGAATTAATGTGAATAACCTTTTGTGATAAAAAGATAATTTAGCTGCTTTGACAAAGGCGTTGCATGTAGTGATAGCTAAAAGTTTGGAAATGTCTATTTGAAATTTCCTATTGAAAAGCTTATTTCTTGAGCTTTCCGGCCTATAAAATATACTACTTGCATGGTTTGTGAACTGAAAGGTTGCAAATCTTAATATTGGTCTCAAAAAGCTGGCTACAAACAAAGTAGCTAATTAGCGACACTAGATATTAGACTGTAGTGTATGTATTATTACGTAGCGTCTGTTCTCGCTTTATCTCTGCGTGAGGTTTTACCACCTTTGGGTTCAAACAATTAGAGTCGTCTAGCTCACAATTATACGGATAAAGCGATGACGTCAATTGACGCTACACGTATAAGCTATGTATATGTCTTGAGTAACGTTAAAACAATACAGCTTACAGCACTACAAGTTTACGTAGTACGCTTTTACGAATAACGTCTTTAAGCATAAGTTGTCACGTATACAACCAAGTAACATTAGTCATAACAAAGTATGGTAATGTATTTTGCAACCAAAGCTAAGACAAATTGATTTATTTTATATTCAGCACAGTGGTTGCGTAAAATCGTAAAATAGATGCAGTTGCAAATAAATCTGGATCAAGATTGTATTGTTCAAAATTTATGAGCACTTTATTTGTCTGTTAGTTTGTAAAGATAAAATTAAGACTTTTAGTACAACTTTGTATGTCATATAATATTTTTTCACAATCAGACAACGTTATGCAAAGCATTACAATTACCGTATCTTTCGTGCCTTCACTAACTCACGAAACCACTTTTCTAACACTTAACACCTGAACACTACACTTTATCTGAATCTTTTCTAGAATCATTCTATAACTGGAAAATTCAACAATGATTTTCGCTATTAACTTACATATTCTCCTATTTTTTAATTATCTTTGGGAAGTTTCTGCTGTGGGATACGAGCACTTTAAGTTCGACGAGAAAAACAAACCCACTGGTTGGTGTTATCATAACCAAAGCTGTGAACCGTCAACCTGGCAATATCTTTGCAAAGGACGAGACCACTCTCCAATTAATTTGCCTGCAAATATTAGCTCCTTGGTTTCTAATTCTGTTGTCGCAAATTTTCCAAAGTCTACCCACGATCTAAACAATATGTTGTGCCATTGGAGAGGAGTAGCGGTTCATCTTGCTTACAGCCAGAAAACCAGTGGTCCCCAGCCAACCCTTCAACTGCCACAACTTTATAACGAAACCTACCATTTTGCTAGCATGCATGTGCACGTAGGCGATAATAAGAACTACGGCTCTGAACATGCAATTGGCGGAAAAACTTTTGCTGGAGAAATTCACTTATCGTATTACAGACTGTAATTTACAGTAGCCGATACAATGATATGGTGGAAGCGATTAGGGCCGAGGAACCAAACGCAATCGCTGTGATTGCTGTATTACTGGATACATCTGATGATTTGCAATTGTGGGACACTGATCTCCTGTATAAAGCAACCAATTGTATGCCAGAAATTGACCAACATCAATCGATTGATATATGGAACACAAACAGCCAAAATGGGGCAATGTTATTAAGTGAATTTTTCAAGGACACATCTGGATATGCCTACGTGTATGAGGGTTCCTTGACTACTCCCCCATGCGCCCCTGCTAGATGGTTTGTTCTGAGAACTCCTGTAATCACAAACGATGCAACGCTTGAGAAATTTAGAAGATTTACAAGGCCGTGGTCATCAATGCCTGGAACGTATATTCCAGATAATTTCCGGTAATAATTTGAAATAAATATTCATAATTTTTAGAAAATTTTAGAGATTTTGGATATTATATTTATCTTATTGAGATTTATTGTAATCTTAATCTTAGCGTAGGAGTTTTAATTTCAAAGAATAATGTTTCAATGCTTTTTGGAATAATGATTTCTTATTTCTATATTTCAGACCACTTCAGCCTTTAGGTGATCGTGAGGTCCGTCTAGTAAAGTTGAACTACGAGTAACGATGTTTCTCGTGCTTCTGCTTGACCGTGAATTGTCTAAGTTACGTCATTTGTCTTTAGCAACTGAAACAATATATTGTATACGTGATTTTAGAATAAAGCAGCCTAAGAGCAAGTGTATTGATTCAGTAACCTTGCAAACTGTTTGCATGCAAAAACATTAGTGGCAAGCATGTAAGCTACATACGTTTCCGAGAATCTGGACTGCATCAAGTTTCCTCACCTGGAACATTTTTTGCCTATTATTACTATTATACTATTGCCTATTAGTCCTATTACTATATCACACCAGTCTTCGAATATCCTTCATTGTGGCTCTTCTGATTTCCACAAACTACTGGTTCTAGTGGCGTCTAAAATTGTACAACATAACACCATCCCAGTTTTTGTTTAACATAAAGCACTGTTCCTTGTTCTGGAGACATTTATGCAAATAGAGATAAAATGCAAATGAAGGCAGGAGATAAAAAATTGAATGCATCATGTAATAGCTCATCCTTTGGGGGTTATATGATGTATTTTTGGGTTTTCCAAAATAAACGCATCGTCATGATTTCCCGGGAGAAAAAGGCGTTTGTAAATCGGGTTATATCCTACTTCGAAAATGTCGCTAAAAGGTAAAAGATTAAAGCAGTGAAACACTTTGTAGAAGAAGGTTAGCGCCAGACATGTATATACAAAATAATTTAGGGATATTAAACTACAAAAACATCAGGGTTCAGGTTCTCACAAGGACGTATTATAACGGTGGATTTCTTAGGAAGCTTGAAGACGACAACAAAGTTGTTCGACGTGGTGCCTTCCACCTCAATTAGTGCTGCAGCCAACAAACTCAACATTAGTCCACAAACGCTAGGTCAAACTAAAGCTCACAAATTGGGCATCAAAGCCTGCACTAAGCCGGAACTACCAACCAGCAGTCAAGGGTCAAGAGCAGCGAGCAAAATCTAGACCTCGACTTGTTTACAAAAATAATTTTCTAAGATCTAGACCAAAATCAAAACATGCTCCAAATATTCCACTGGCAAGAGACATCGAAACTTTTTGGGATTCATGTAAGGCAGGGTAGTCCAATCTACAAAACCCACACAGTTTACTCCAAGGTTTCAATACTATTTGCAAAAATATCACCACTAAAGTCGCAGCATCATCGGGAAAATCGGGATATGGGGTTCGAGCATAAGCAGGACAAGTACTTTGCAGCACTGCATACAAAGGCACCAATGAATCTTAGTTTATGTGAATATTATTAAGTATTAGTTGTACTAAATGCTAAACAATACTGTAGCTCAATAAAGCCTAAATGTTCCGAGATATCAGAATTTCAGAAATGTCTCCAGAACAAGAAACAACCCTTTATAAGATGTGCACGGAATTACAGGGGATTCTTTTAAGCTATGCAGTAGCACGCCTATAACATGTGTTGGCGTGACAGCGCCTGCGGAATATAGCACATAGTGATTGCTTTGCTACGCCTAGCAAGCGTTGTTGCGTCGACGGCGTGCTACTGCATAGCTAAAAAGAATCCCCTATACCTTTTGTCAAAACACAATTGTACTTAACTCTCCAAATTTATATTCCCGGTGACTGCCGACAAATCCAATCTTTTTACATTAAGCTTTTTTATTATTTAACGTAGTTGATTACAAGGAAGAATCCAGAGCTTTCCATAATGTCCTTTTAGGTTTAAACATAACATATTCATATGCATATATGGAAATAAAATTGGCGGAGCTTTTTTTTTTGAAGGTAAAAACCGTGTATAACTAAAAAAGTGAAGCTAAAAAAGTGGAACGAGTCCGGTGTTACTAGCATCGTTTGAGCTTACTTCCGCACACCAAACAGCATGCTGTATTGATTTTAAGTTTATAACAGCTGAAGGATCTTGTCCAATGCCCTTTTAAAATTTCTATTAACCCTGTTTGCAATTTCAGTTATGCAACTCATAACTTCAACTAAGCAAAAATACCAAAAGCTCACAAAATCGAGACTTGTGTCCAGCAACACTTTTAATTAGCTCGTCAAGAGCTTTCGAATGGTATAGGTCTCATTGAGGAACGGCTTGGCCCACTCTCCATAAGGTGTGAATATGCCTCATTAAGCTCACGAATTTTTGGGTTTTGGTGTTTGACTTTAGGTATTTCAGCATTTTATTTGGTCTACTTATTTTTGTTTTGGATAAAACCGAAATGAAAAACTATTTTCTTATAACTAGAAACCCACACCATTTATCTGTGGCGTGTAAATTCAGTATAACGCCAGACCTCCGGAATAAGAAGTGGTCTGGCTAAACCATGCTCAAAAGCACGTTTGGTCTGTAACCTAACATACCAAAATCTTGTCCTTTGGATATTTCTCTTTCGTGAATGAAAAAATATCATATCTTGTCTTGAAACGAAACATAATCTATAAAACAATACAAGATATTCGAGATCAATTTCAAATAAAACCGGCAAATGGGCAAGAATGATAGAAATTAGAAAAAACTCAAATATGAATACCTTAAGATAGGAATTTATCAACCCGGTACATTCAGTGTTGTAAAGGATGTATCCCAACATTCGTATTTTTATATTTTTAAAGTCGCTTTTTCTTTTATTAAAGGATATTAGGCTTTAAACATATTGCATACCAGAAATATCTTAACATTTACTCACACGAGGTGCAAATTTGTATAAGTTTTTGTTTTGAAAAACAAAAGCAAAAATATCGTTCTGTTAGTTAGAAATGTAAATGAGGTTTATCTTTATTCTCTAAATTTCAATTATATGTAAGACACAATACTCTTTTAGTCAAATATTGCAATTCAATAGAACAAAACCATGGTATAAAAAATTGCGAATGGTTATCTGCACTCAGCTTTAAGTTTTATATGATGACTCCGTAACTACAAAACGATTCTCTGTATACACGGTTGAATTTACAATGGTGATTTCCATTTTGTAGTGCTCCATTAGTTAAGGGTCGTTTTACTTCATAGCAACATTCCAAACTAATAATTTAAATTTACTAGTTTAATGTAGTAACTGATCATCCATGAAAGTTTGAAGAGTTTTCGAGATGGTGAAGACAGATTCTGCAAAAAGTGCTCTTTGTCAATTTGTAGAACACTAGGGAACACATCTTTTTAATCACCATTGAAAATGTAGCCGTGTCTGCTTACAAAACAAGTTTTAATAATTTTGCATGTTAACCAATTTAATCATGTTAGCATACATAAATGTTTTTAAAAATATTTTTAGTTAATGGGAAATTACAAACACTATGCATTAGGATTGCATTTTAAACCTGGTTCACTTATAGTTAAGTTTGATAAGTCTTAATTTCCGATCTCCCAATGTTTGGAGTGGCCTGAAATATAAAAAAGAAATCATTAATTCCATTGATATTCTAACATTACAAAAACTTATAATGTTTCCATAGAAAACAGGATTGTCTTTGCGATTTCCAGTTACGCATATTCATAAATTCAATAGGCCTAAGGAGCTCTTGTATATCACAAAGTTTACCTTGACAGAAAATTAATTTTGCAATATAGTTTTTTTTACAATGCAGTGAAACTTGGCATCAGACAGAACAATTACAAAAAAGATTAAAACCCATGAAGCAAATAAACGAACTACAAAAAACAGAGAGAAAAAAGTAGTTTGTCTCATTCATATGTCTAAACGCCAATCAACATTTTTGAACTGGTATAGTTTGTAAAGTTTTAATGGTTTATGTAGCAATTTATATTTTGTACTAAAATTTAACGATTCAGAATTTACAAATTGGTTAAACCACTTCACATTGGCTGTAATGCCTCTTAAATTTACTGAAAACTTAAATACCAATACAATGTATTAAGAGTTATTTGCCCTGTAATTTGTATAATCCAATTTGTTTATGATATTAAGGACCACAGTCGGGTAGGCACATCAAAACTCCATATAATGTTAGGTTCCCCACACACCACTTGCCGTTTTATTGTAATCTAAATGTGACTGAGTCAATGTTTGAATATACGGGGTTCGACCCTACAGTGACACAGCAATATTTTTCAGATTTTGTAAGTGAAGAATATCATGACAATTGTTGTCTTTCAACAAAAAAAATTGCAATACAGAGCTTCCGGGATAATACTTATTATCTGTCGGATGCATTTCACAGTCCGGTGAAGTTGTTTCTATCTAAAGGCTTAAATAACATAAGGAAATAAAAAATGGCACAGTCAAGTGCCATTCGATAGAGGAAGATTTTGGCTTTTTCCATTGAAAAGATCCCATGTGTCGGCGCTGCCTTGTTTAGGAGATATACGCAGTAAAAGTTTTGGTGACACTAGCCATTTTGTACACTTGGTTTAAAAAGGCGCATCTATTTCTGTTTGCAAGTTTGCATTAATACATGTGTGTTGACATCATGCAAGTGATCCCTGCCGTTTTGGAACCTAGTGTAAAAATACTCTAACCTTGAACCTCAATATCTTGTAAACAAGGCTGCGCCAACACCTGAGGCTGACAAGGAAACCTTTTCAGGTGCCAGCGCGATCCAGAGACGAGATATACCGATTCTGGTCAAGTTTAGTGCGTAGATTGCGAATCTGAATTTTGTTTTCTGCAAAAATGATGTTTTCGTCTTCTACAGTAGAATTCATGTAGCGCGCGCAAGCTGTAGTTGACGCAGTTCAGCAAAGGCGCAGCATACCTTTGCTCCTCCATCCCCTACTTTTTTGTTGTTTGCGCTGAAAGAGAGAGGAAGGAGGAGGAGAAGCAAGCTGCTTGTTGTGCTGTGTAAAGGGAGTAGGCAAGCGCGCGCTCTCTCTTACACGAGCAAAAAAATGCAGTGAGAAGAGGAAGGCGCAATAGTATGCTGCGCTTACGCTGAATTGCCTCAAATACATAGCTTGCGCGCGCTACATAAATCCTACTGTAGACGACGAAAACATTATTTTTGCAGAAAACAAAATTCAGATTCGTAATCTACGCACTAAACTTGACCAGAATCGGTATATCTCGTCTCTGGATCGCGCTGGCACCTGAAAAGGTTTCCTTGTGAGTGTTTTTCAAAAAAAAGCCAAATTTCATTCTATCAAATGGTACTAGTCTCAATATTTCACTGGTTCGTAATGGTTATTAGACTGATCTGGAATAATGCTGGGAAACGAATGTGCCTTAATTTGTCGTTGGTAAATACAGCTGCCTAAAATTGCAATTTATAATAATTAAGCCATATCCAGTTCCTTCCACATGAACAACATTGTGTGGCTTTTATTAAGTAGCAAATGTAGCAGCCATTATGAAAATTCAACGACGGCATAAAATATATTTTGGAATATATTTAGTCAGCAAACTATATTTATCACAAACGTAGTGGTTTAAATTTCATATGCGTTCTAAGCCAATTTGTGTATTATATGTACAAATAGGTTTTTATTATTGAAGGAAATTGCCTACCGAAAATTATCTGGAATATACTTTCCAGGCATTGATGACCACGGCCTTGTAAATCTTCTAAATTTCTCAAGTGTTGCATCGTTTGTAATTACAGGAGTTCGCAGAACAAACCATCTAACAGGTGCGCATGGGGGAGTAGTCAAGGAACCCTCATATACGTAGGCATACCCAGATGTACCCTTGAAGAATTCACTTAGGTACATTTCACCCCGATTGCTGTTTGTATTAAATATATCAGTCGATGAATGTTCGTCAATCTGTGGCATGCACTTAGTTGCCTTTTGCAACAGATCAGTGTCCCATTTTTCAGAATCATCAGATGTATCCAGTAACACAGCAATTACAGCTATTGCGTTTGGTTCCTCGGCCCTAATCGCTTCAACCATATCGTTGTACCGACTACTGTAATATGCTAAATGTATTTCTCCAGCAAAAGATTTTCCGTCAATTGTATGTTCGGATCCATAGTTCTTATTATCACCTACATGAACATGCATGCTAGCAAAATGGTAGGTTTCTTTATAAAGTAGCGGTAGTTCGAAGGTTGGCTGGGGACCGCTGGTTTTATCGCTGTACGCAAGATGAACTGCTACGCCTCTCCACTTGCACAACATGTTGTTTAGAACGTGAACAGACTTTGGAAAATTTGCCTCGGCGGTATTGAAAAGAAAGGAACTAATATTTGCTGGCAAATTAATTGGCGACTGGTCACGCCCTTTGCAAAGGTATTGCCAAGTAGGCGGTTCACAGCTTCGTTTAAGATAACACCAATTGATAGGTTTGTTCTTGTCATCATTATTGAAATGTTCATATCCGACAGCAGAGACTTTGATTAAAGGAACTAATGTAAGCACTACAACGACAAAGTTATTAGCAAACATTATATTTGTAATCTTGTATTGCTTGAATAAAAGTATTCCTCATGTGTATAAACTCTTTGTGGTGAACTGTGTATACACTTTTATTTGCAATTTACACAGAGGTTAAAAAATTTAAAATTAATAAAGCGTTTTTAATAATGTGTTTTTGTGGGTTACGCTATTGTGTAAAGAATTTCAGCAGCTGGTAAATCAAGGCTTAATTCGAATTAAATAGACAATTGTTTGAGTAAAAATTGTTATTTGTTTGTACTCAAACTGTTTCAAAAAAAATTCTTTTTACTGACCTTCTGGTTGCACGATAAAATTACAATAGTAATTACACTTTGTTTGAGGAACACGTTAAGGTTATTATGCCAGGAGACGACACCAGTAGGAAGTATGTAAAATGATGAAAATTCAACATTCATGAAAGGAGTCAAGAAGATAAAAGGTTTTTTAATTTTTATGGAGGTGCCAGGTGGCAATGCGATCGCATAATATAATATAGGCAAAAAGAGTTCAAGGTAAAAATATTGTTGTGTGGTGAAAGCCTGTAATGCATATTGCATGAAAATGGGGTATTCTGATACAATGTACATTGGGTATTGCTATTAGCAACCAAGTATAATTATAAAAGTAAAATTAGAAGAAGCGAGCTTACGTGCTCCAGCAGAGTTACCTGCTCTGCTGGAGTGATAAGACATTCTAAGAATTGGAAACCACAACATCCATTCACACTCATTAGAGTGTAAGTTAAGTTAAGAGAGTCGAGAGAATGAGAAGTGAGTGAGAGCCGAGTATTGGTAGAGAGCAGACGTGTTCAGTGATGTGATGCACCGAGCATGGTCTGAATGATAGGAGAGTAAAGGAGTGTGGAGTATTGTTAATTGATTTATATTTGCTCACCAGCACCAACCAAGCTTAAGTTTTGATAATAAAACGCACTAATAAAATCCCAACGATCATGAGGGCTTGCCCTCTTTCTTAATCTCCTCCATATTATTTCAATCTCCTCCATACCCACCCATAATTGTTTCAACATCACAACAATATTAATAGGATTTAATGCACCCAGCATTTTAATGTGGGTCAATTCATTTTTTCGCAAACTTAGATTTTGTAAGGCTGTGTTGGCTTCTTGCCGCTTTTTTAAAACAAATTTTAAATAAAATTTACATAGGGGTTTATGAGGATAGTACGTACTTCAAACCCAGATTTTACGCTTAAAGTCCACAGTTTTGTCGAGAAGATAAATTTGCAGGACAAACCAGAAGATTTGGAGATATTTTTAAAATTATGGGGATAATCCATGTTGCTTAGTAAACCGATTTTATAAATGGCAAAAATCCGAGACTTTTTCTGGTGGGTTTTCCATGATTGAAGTCATTATGACCCATTGGCTCCTAATCCCTTTACGTCGTTTTATAATTGATGACATATACTGTTGTCAAAACTATCTTACGGTAAAGAAACGTGACTAATGATCAATTCAAATACGTAGCTTTTGAAAATTGGATATTTATGTTTGTGATTCTCCGAAAAGCTAAATTCTCTTACTCAAACATTCCAGGGGATGACAATTCAAATTCAGTAGTGTTATTTCAAGTGACCCAGTTAATCACCGTACCAAGTTTGGTGGAGTTCCAGCATGAGCAGAGGGGTTACCTTTCCATATTTCCTGAGAGAAATGAATTGGATCAAAATCCATACAGTTTTTTCTAGTGATCCAGCAAATCACTGTCCTAAATTTGGTGCGATTTAAACCAATCATATGGTCGTGGGGTTTACCGTGCCATTATCTTCTGTAGGGGTAACGGTCTAACTCAAAACCCATAGCGATTTTTCCTTACGTCAATCATTAAACATATCAGTCAATGTACCAAATTTGGTGCGATTGTGACTAGGCGTCTGGCCTGGAACGCTTTGACAGGCTAACAGGCAAATGCGGGAAAATATATACTGGCTTCTATATGCTCAGCCACGTAAAAACCAAACCCATTCAGGGTTATCCATACTATGAAAGCCGGGGGATATATATCCCTAGAAAATTTGTAGTCATTATACAAAAGCATCCAGTCATCCAGACGACGTATTTAGTCACGAGACACTAAAGATCACGCTTGAAAATATTTTGAAATACAATGAGCTATAAAGTTTGGCTTTCTTATTGTAGCGTACCTTAATTCCTAATTAATGATTTCTTTGTATGTATGGTATTGTATTGTCAGGTATGCTTTGGATAGATAGCCTGTCATGGTAAGGAACAATTTCCGAAAATCATATTTTAGATTTATACTGTTGTATGTAAAAGTTGTCTTATTTAGACATAAACTTTAAAAAGGTGACGTATTTATAGTTGCTGTATCCGGCAATTCAGGTCTGAATTGGGTCTGCGGACTGCGAATATTCCATCCAATTATAACTTAAAAAATCCATCCAAATAAAATCAGGTCCATACTGCAATGACTCGTTAGATCGGCAAAACTGGCAATTCAGAAGCTAAATCAAATCTGGTAATCTAAAACTGAATTTTAACAAAGGGACTACAGGACCACAATCTTCACGATAACACAACCACAACCTGACAAACTAACCTACAATAATTTGTAATACCTACAATGATACAGGGGTTATGTAATAATAATAATAATTAGTTTATTGTCCAATGGATAGCAACAGAGCATTTTTGCATTTTACACCACCGACATTGTTTAGTTACAACATTATGTTTTACATAGTCATGATTTAGTTGTAGTTATTGTAAGTATTTTAAAGTTTGGTATAGATTTTTTAAACAGTTCAGAGTTATAATAATTTATATTTTACATTTTACGTTATAGTTAGTCATTTTTGTTTAGCATTTTATTGATAACATAGTCAATACATGAAGCATATTCTTCCGTTTGATTATTCTCTGCATCTTCGGTAATAGGAACATATTTATCATACTGTACATCCAAAAGATAATCTTTACATGCTGTTTTAAATTTCATCACATTTATAACATTTAATTTTACAGTTTGAGGCAGTTTTAGCCACTCTTCAACCGCTCTATATTTAATACTTCTTTTACCTATAAAACTTTTAACTTGAATAGAAGGAACATTATAAGAATGTTTTCTGGTCGTTTTACATGGTTCGTTCGCGAAATTAAAATAATTATGAAAATAATCACTATTTAAGTAGTATGTAGCTTTTAGAGTGAACATAAGTATTTCAAAAACATTGATATATTCACCATATAAAATATTTAATTTAGTACATATTTCTTTTGATATAGAATCATATTTGCGCTTGCGAACAATGAATCTACAAGCAGTTCTGATAATTTTGCTTGTATCATTTAAAACATTTTTGTTACCAATACCTAACCAAATAATAGATCCATATCTTATTTTTGACAAAATAAATGATTTTACAAACATTTCCTTTGTTTTCCTTGAGAGAATCGCTTTAACCGAGTAAAGCTTAGATAGCAACGAGAAACAGCTTTTGTTAATATGTTTCATGTGTTCCTCAAAAGTCATTTTTTCATCAAAGATAACACCTAAGATTTTTAGGCTACCTACCCTTTTTATGGGCATATTATCTATGTTAACAGTTAATTTCTCTACCCTCTTAAGAAGATTTGGTTTAGCCATTATAAGCATTTTCGTTTTATCAAAGTTCATACGCATTCCATTCATATTAATCCATTCTGATATTGCATTTAAGTCACTCTCTAGATTCTTTATGGTAACATCAAGTAGATTTAACGGTATATGTATTCCTATATGAGAATCATCAGCAAAAATATATGGCTTTGAATGTTTAATTATATTTGGTAGATCGTTAATAAACATACTGAAGTAGAAACTGGACGTAGCACTTCCTTGGATTATCCCTCTTGTTGTTTCTTTTGTCTTTGATCTATAGATAACACCATTAATGTTTATTTCTACGTATTGATATCTATCATTAAGGAGATCACATATTATATCTGAATTTATCCCGTACCATTCAAGTTTTACTTTCAGTAGTTCTCTTATAATAGTGTCGAAAGCTTTTTCAAAATCTAAAGCAATCAGAATGCATACATAATTATTATCAAGACCTTCTAAGATAAAATCATTTATAGCCACAAGAGCATGTGTAGTGCTATAGTTTTTTCTAAAGCCGAATTGGACATCAGTCAAAAAGTTATTCTGACGAACGTATTCATCAACTTGTTCTAAAATGCATTTATCTAGGGTTTTTGTTAATACTGGTTGAATAGCTATAGGACGAGTTTGAGATGGGTCCTTTGGATTAGTGCATTTTGGAACAGCGACAATCTTTGATACTTTAAACTGTTCAGGTATATACCCTAAATTGATTATTAAGTTGTACATTGATAATAGAGATTTACAAAAAGATTGCGATTGCAGAGCTATACTAACAATTTTATTACTTAGTCCCATTGGATCTTTAGCATTACTGTTTTTATTTTTCATTTTTTCCAAGCACGCATTAAATTGTCCATTGTTAAGTATTTTAGTTCGAATTGAATGTTAGTGGGATTAATATAATTTGGTTTTGAAGGAAAGGAAAATTTGAATTACTGTCACTCTTGCTGGAGATACGCACATAATGATCATTTATCAGATCAGGGTGCATGTTCAAAAGCTCAATTTTTGCTTTGAGTGGAAAATATTTATGTAGCATAGACCAGAGGTTGCTTTTCTTGACTTCATTGTCAAAATTATTTTTATGATCATTGACCATATTTTTTCTTATATTCTTTTTTAGTTGCAACATACGTCTTGTTTTAGCTACACAGGGAAATTTTCTGTATTTTCGTCGCATGGACTTATATTGCTTCAATGAAGCTTTCGTGCGGCTGTTATCTTTTATTTTTACCAGCTTAGTTGGACAGTGCTTGTCAAAGATTGTTAATAGTGTGTCAGTTAATATTATAGGATCGTCAATAGCAAGATTAAAAATTTGGTCAAGTTGAGAGATAATGTCAGGTATTTTGTGCTGGTTGAATACTTGAATACTGCGTTTTTGTTGAACTTTCTTATGCTTTTCACATGAGATGGTGCATTCAGTAACACAATGATCAGAGATAGCAGGATCAAATACCTTAGAGTTTTTGACGGATTCACTATATTTCACAAATATTAAATCTAGTATGTTCTTTTCACGTGTAGGGACAGTGATAATTTGAGTGATGCCATAATTTTCAGTGAACTTATATACCGGATTAATATAGTTAGCCTTAAGGTTAAAATCCCCGAGCAGGATAAAGTTATTATCTTTCTTCAAAAGCCATTCAACTAGAAGTGATATATGGTGATAATCCTTTTCTAAAACGTCCTTTCTGTATTTTGGATGCCTATACAAACATGATATTATTATACTTTTGTTAAAATGCAACTGCACCTTTATATTTTGACATTCAATATTTTCAGAAGATATTATTTCAGAGGTTAAATTATTGACTTTTAAGCAATCCTTAACTAATATAGCCGTACCCCTTTCACCAGAATTTGTAATGTCATTTCTAAATAGGTTGTAACCTTTATATGGAATGATTTCCGTATTCAATTTAGTACATGTTTCCGTGAGACAAAGAATGTCATAATCATTTTCATTCAAAAACAGCTCAACTTCAGATCTTTTCCCTATCATTGATCTAACATTTAAGTGTGCAATTTTCAGGTGATTATCATAACCGTATACGTACCCATTTTTCATGTTTCTCATTGGTTTTCTGTTCCGTTGTTCTTGTTGATTTGGGATGGATTGAGTTGCAGCTTTGGTGGAGATGATGTAAAAATATTTTACCGTTGTTGATATCTGACTTTCAGTAACGACCCATAAACTAGAAACCCATGCTTGCATATTACCTATTTCACTTTACGAACAAAAGTTTGACCAAACTAACATAATGTAGGACAATTTCTGTCAGCATTGAAATAGTTTTGTCATTATTGAGTTGACCAGGCAAAATTTGTTAAAAATTAATTAAAAGCAATTATATAAAGGTTTTCAACTGAATTGGACGGCTTCAACATCTTTCTTTTATTCAATTTCTATTCAGCACTTTTACATATTCGTAGCAAACAACCACAATAATAGTTTTTACTAATGTATCCTCTTATTTGTATCAAAATGTGGTGTCTGTGTGTCAATATGTGACGTGTATGTATACAAATGTGTCGTATATGTCCGCATAAATTATAAACGTTTGATTTTATTTGCCCTGCCAGCATAAGTAATTTAACCCATAGCCATGCATGCCATTCAGTAAGAAAGAAGATAAAGCTGGTCAGATGTCCTATTCCAAAAGCAATAAATATCACTATAGTATTAGAATTAAGAGTGATTCTGTCAAAAGTGTTATTTTGATTTCGTGCCAAATAGGCTTTGTAAGCTATATCCTTTTCTGTTAGCTGACGCAAATGCGTTGCAATGCCAGACGACCACAAAATCTTTAGCCGGCCTAGTGTCCAGGGATTACCCCAAAATAAAAAATTCCAACCCAGGTCCAACTGAAATAGTTTTTCGGAACCAGTAACCATTATCGAATTTTCTTGGAACGTTTGGTTTGTTGAATTTAGTATGCCGTACTCAATATCTTTCAGTTTATCAGACCAGTCAAGGAATGCTATTTTCCGGTAGCCGGTTTGAATCAAGCTTAGAGCTGTAATTCGTAAAGAATTTTGTGGAACAACTTTTGATTGTTCAGCTAATCTTTTTATAATATCCGCCTGTTCAGTTATCTTTTGGTATCTGGGCCAATCTTTTTCCTCAAATAAATACAAAAATTTTGCTGCATATTTGAACCGACAAGCTGCAACGGAAACGTTCTTTTGGTTTTGGAGACAGTGTGTGATTGCATAGTCCCAGATTTCTGGCCTGTATGCCTCGACATAAAATGTATAGCCTCGTTTTAGTAATTCATCAAATTTTGTGTAACGCACTACTTTCTTCGGAGCGGTCAGTTCTGAAATGTTGTCACCCAAATAAAAGTAGCTCATCACTAAAACGCCGGTTGTCCATAACTGAAGTGAGAAGGGAATAGAGGAACCGTTTACCATTTCCTGTCCTTGATAGAGCATAACCCTTGCCACTGCGGACATTGCCTCTAATATTCTGTACAGCCTTGATCCAGAGGGAACTGCAATTCTGTTTTGTCTCTCATACAAGTATATTGACATCATAATAAGTAATGACGAAATTAGCAGTGTCCAAGTCCAAATATCAAATGCTGATATAAATCCTCTAAAACTCGGTCTTGCTGAAACAAATCCACCGTCACACGTTAGAAACTGTATTGCATTAACTTCTGTGGGTATTGTGGGCGAAAACTGTTGACCAAATAAGACTTTAGGAGAACTGTCGGAATCCATCTCTAAAAAGTGTATGGAAAGGCTAAAGCTCAAATTAGGAAATATTGATGTAACCAGTAGTAGGTCAAAAGACTGTCTTAATTGATCAGGATCAGGTTTAGAAATATTCCACCCTAGGTTCGCAAAGGTTTCGCCCAGGTAAGATGATATGATTACAACTGAAGTCCGTACATCACTAAAATAAGTCTTAAACAACACAAGTTGATTTTTGTCACTATGTGAAACTGTAAAGTTGAACATTACATTAAATAACATTAACCAATTTTTGTAACCTTCAGCATTTGTGTGACCACAGAATTGGCAGTACGCGTAATAATAACGTACATAAGATGCACTTTTGTCTTCTCTAATTTGCAAGCATACAAATGCTTTTCGAAGATGAATATTGGAAGTTCCCAAATCTGCTCTGGTTACCTCATTGATATTGTTAACAAATTTGTATGCTTCTTGAAGGGCTTTGTTTGTTGCACTCTGGCTTGAGGAAATGTAAGGAATCAATATAATATCTGCTGTCCTTTTCCAATACCACGTTTGTAAATAATCCTTGTTCGAAAGACTGTCTAGAATTAATCTGCTGGGACTTCTTGACAAAACATATACGTTGCTAAGGTGCGCATCAGTCTCTTCATCAGAAAAAGAGAGGTACACAAATATAACACTTCCTGCAAGCACGATTGGAGTTGAGTAGTTGAGACAAACCTTTCCACAGATCTGTTCTGCTTTTGTATAGTTTGAAATTGCAATTGCTGTTGAACGTTCAATGGACGGTATATCAAATTGTTTATGATTTATAAAACAGATTACATTTAAAGGCGAAAGAAAAGTAGATATGAGTAGTTGAATGTTATATGGTGTTGCATTTTTCAAATCTAGACTAAAGTTAAGGAATCGTGGCTCATTATTTGTTGCAACGTTGGCTACACAGATAGTGAGACACACGCACAAGTTACACAGTAACTTCATTTTGCACAGGGCTTAATTTTAGTAAAAATATTAGACCTAGAACCACCGGGCTATTACAACACTAAGTACTCTATGTGCGGCTATAGACGTAAGAGTAAGCAACTAAATATTGGAATAAAGAAACATTCTAAATAATTTACTATTTGCGCATTTTCTTTTGTGTAAGAACGATCCAAGATTATGTGTGCTCAGTTCAAATTTTCAAATACGTGGCGTTTTCCAAAAGTAATGCAAATACTTTCATCGTACACCAAATGTTTTTGTTAAGCTTGAAAGACCTGAAATGTTGCATGGTGTTAGGGCAGTAAATACCAAGTACTTATACAAAATTTCACAAGCGTAGGTTTCTTTAACATTGAATTTTGAAAAGTTGAAAATCTGGTATGAATTTTTCAGCGTTTTTCGAAGGGCCATTTTTCGTGCTTTATAACTTCAAATGGCGGTGTGTGGCAAAATTACTCAGTCCGATAAAAAAGATTTTGCATTGCATAATCCTTAAGCCTTGTAGAATCTGATACCAGTGCATTTGGCTCTTCGCTTCCATGGTGACTCTAAAGAGTGTTCAAATTTGAAGACGATCCAAAGTGCAAATTTTAGGAAGGATGCAAACAAATCTGGTCTATTTTCTGGAAACCCCAAACGATTAATAGCAAACAAAATACTTTGAATAGACAAGCATAAAATGGGCTTTATGACACTTATTGTCATTGGTATTCCTAAAGTTATATGTAGTTATAATAGAACCATCAAAAGTAGTAATTCAAAAATATGCGAAAAATCGGGTGCACAAGGTTGCACGTCAAATTGGCTTTTGCATTGGTAAGTAAATTCTTTCTGTGAATCAAATGGTCACTACAGTAGATACTATAGACGATTACAAAACAAACTCATACCATGTCTTTGCTTTTGGACAATTCATAAGAAAAATACACACTTCGATAGAAATCATAGCTTAAGAATCGTGAAAATCTTATAGATTGTGTTTCACTCTACTGTTCTCGTAATATTGTACGCACACCCGTAATTGAATACGGTAAATATACACCAGTACCTGGACTATGTACGCGACTAATCAGGTTTACAGTTCTTCTTGACGTTTGTGAAACACAGCCCGAGAAAGTTTTTTTGCACTACTTTTGGAAAACTCCACGTATATTTTGTGTGGTTTTAGAATTTAAGGGATAATTTGACGGTTTGCCAGGTATCTGACTCAAAAGTTTCTGAGACACGTTGACTACTGCGTAGTTGCAAATAATTTAATAAGTAACAACCTGAAAGAAAATATCATTCAATTACGTTAAAATGCGATACGATAAAATATATTTCATGCAATGTACCTTTGAACCATCTTTTAATTATTTTATTGGCTCTTCATTATAGCGGCTGGTCTGCGGCAACTATTGGCATTGTTCCCTTTCTTTATTTTTTTGGGTATTGGAAACCTTTTTTTGAATTTTATAGATGTCTTGTTCATCTTTACCTTTTACAAAAAATGACAAGTTAGCATGGAAAATTGAATCATTTTTGCATTCACAGATCACAATATAAATTGAGCTCGGCCAGTGTGACATGAATACCTTTACTCAACGCCTTTAGAAGTTAAAAGCGTATATTGATCATGCATACATACATACATTACAAGAATTAGTATTTTTCAAAAACAAATGCTTAAATAAACCTGAGAAGTAGCCAAATGTTAATTTGCTAAAAGGTTTTTAGTATACTAAAGCTGTTTTTGACATTTTAATACCAACTTCGCTGTTATATTTGTAAGTAGTACTGACATAGTTTCCCTTTAAATCTTGTAAACAATTAACTAACATTGTTTATCTATTTTGTATTTCTTCAACTATTTCAGTTGTTCATCAGCCTGAGGGAATAAGTTGAAGGAGAAGTTTGCAATGGACTTTGCAAAATCTTCCGTCCAATAGTCAGTAGTAACTTGATTCCGGCAAAATCAACCTGGAATTATAAGAAATTCGCAGATGCATGTCATGAACTTTACCAAAAGTACTATTCTACATTATTTTGAAATATTACAGAAGTAACCGGTTGATCCAGAGTAATACAAAATGTGTAGGTTTCAACAGATTAAAATTATCTGGATTCTCCAATCGCTTCTTAATTTCCTGTTCCATTTGCAAAATCGAAAAAAAGCAGTACGTTAGGGGGTTGCAATTACATGTCTATTTCTTGTATATCTAAATTCAATTGTTTAATTGGAATATCCAATTTCTTGAATATTATTAAAATAAAAGCAAATTGCAGCATATATTATATACCTCTTTTGTAGAAACAAAAGCAATTTGCTGCTCTAAATGTTTGGTTGTATTAGGAGTTTTGTTGCACTTATTATCCAGTTTCCTAAATATGACGACCATTTAAATTCAATCCAAATGATGGTGAGCTTCTGCGAGTGTTAAGGAAAAATACAATTTATTCAAACGTTTTGACCCTTTATAGCTAACATTAACAAATTGCAGCGTTCATTACATACCGCTCTTTAGTAGAGAAAAACACACATTTGCAGTAAAACTTAAATGGTAATTTTAAAATTTATGTTTTACTTATCTAACAAAAAACCAGTAAGGCTTAACTATTCTCGTAAATGCCCATTGTGTATGCAAGAAGACAAGTTTATAATAAAACTGTTTAATTTTCCAAAAGATAACATTTCTAAATAAAACCATTTGTACTACAAATAGAAGAACTCCTGACAGACAAAGCGAGATACAATATATACCCAACCCGCTCCATATACCAAGAACATGAAAAGTGGTAAAATGATTAAATGATCGAATCTGCAAAGTTCTCAGGTCGTCTTTCCAAGCTGAGTAGCGCTCAAAACTTAGTACTCTTGTGGGAAATCCAGACTGTAGCCATCTACCATAGTACAATGAAAATTGGTGGGCGTAAATTCCCCAAAAACGAATTGAGTTGGGAGACCATGGTCTGTAGTACTCTCCAATATCATACATTTTGCACGCATATTTATCAACAAAAACAGAACTTTTTCCTGGGCAAAACCCATAGTCCGGTTGCACGTTTACTAATTTTTGGTTGGAAGCTTTTTCAATGTATTTCAACAATGTTGCGGGAATATTATTATCATAAATCCAACTTTGTAATAGGGGCACACCTTCAGACAGTTTATTCCAATTTGAACTCATCACATTCAAAATAGTATTTTTCATAAAGTGGGTGTCCTTATTTACAATGCTTCCGTCATGTGACCAAAACTTGTATCCGTTTCGAAACAGTTTTTGAAGTTTTGGAAACTCTGCAATGAATAGTGAATCGCTGGATATATTGGCACTGTAACTGAGATAAATGATTGTCATCCAAAGAAAGTATAACCCAGTTAGCTCTATTGGGTGTCTGTACCAACAGCATAGTCCAAAAAAACTCCAAGCAAGATCCAGTGCTTTCCAGAAACTACTTTCAATATGACTATATGCTAATATTGATAGTGCAAGGCATAGCCAACAGCTCCAATGGACAGTTGTTATGAGACTGTAATCAACTCTAGAAATAGTGCGTAGTGGAATGTATGCTACAAACCGAAACTCGATATAGCCAGTGTGGCTTAGGAAAAACTTTTTGATAGCTATATCAGTGGGAATGAAAGTTTGTGTTTCCCCTAAACGTATATTGAGAAACCATGAAGTTTGAACGAGTTCATTTTCAGATGCTTCCCGTTTAGGAACAGAAAAATTTAAAAAGTGTAGCAATGAAGTTAAAATTATTGGTTCCGGTGGCCAGCAAAACGACATTGCATTTACAAAAGCTACTCTGTTTTCTGTAGTGTCTGAGATCATAGGACAGCCCATTAAATGGTTCCAATTTATTCCACTTGGTAGTACAGGATGCAAATTGGCGTTTTTGTTGATGAGCATAGATGTCTTCAAAAATTCTGTTAAGTTTTGGACTGATGATATATAAAGACGATTAGCAAATTTTGGACAACTAAAACAATGAATACCTATTTCATTTTGGTGCACCGAAAAATAAAAAATGTTTGCTTGAAATTTTTCCTCGACATCAGTTGATAATAAGTCATTTATCAAAGTTGATATCAAATTGTCGTGGACAGAAATATTTTCTACGTTAATAAATACTTGTGAAAGTATGCCAGATGTTAATCCAGAATTGTAAATCGCAGAAATGGTTTCGGTGAAGTCTCTACTGAATACTAGCACAGCCACAAAATTAGAACTATATCGTGTTGTTGAAAATCGGAAGTATTTATGATTAAGTATAAACTGGGTTCCTTTATCGATTTCTTCTTCATATATAGCTAAATTGATTTCAGTGCTCTGGGAAATAAGCCAGGTTACCTGTGGCAGAAGTGGTTGTACACCAGTAGAAAGTTTGTCTAGGCGTTTTGTATTTAATTCTGATAGTAGAAATTCAGAATGTGAAGAGTGGTTGACAGAGTAAATAACTTGTATTAAGCAATCTACATCCAAATTAAATGGTAAACTTGCAAACAACGAAGAACTGCTTACGACACTGAAACACAAAAAAGCAAACTGGCCCCAAATCTTTAAGATAAATATCAGTAAAATCTTACGAATCATTTCTGTACTAGTTAGTGGTTATATGATATCTGATATTTCCAAACCTACGTATCGTTTTTATTCTGATTGTTAAGCACAAGCACTGTCAGCACAACACGTCAGGTTTACCAGAAAAATTGCTACTTGTGACCACCACTCCAAGCTGAAGCATTTGGTAGGTTTGCTATGACTTTAATCTTAATTAGTTAAGTGCTACCTAAGCTTTTTAATGGGTTGGATGATTATGAATAAAAAAGTGGAGGAGAACACTTCCGCTTTGACCTTGACCAGAACGACGCGTTTCGATAATTTTATTTCATCATCAGGTCCTATACAATTTATGAAATATAATATTCAGTTGTTGAATGGCTTTTACAAAAAACATTAAAAATTGAAAACGGTTAATGGAAATTACCTGGGAATTCTTATTTTCTACCTTTAGTAAAATGGTTATTCAATTTTGTACATGTTAAAATAGCTTTCTGCCTGAAAAAATTACAATAGTTAATTTTCTGTACATTTTAAAAAAGCGACGGAAACAAACAATTTAGTATAAAACTTAAAATTAATATGTTGTTACCTTTATTATCAATTACTCTCACTTATTAAAGTTTTAATTACAATTGACAACGGAGCTTGTTTACTCTGGCAGAGGTATTTTAGTTGTGAGGATTGTTCACAAAGACAACATTGTTGGTATGGCGGTCTCGGACTATGAAAACCGCTCTTGTGTATTTTTTATGCGTGTTGCAAGTGTGCTAAGTTGGTCTGGTATTGTGTATGCATACTGCACTGAGATATTCTTGGCTATTTCTTTGAGAGCATTGCTATTACACGACTCAAGAACATTCATAATATTTTGATGAATAATATGTTTCAAATTTGGTATTTTGTAGAAAGGTAAGACTATGAAAGTAGTGACTGGTGTCTGATTTGTGACGTCGATGGTAATACTGTTTTCCAGATTAATATCTTGATTGTGCATTTGTAAATGCATTTTATGAAATTGAGATTTAGGTTTAATGATTTGGTTACGGTCAATTGCTAACAGTTTAGTCTTGGTATCTTTTAACAGAGACTCTGGATAATTTCTACGTTCAAATTTACTTAACATTTTGTTCAAGTTTAATAACCTGTCATTTTCGTTGGAACATGATCTGATTACCCTGAGACCGCATGAAAACGGTAGTGACTTTTTCATGTGAAATGGGTGGTTAGAGTTAAAATGCAGGTATTCATGCTTTGACATTGGCTTAGAATATAGTGAGGTACTTATTACATTTCCTTCTTCTAACATGATCTTCAAATCTAAGAAATTAATTTCATTTTCCGATGATTCAAATGTAAATCTAAGGAAATTATGCTTAAACGTCTCTCGTAGCCATTCATTAATATTCTGACCAATTTGAGATATATCTATGAGTAATAAAATATCATCTATAAATCGGCGTTTAAAATGCATTTCAATCCTCCAGATTTTTTCAAGTTCTACTGCTGCTGTGATATTAGCTACTGAAACGCTTGCATTGTTTCCCATTTGAATACCACGCTTTTGAAAGAACAATTCGGTATTAAATTTAATATAACTGTAATCTAAGCTTAAATCCAGCAATAACTTAAGTTGAGCTTCTGTAATTTCAAATGGTAAGTTTGTTACTGATTTGTATCGATTGAAAAATATAACGCAGTTCTTTTTACAGATTTCTATCGGTAACTCTTGATACATGGCACATACATCCGCAGCTACTAAGCAGTATTTTTTGTTTTTGTCTAATTTAGTGTTACTAAGTAGTGTCAATAAATGTGGTGTATCTATCAACAGAGTTGAAATATGAATAGTTAAAGGTTTGAGAATTGCGTCTAGCAATATTGCTATACCTCTGTTTATAGTGAGTACGTTACTACAAATCGGTCTACCAACAGGAAATTTGTCAAATTTCTTATGCATTTTAGGTAAAATGTAAAAGTTTGCTGGTTCATATTTCTTAGGTATAACTGATTTAAGATTGATAGAAAACTTATTAAAGCTTATGTTTCTAGCATGATTTACTTTATCTTTAAATGTTTGTATGGCTTGATCGAAATGTGCCTTCGTACTAGGTACATAAGTTTCAAGGTCGTGTAGTTGGCGTACAATTTCTGTTTCGTACTCATCTTTATACATTAAAACTAATCCTGCATTTTTGTCACTTTGTTTTAAAACAATGTTATTACTGATTAGAAATTGTTTTAGTTGGTTTACTAAATACATATGTAAATTGTCAACTTTAACCCTTTTTCGTTTTAATTTATTGATACAATTTTCAGTAAACTCTTTACCAAATAATACCCATTCAATTGGTGATTGCAATTTAGCTCCTCCTACTGATTTCTTAATTTTAACAGCTATTTTCGTTATCTCATCCATTTTACTTTCTTGACCATTGTTTACAAAAAACACTTTCCATGCATACTTACGTATACCTTCTGCTATAGCCCTATACAAACTTCCGAAGTTAGCATCAAGATTAAAATTAAATTTAAACCCAAGAAATAAGCATAATTCTACTGCTTTTGGTACAGTTATTGTTGTTAAATTGTGTATACATGATTTGTATTTTGTCATGTTATAAAATAAAATCCTAAGATTTCTTCTTGTCTTGAAAGGTAAATTTGAATAATTTGGGAAAACATTGTTAAAATTAATAAAACGTCGATTTTTTCTCTGTCTGTTACCATTAACCGTTTCTGACTGTCAATCCTCAGCTTCATCATTTACTGATTCATCTTCATTTTCGACTAAACCTCTGTTTTTGTTAAAAATTGGATTTTTGGCTCTTTTTCTAGGTGGCGGTTTGGGAAATAACCTGGCGTATTCTTTGACGCCCAATCTTTCTGTGCTAAATCTCTTATCATCATCATTGTCATTAATCACCGAAAAGTTCACGTTACTGTTAGGAGTGGTCTTAGTACTAACCTCATTAGGTTTAGGTGCATTGCCTATTTCTGTGCTGGTACTGTTATTCTTGCAATTTTCGTCTTTGGCTCCTAGTAATTTTGATAATTGAGAATGTGCACTTGTACTACCTAAATCTACTTTTTTGCCCAAGACAGCTTTTGAAAGAGATTCGGCATATCTATTACAAATCGTAGTGGGAACAGGCTTATTATGTTTACGCCAAGCCGGAAGTGAGCCGTGTGCTTTGTTAGTGCGCTTCTCCCATTCGATTTCTTTTCGTTTAAACTTTTTCAGAAAATTTTTACTGCTAATTGAAAATAGAGTTTTGAACTCATAGATAACTGTTTCTCTTTTCTCGCTGCCTAGTTCTGTGGCTAATAGATTAATTGCTCTGAGTAAAAATAGTTCACAAGTGAACCTTGCTGCCTGTATCGACTGAATTTGCATGGCCAGTGCCAAGTTTTGTTTGCATTCTCTAACTGTTTTAAAATATGTTGATGGTAACATTGAGTAGTTCGGTATCATAAACCTGCATTTAGGGTCAAATAAACTCAAGTCTTTTTCACAAGCAGTTTTAACATTATCCACAAAATAAATGTTCTGAAGGTATGATGACAATAGATTGATCACTTTTACTTGCGTATCTCCTTTGGAATGTAGTGGTTCCGGAATTCTGCTTACAGCTGATAATTCTTCTGGTGTGGGTGGCAATGGTGGAATTTTATCCTCCAGCAGTAGTTTGAGGTATTCTGTGACAAGAGGATCTTCTATCTCCAGATCACTATTCCAGAAGCACAGTTCATGTTCAGGATCAATGTTGTCCAGTTCTTCTCGGTTGTCAACAATCCATTGAGGTAGACTTTTCTGACCAGGTGAAATACGGTCCTCATTAAATTCAAGCTGTTGTAAATATTGGGCATCGTAAAATTCCATTCGTTGACCATTCTCTTCGAAAATTCCCATGGGTTGATTATTGTCCTCAGGACAGTCCATTTGCTGGGCGTTTTCGTTTTCTGTAGCCATTGTAGAAGTGGATCACTAGGATACAGACCCTCCAAAGACATACACTTTTTAATGGGTTGGATGATTATGAATAAAAAAGTGGAGGAGAACACTTCCGCTTTGACCTTGACCAGAACGACGCGTTTCGATAATTTTATTTCATCATCAGGTCCTATACAATTTATGAAATATAATATTCAGTTGTTGAATGGCTTTTACAAAAAACATTAAAAATTGAAAACGGTTAATGGAAATTACCTGGGAATTCTTATTTTCTACCTTTAGTAAAATGGTTATTCAATTTTGTACATGTTAAAATAGCTTTCTGCCTGAAAAAATTACAATAGTTAATTTTCTGTACATTTTAAAAAAGCGACGGAAACAAACAATTTAGTATAAAACTTAAAATTAATATGTTGTTACCTTTATTATCAATTACTCTCACTTATTAAAGTTTTAATTACAATTGACAACGGAGCTTGTTTACTCTGGCAGAGGTATTTTAGTTGTGAGGATTGTTCACAAAGACAACATTGTTGGTATGGCGGTCTCGGACTATGAAAACCGCTCTTGTGTATTTTTTATGCGTGTTGCAAGTGTGCTAAGTTGGTCTGGTATTGTGTATGCATACTGCACTGAGATATTCTTGGCTATTTCTTTGAGAGCATTGCTATTACACGACTCAAGAACATTCATAATATTTTGATGAATAATATGTTTCAAATTTGGTATTTTGTAGAAAGGTAAGACTATGAAAGTAGTGACTGGTGTCTGATTTGTGACGTCGATGGTAATACTGTTTTCCAGATTAATATCTTGATTGTGCATTTGTAAATGCATTTTATGAAATTGAGATTTAGGTTTAATGATTTGGTTACGGTCAATTGCTAACAGTTTAGTCTTGGTATCTTTTAACAGAGACTCTGGATAATTTCTACGTTCAAATTTACTTAACATTTTGTTCAAGTTTAATAACCTGTCATTTTCGTTGGAACATGATCTGATTACCCTGAGACCGCATGAAAACGGTAGTGACTTTTTCATGTGAAATGGGTGGTTAGAGTTAAAATGCAGGTATTCATGCTTTGACATTGGCTTAGAATATAGTGAGGTACTTATTACATTTCCTTCTTCTAACATGATCTTCAAATCTAAGAAATTAATTTCATTTTCCGATGATTCAAATGTAAATCTAAGGAAATTATGCTTAAACGTCTCTCGTAGCCATTCATTAATATTCTGACCAATTTGAGATATATCTATGAGTAATAAAATATCATCTATAAATCGGCGTTTAAAATGCATTTCAATCCTCCAGATTTTTTCAAGTTCTACTGCTGCTGTGATATTAGCTACTGAAACGCTTGCATTGTTTCCCATTTGAATACCACGCTTTTGAAAGAACAATTCGGTATTAAATTTAATATAACTGTAATCTAAGCTTAAATCCAGCAATAACTTAAGTTGAGCTTCTGTAATTTCAAATGGTAAGTTTGTTACTGATTTGTATCGATTGAAAAATATAACGCAGTTCTTTTTACAGATTTCTATCGGTAACTCTTGATACATGGCACATACATCCGCAGCTACTAAGCAGTATTTTTTGTCTAATTTAGTGTTACTAAGTAGTGTCAATAAATCTTCCGTCCAATAGTCAGTAGTAACTTGATTCCGGCAAAATCAACCTGGAATTATAAGAAATTCGCAGATGCATGTCATGAACTTTACCAAAAGTACTATTCTACATTATTTTGAAATATTACAGAAGTAACCGGTTGATCCAGAGTAATACAAAATGTGTAGGTTTCAACAGATTAAAATTATCTGGATTCTCCAATCGCTTCTTAATTTCCTGTTCCATTTGCAAAATCGAAAAAAAGCAGTACGTTAGGGGGTTGCAATTACATGTCTATTTCTTGTATATCTAAATTCAATTGTTTAATTGGAATATCCAATTTCTTGAATATTATTAAAATAAAAGCAAATTGCAGCATATATTATATACCTCTTTTGTAGAAACAAAAGCAATTTGCTGCTCTAAATGTTTGGTTGTATTAGGAGTTTTGTTGCACTTATTATCCAGTTTCCTAAATATGACGACCATTTAAATTCAATCCAAATGATGGTGAGCTTCTGCGAGTGTTAAGGAAAAATACAATTTATTCAAACGTTTTGACCCTTTATAGCTAACATTAACAAATTGCAGCGTTCATTACATACCGCTCTTTAGTAGAGAAAAACACACATTTGCAGTAAAACTTAAATGGTAATTTTAAAATTTATGTTTTACTTATCTAACAAAAAACCAGTAAGGCTTAACTATTCTCGTAAATGCCCATTGTGTATGCAAGAAGACAAGTTTATAATAAAACTGTTTAATTTTCCAAAAGATAACATTTCTAAATAAAACCATTTGTACTACAAATAGAAGAACTCCTGACAGACAAAGCGAGATACAATATATACCCAACCCGCTCCATATACCAAGAACATGAAAAGTGGTAAAATGATTAAATGATCGAATCTGCAAAGTTCTCAGGTCGTCTTTCCAAGCTGAGTAGCGCTCAAAACTTAGTACTCTTGTGGGAAATCCAGACTGTAGCCATCTACCATAGTACAATGAAAATTGGTGGGCGTAAATTCCCCAAAAACGAATTGAGTTGGGAGACCATGGTCTGTAGTACTCTCCAATATCATACATTTTGCACGCATATTTATCAACAAAAACAGAACTTTTTCCTGGGCAAAACCCATAGTCCGGTTGCACGTTTACTAATTTTTGGTTGGAAGCTTTTTCAATGTATTTCAACAATGTTGCGGGAATATTATTATCATAAATCCAACTTTGTAATAGGGGCACACCTTCAGACAGTTTATTCCAATTTGAACTCATCACATTCAAAATAGTATTTTTCATAAAGTGGGTGTCCTTATTTACAATGCTTCCGTCATGTGACCAAAACTTGTATCCGTTTCGAAACAGTTTTTGAAGTTTTGGAAACTCTGCAATGAATAGTGAATCGCTGGATATATTGGCACTGTAACTGAGATAAATGATTGTCATCCAAAGAAAGTATAACCCAGTTAGCTCTATTGGGTGTCTGTACCAACAGCATAGTCCAAAAAAACTCCAAGCAAGATCCAGTGCTTTCCAGAAACTACTTTCAATATGACTATATGCTAATATTGATAGTGCAAGGCATAGCCAACAGCTCCAATGGACAGTTGTTATGAGACTGTAATCAACTCTAGAAATAGTGCGTAGTGGAATGTATGCTACAAACCGAAACTCGATATAGCCAGTGTGGCTTAGGAAAAACTTTTTGATAGCTATATCAGTGGGAATGAAAGTTTGTGTTTCCCCTAAACGTATATTGAGAAACCATGAAGTTTGAACGAGTTCATTTTCAGATGCTTCCCGTTTAGGAACAGAAAAATTTAAAAAGTGTAGCAATGAAGTTAAAATTATTGGTTCCGGTGGCCAGCAAAACGACATTGCATTTACAAAAGCTACTCTGTTTTCTGTAGTGTCTGAGATCATAGGACAGCCCATTAAATGGTTCCAATTTATTCCACTTGGTAGTACAGGATGCAAATTGGCGTTTTTGTTGATGAGCATAGATGTCTTCAAAAATTCTGTTAAGTTTTGGACTGATGATATATAAAGACGATTAGCAAATTTTGGACAACTAAAACAATGAATACCTATTTCATTTTGGTGCACCGAAAAATAAAAAATGTTTGCTTGAAATTTTTCCTCGACATCAGTTGATAATAAGTCATTTATCAAAGTTGATATCAAATTGTCGTGGACAGAAATATTTTCTACGTTAATAAATACTTGTGAAAGTATGCCAGATGTTAATCCAGAATTGTAAATCGCAGAAATGGTTTCGGTGAAGTCTCTACTGAATACTAGCACAGCCACAAAATTAGAACTATATCGTGTTGTTGAAAATCGGAAGTATTTATGATTAAGTATAAACTGGGTTCCTTTATCGATTTCTTCTTCATATATAGCTAAATTGATTTCAGTGCTCTGGGAAATAAGCCAGGTTACCTGTGGCAGAAGTGGTTGTACACCAGTAGAAAGTTTGTCTAGGCGTTTTGTATTTAATTCTGATAGTAGAAATTCAGAATGTGAAGAGTGGTTGACAGAGTAAATAACTTGTATTAAGCAATCTACATCCAAATTAAATGGTAAACTTGCAAACAACGAAGAACTGCTTACGACACTGAAACACAAAAAAGCAAACTGGCCCCAAATCTTTAAGATAAATATCAGTAAAATCTTACGAATCATTTCTGTACTAGTTAGTGGTTATATGATATCTGATATTTCCAAACCTACGTATCGTTTTTATTCTGATTGTTAAGCACAAGCACTGTCAGCACAACACGTCAGGTTTACCAGGAAAAATTGCTACTTGTGACCACCACTCCAAGCTGAAGCATTTGGTAGGTTTGCTATGACTTTAATCTTAATTAGTTAAGTGCTACCTAAGCTTGATATCTAATTTGTCAAAAGCTCGAGAAAGCTCCACGCTTTATCGCAAAAATTCAAAAAATGCTTCTCAAATATTTTCAATCTCTTGAGCACTCCATTTGATGGTTTGTATTACTTTTTGAAAAATAAAGACAAAATCATTAGAACAAACCCCAGGGCGATTTAGTGTTTCAAATCTGATATATATATTTTTTACTGAACTTCTTTAGTACAAACAAAATATTTTCATCAACAAAAGAGATTGACACCTCTAGCAAAAAATTTAGTCTGATCAGTTCAATTAGTTAATTACTAGCTTGTTTTTGAAGAACAATTTTAATAGTGGTGGATTTATTTTTATAAATACTACCTATAAAATTATCCATGCTCATGAAAGTTAGAACGTACAAATGCATGTAAACATATCTTGAATTTTGCTAGTATTAGTCGAATTCACAATTTGCATTGATCTTGGCAGAACTTAAATATCTACCTATATCATCAGCTTATACTGTAAGCCTTACAGAGCCGTAATATACAAAACGTATAGAATAATACTTTTAAAAGATAAAGGAAGTAGTAATTAAGTACTTAGATTTGTTCTAAACATAGCTTAAAACTAGCCAAATGCAAATTTAGTCAAGACTACTTGATCAACTTTTTACAACATGTTAAATGATCTGAATTTCTGTTCCAAGTTCTGCCACTCTGTTTGGGATGCATTAGCTAATGACCATTCCTGGAAACGAAACTTACTGATTGATTTTGCAAATTTGCCATTCAGCAGAGACTCCACTCCTGTCAGTGTGACCTGGTAATAAAAGATTAGAAGTCAACTTTAATACTCAAAAACTAAAAATACATTTGCTTTTTGTTTGTTTAAAATGATATAAGTTAAACGATGCAAATGATGTATCACCGATTTCACTGGAGAATCTGATGTAATGTTTAAACCAGTCAGACTCAAATGGCGAACAACCAAAGAAAATAAAGTGTCTGTGATTTTGGGCATGTGGTCCAAGCCTTTTAAAGACAGCTTCTTTAGTTCTAAGAGGCATTAAAATCAAATTAGTAGATTAGAATTAGTATGTTCAGTTTCCTTTAAAAAATAACTTGTTGACTTACTTTGAAGCTTTAGAAAAACTGGATTTTTTACATTATCGCCAACAAAAGCCACATTGCCAAGTTCCTTGCAGCAATCAAACGACACTTCCTCCAGATTTTTAAGTCCACTCCACAATTTCGTCACATTTTTGTTAGTTCCTGGCCAGCCTTTAATAGCCAGTTTCTTAAGATTAGAACAAGATGCCGCAACCTCTGCCATTTTTGGAACAACCAATTTAGTCGGGTCTCCTTCAAATGCCAGCTTAACTTCCTCAACACTGGGACGACTTATAGCACAAAAGAAAAACAGGAACAAGTTCCTTGCTTCCTTCTTGCTTGTTTGTTGATCCATAAAAATCACAATGCTTTTCAAAGCAGGCCAGATTGGACTTAATTGAGTTAGAAGCAGAAACGTGGGAATTTTGCAAAGATTAGCATGTCTAATCTCAACTTTTTCCAAATTTTCCAGTTCCAAATCAAACACTTCCGGATGAATATTTATCATTGATGCTATCGGTAGTCCAAACTTGGGATTTGTAAGCTCTGGACGTACATTACGCTGACGTCGATGAAGAAACCAGTAACAGTCCACATTATAAAGCTTGACGTTATTTTCCATGGCTGTGCCACAAAGCTGAAGAAATGATCTTGACCCTCGCTCAATCATTTCTGGAAGTCTTGGGTCATGATGGAAGTTGTAAAAATCGATAGATTTCAAATTCCCGTTTATCTCCAACATTTCTACTCTGTGCTGAATATGAACATCAAGTAGTGAAAAGGTTATTCCCAGAATTTCAAAGGGATCTGGAAGAAACGCCTGTTCGTTTACTGCCGAATTAAATGGCAACTTTAAATGTTGCAACTTACTAGGAACATTGATAAAGTAAGTATATCGATTTATCAAGTTCCCAGTAACAGTTGGTCCTTCGTGTCCAATTTGAAATGACTTGAGATTTTGTAAAATTGGTGGTATTAAGTGGCCAACAAAACGGGGATCTTGTTTGGCTTGTGTGAAAAGTGCACTTTCCGCCTTGTCGAATTCCTCAGCATTAGAAAATTTTTCTCCAAGACCATAACTTCCTGCGTTGTAACTTTCCAAGTTTGTCAATCGATCTATAAAGTCCCATTCGTGGCCATGAAGATGAATGGATAATTCCTTTACTCGAAGGCTTTTAACCATTGACCCATATTTCTCCAGAAACTCGGTGATAGCTTCGGGCTGATTTTGGAAAAACTTGTGACCCGATGTGTTATTCAGAAATAGTTTGGTTGTTGGAATGTTCATCCTTAGAAAGGCAGCAAAGTTGTGGTCATCCTCGTTGATTTCAAGTTCGGGTGCGCGATTTGGGTGAACCCGCATGTAACCTGTGGTTACATTGTGAAATAGTTTGCAGACTCTGCGAAATCGCAAAAGATCATTCCAAAAAAGGAAAGGTAAAATGTGGCCTTCAACCTAAACATGAAAATATGAGATAAAATTCTTCACTACAACAGTAATTCGGTTAAATTATAATGGGATAGAAATAACAATGAAATATCCGAATTCTTGCTTACCACTTCCTCTGGAATTTCTTGAAAATTCATAATTTTTGTTTGCAAAGGCCAAAGTTAACCTTCAATTTCAAACTGATAAATTTCAAAAATCTAGAATATAAAAAGGCTGTTGTTTCTTTGAGTTGGATATACGGTGAAAATACTTAGCAGCTGCTTGCAGTAAAGCATTAAAGCATATATACTTAAATCACAAAATAAATGGCAGTACAGTACGATGCTGTTGTCACGTAGGCCAAGCAAATTTGTTTGTTGCTCAATATCCAGCAATGTGTAAATTGTAAATATACACCCTGCCCAAGAATGATATACATATAATAAAGTATTATGCGTAAACGAGCTACTGACAAATACGTCTTATTTCAGTTGTTATACTTAAAGCTTAGCTCATAAGGCTAGTACTCAAGTTTTTGCTTACTACTTACAGTACAGTATTGATGAAAATTTCATCATGAAATGCTCATTACAATGCGATTATTGGCAGTAGGGGTTTTTATGCTATATTATGCTCTTTTAGGATGTACTCACATAATACAAACTATAAAGAATTCATACATGAATCGTGTAACATGATATATGAATGTAAATTGGAATATACAAATTATGCAAAGCATGGTAAAACCGATTTCATGAAAGAAGATCTGGTTAGCTCAATTTTATGTTCAGAGGTTGTACATATCTATGTAGAATCTGCATCACTGTTGTGTAAAAGCATAGTTAGCATAGTATAAATCGACTTGAGCAATAACACAAATCATTGCATTTTTGTTTTAATTCATGGCAGTACATTCAGCATATATAATACCGCTGCTATGATTACAATATAGTAAAAACAAATTTCGTGAAACTGTCGCAAAAATCGAAAAAATAGAACAATGCTAAAACTGATCCCTGTTCAAAATAATCTTTCCTGTCATAGTAAAAATACATTTTAAGTTCCCTAGTTCTATAGTTTTTTTTCTATTGGTGAAGACCGTTCCAATATCGTTTTCCTCTATTACCCGTAATCCTTCCAAGAAATTGCGGTGAGTCACTGAAGAAATGTACCTGATTCCTAAAATTGGAAACCGTAATAGGAATGGAAAGAAACTGCACACCTGAACTTAATTCTATTAGGTTGCACTTTAAGTCATCCACCATGCACATAAAACAATAGGTGAACATCAGGGACCCTAGTACCTTTATTTTGAACCATACGCATTAGGTGCAATTGTATGCAGTTTTCTGTACAAAATGCGTGTATTTGTGTATGATATGCACTCCTTCGGGTACTTGGGCTTGTATTTTTATTTTAGTAACACCACTTAAGATTAGTACTTTGCTTGTAAACTAGAAAGTTTAGCTTTTAGTCAAGTTTGGTTTCTTGTCTTGCAAACTTCCCAGTTTTCAGTCAGATAAAAATAACCAATAATTGCAAACTGTCTTTATAACTTTATATTTGTGAATTTTTGTTATTTGATAATTAAACTACTAATAAGGTATTGGGTATATTTTTTCTCACAATCTAATTCACCCTAATTGTGATTAATATGGAGAATTTACCAAATGGGTTAAATTGGCAGCCACCACAGTTTCCTCTTGAGGTAAGCGTGTTTGTCTTACGTACTATTAGTAAATTCGTATATAGATTTTGTTAGACTTCTAGAGTAATCTTGAAATATTTTTTTCTCCTAGATTTGGAAAAAAATTATTGAAAAGCTGCCTACATCGGAAAATGTTGTAACCTTGCTCCATACTTTCCCGCAGCTCAAAGGCTTATCTGACAAGAAGCAATTTCACTGGCTAATTTCAGAAGTTCTAAGGCTAATAATTCCCAACTATCTACACAATGCGGATATTCTTAACTGCCGTCGCGTTTGTAAATTTTGGAAGCGGAACATCGATCGAATTCTGGAAGCCCATCCTCGTAGACTGCCTTACAACTCTCCAAGACTAACAGAATTGAATGACCGCCACTACATGTGCATCAAATTCCCGGAAATTCGAACACATTTTTGGAAGATATTTCACTCTGTGATGGAAAGCGGCGTGATTGCTGACAGTAAAGGGGCCAATCCGTTCCTTGGAAAATATTTGGAAATTTTAAGTACTCGGGGACCCGGGTTGTTACGCGAATCTGTTAACTTTCTAAAACTGTTGGGCTACCACCTTCACCATGTCAGTTTCTTCTTCTTTCAAGTTCAAGCACAGGACACGGAAGAAACAATAAACCTACTATTTCAGTGCTTATCATACTTACCGAATTTGAGGTCGCTACGAATCAAAGCCAGCTTTTTGTGTGATAAGCAAAAGTCTAGGGAAATATTTGGACAAATTTGGAAAGGAGTTAAAATTCAGCTACCTGCCAATCTAGAAGTTTTGGATTTGATCGACGTGTCGTTTAATGATTTCGATGATTTACATTTTTACACGGGCTTACTATCCGCAGTAAATCTTACGCAAATAAAAAAGCTTGGTGTGAATTTCGGCTACATGAACAAACAAATGCTTAGGAAATTTCCAAACTTGACGGAAATTGTTATAAGTCAGCTTCATAGATTTAAAAGGTGGAACTCAATGCCAAGACTCAGAAGAATATTACGGGCATTCAAAAATACAAATGGGAATCTTAAAAAGATAAGCTTTACTATGAGTTGCGTTGACATCTACAAACTGCTAAGAGTTTTGAAGCCTTACAACATTGAAATGTTAGATGCTGGATTGATTTCGGCTCGTCGAAAACCAAAAAGGGTTCCACCTGTAGTGGAAACAATCAAACATCTTAAGTTCAAAGGCGATGAAAGAACCAACTTAAAATTGTTGAAGTGTTTTCCTAATTTGGAGTATTTGCATCTCAGAATGCGAGGTGACGATGAGGATTTTGAGGATTACGATTACATAAATGAGGGATTTAGCTACTCCGTCCTAAGTTATATTTACTTGAATCGAATACATCCGGAAGGTTTTAACATTTGGGAAGAGCTGCCCAATTTGAAAATGATCACAGCCACACCAACTCATGAAACTGAGGAAGAAGGAACTTGTCGCAGATTTGTTCGAGAGTTGGGACCACAAGTGCTGATTTCTGAAGAGTTTCAAAGCAATTATGAGATGGAAACTATTTTTGATTAATTATAAGTTATTTCAAATAAGTTTTAAATTATGTGTTGATTGTACTCCTGTGTAATATTTAGTTAAGGAAATGCCTAACGTAATTGTAAGAATTGGTAAGCTGTAGAAATAAGATGTAAATAAAGTATTTTAAATTAATTTAGAAAGAGGTTTGTACAAGTTGTTATCATTTTAATGCATCCAAGAAATACATTGTGAATAATGCAAATCCGTTTCTAAGAAACATTTAGAATTTGGTTATACGTAAAGTACAGTATTTGTATTTAAAAAGGTGCTTCTTGGTAGAAATTATTTGATTAGCATAAAGAAGACTGTAAGCCACGAACGACAACTCAACTTATTTTTATTGAGGTTCAAAACTGACAACGTATACCGTGATAAACACGGCAAAAAGCTGAAACCATCAGAAATGTTATGTCACGTAATGATTTAAAACTAGAATATTACAGAAATGTGTAGTTAGGTGAATACATAGACAAGACACGTACCTGAGCAAAGAAACCCCATGTGCACTTGTACACTCCTTTGCAGGATATCCCAACGGAATAATTTGCGTCCAGGTCTATCAATATTCTAGTTACTTCATCTTTATTGTCATGTGTATACAGCTTTTGCCATATGTCTCTTCTTGTAAGCCACTCCTTAAACCCATCCATCTGCAAAGTTTGAATAAAAAATTACTTTGATGATTACAGTGAATATCATGATTCATGAACATCTGGATGTTTTATTATTTACCGTAACAAATACATCCGCTGATAGAAACATTGCTGTTATTTGAAAAAACAGATTTATCAGAAAAAGTGCAAGCTTTAGCAAGTCTGCTGCGTCCCATGCACCTGCATTGTCATCATCAAAAATAAAAATTGCTCGAAATGCCATTTCCACCATCCAAACTAAGAATAATCTTGAAGCGACACTATTTAGGTTGCCACAAAATGTTTTCAAATACTCGTAACTGTCAACTAGTTTTGGTAATTTTAGCCCAGCTATATCATGTTCATATTGAAAAATAGCAGTTTCAAATTGTCTAACCGCCATCCACATTGTCGTTGGGAAATAAGCTAAAAGAAATACTTCTGAAAATACATTCACAAGTTCGCATGCAAACTGAAACCACGTAAACACCAATCCGATAAATATTTCTAAATTTGAATATGACAAGCCATCTGAAGTATACAAGTCATCAATAAATAGCTTGTGTTTAGCTTCTTTAATTCTTAAGCTAAATACATTAGCAGGGGTTGTCAGTGGGCTACCATACTGCTGCGAAAAAATAAATATTATCCAAAGCGTTATGAAGTATACGTAACCAAGAAATTTTAGGTAAAGCTGTCCATTCTGAATGCAAGCTGGTGCTATTGCACTTCTCATATTTGTTTCAAACATGTTGATTAGGTATTCAAATTTGTGCATGTTTTGAGTTAAAATCCAGTAAAATCCAAAACACCTCAGGCTATTAAGAAGATAATACCAAATGCTAAAGTATATTGATGCAGAACGCTTTTCTAATTTACTTATCTCAATAAAAGCGTGCATGTTAGTGAGACAGTCTTGAAGGAAATATGGAATCCAAATTAGAAAGATACTTAAGACCTGTAAATTTGTTTAACGGATATTTAGATACTGAGATTAGACGGGCTTTCCTTTTTTATTCATAAGCATGAAATTACCGTTTGAGTCTTTGAAGTAGATACTTCCCATCGTTTATTTGATTGGTTGAAAAAGGTGCGAAATGGTATAACTCCAACGTAGTAGCCCAAGTTTAGATAGTTTTGAAATGAAAATTGACCAATGGAGCATCGTTGGATGTGTGACTGGAATAGTTTGTCTTTTTCCGTGCAGTTGATTTCGTCAGCTTCCTTGTCTGGCAGTTTTTCTGAAGTGCACCAAACGTCTACTGAATCAAACTTGGATGATGAAATGATTCCAAGCTTTTCAAAACTCATAGTACATGGGAACAGTTATACTGCTACATATGACTATGCTATTTAAAAGTATTCCAAATTTTGTAATACTCGTGGAGTATTCTTGAGCTTAGACTATTTTTCAAAAACCTTCGGAAAAATACAACAATACAAGAAATTGATTTTCTAAACGACTAGTAAAAACTAATAAGCGCCTCTTCTCAAACCGTTTTGTTAAACATGCAGAA
Organism: Entomobrya proxima; assembly: GCA_029691765.1. Classification (NCBI taxonomy): domain Eukaryota; kingdom Metazoa; phylum Arthropoda; class Collembola; order Entomobryomorpha; family Entomobryidae; genus Entomobrya; species Entomobrya proxima. The sequence goes on along the minus strand of CM056169.1, from coordinate 36,455,399 downwards.
ATTATGTTCACATAATCAGCTAATAGGTGGTTTGAACTCACGGTTGGATTTTATTAGTCAAATTGTATTTACGTACAGGGAGTTGTCTTATGGTCATACATAGATTTTCATAATAACTGTAAGTGCATATTTTTTGTGACATGTTTCATAACGTGAATACATAGGTTTGACGTATATGAAATTATAATTTGCATTACTGGTAAATATATTGCATAATAAGAATATATAAGAATGTCAAGTACAAATGGCAAAAAAAGTGCTAAATAAATACTTTTTTACTGTAAAATAAGTTAGATAAATGACTGTTCACAATAAAGCAATGTTTAGAGAATGTGATTAGGAATGCATGTAGAAAACATCTTTTGTAATATATAATTTTTTCAATATGCTATTTAGTATTTTATTTAGAAATTACAAAATATTACTATTTGTTGGAAGCAGCAATTAAAATACGATGGTTAAAAACTAACACACTTTTAAGCTAACACAATGTAATTTATCACCTCCAAATTGTAACTCCACTTTATAATGAAATGAATGAATCTGCACGTCACAAACACTGCAGGTTTGTAGGTAAACTCTTCTCCAAACTACAGCACTTGTAGCTTTGAAATACCTCAAGCAAATACATTTTACTAATCGCAGGCCCCATAACTTGGCATCCTTTGATAGATTGGCTGCTCGTTGGCTTTTATCTTTCTCCACCAACAGTACATACCCAAGGTAAACAACACAAAAACAGCAATACCTCCGCATATCAACCAAATACCTGATCGTATCCACCATGACTGGTCATCTTCACAAGAGAAGTACCTTGGTAAATCTGGCATATTAGCCAGCATGTTTTGTTGAGCAACACAAAGAGCTTTTTGCAAGCTTACTACATGAATTTCTTCATTGGTTACCCAATTTCCAGTTGTGTTGTCCATAGTTAAATTCCAGATTTTGGTACCATTGATTAATAAATGTAACCCAGGAAGGTGAACGTACACATCGTGAATTTGATTAGGTCTTTTTAAAACATCAAAATCCACCGGTTTTTCCATATCCTCTTTTGTAACTTCGTGTTGCTTTTCAAACGAAACACCAAAAAAGTCTTCCAAAACGATTGTTTTGGTTACCAATTTTTCACGAGACATCAAATTCGTGAGCAATAAGTCTGTGTCATTCCTAACGGCAGCAAACTGCATAGACGTTACAAGATTCTTTTCATTTGTTGCAGTACCATTACCAGTTTCTTCTATTTCAATATGTTGTCCATCTTCAAGCTCCTCAGCAGTCACGCTAAAAATAGTTGTGTTAATTGGCACTCTTAACGCATGTGGTTTCAGTCTCCATTTACGACTAGCCCAATTTGCAGATTGGCCTTCAATAGTTTCATATTCTAATGACATAACTGTAGTGTCAAGCAAAACCTGGAGTTTATTTCTAACCCAAGGGTAAACTCCCTCGAAAATTATTACACGTCCAGGAATAATATGCTCAAATCCGTGCATCTGAATAATCAAGTGTTCTCCTTCCGCAAAAACTTTGGGAAGATATTTTGTACCAGTGTAAACTCTGATATGAACCACTACATCTGTCAGATCAATCGTTTGTTTGGTAGCGTTCTTTGAAAAATTCGATTGAGCTTCTGCAGTGTCTTCATCGTATCCCGTATGAATAACCACATCATTTTCTAAATGAATGATTTTATACAATGTCTTGTCTTCTCCACTACCGGCCAAATGGTTTGTTTTATTTGCAGTGTTCTCTAGAATGTTCATAGATTTTCCATCAGAGTTGTATCCAATGCCATAGTAAGTTGTAGCTGTCGAAAGCATTATTGTTGCTCCTGAAATAATTCACAAAAATACATATAAACTATATTTCTTAATTTGGGAAGAAATATGTAACAATTTATATGCTACGAACCCAACGTGTTTGCCAACTGTTGTAACTCCGGCATTTCGTCATGCTCAATCTCCTGACTGGAGTTTCCATTTATAGCCCAAACTGAGCCATCTCGACTAATTTGAAGTCTGTAACCGTCTGCAGTAAACATTGTGGGTTGACTGTAAAATTGCTCAAGACTGTTGGGTGACCTAATCATTGTGTGGTTATACGTTGTTCCATTGATTGCATAAAACAAAGTATCCATCTCATCACCCTGCTTGATTCGAAGTTCGCTTAGAGCATTCAACGGAAATGAAAACAGATAAATGTGATCATGCTTCATAATGGCATCGTAGCTTCCTTTTGGATCAAAGGACATTGCAGTGCTAAATTGATATTGAATTGTGCTTCGATATAAAGTGTCTTCTGTTTGGTTTTTCAATGAAGTATCAAGAGACTCAAACCAAACTTGAGTGTGAGGCATTACACCAATGGTAAGATTGATTGGACACGGACTTCCTGGAATTGTCACTAATTTCAAATTTGAAACCTTTCTTGTGTCACATGAAACATTTGCTGTCATATTTGGGGTTCCTTCTAGCGCGTGTATATTTCTGAGATGGGAAATCAAATCGGTTTTGGTTTTCACAAATCCATTTTTGATGTCCAAATCTATATGGATATTTTCGGACGCAAATTTGTTATCAAAGTGAAGGTAGTTTGTACAAAGCCCTTCACCAGCATTACAATCCCCACCATCCAAAAGTTCTAAAGGCGATGCTAAATCTAGAATCCAAAATTGATTTGCACTGCATCTAGTTCCATCAGAACATCCAAAAATTTCTCCCCTGCTTACGTTGGTGGCTTCTGTGATGTTGAGCAAATACTGATTCACGTCTACTGGCAGACTCAAAACTTTGTTTGGATTTGTCAGTCCAAATACAAAATGTGTAGCTATTGTTACTCCGTTAGCTCGCACTCGCAAATTTGAAGAAACTTGACTATTTTGCGGATGAAACTGAAATGCTGGGTTTGTGTATTCCTCCCCATCTTTTGGCTTATACATTTTAAACGTTTGAATACGTTCGTTATTTCCATTAAATAGCTTCCAAGCTAAAGTTTCTGTTTGTGGGTCAAACGCCACGCCGTTGATTACAAGCCACGGATGAAACGATAACTTTACCAAGTGCGTATTTTCAGAGGTTGGTAGTATTTCTAAAGAGCTATTGAACAGATCCTCGACAAGGTAAGTAAATTGGCCCATTGGAGCAGAGATTTTCACGGTTGTAAATTTCCCAACAATCGCTTGCAATGTCATAGTGCAATTTAATGCGCCCACAACTATCAAATCATTGGCTTTATCTGGGCCAGCTCCGCTTCTACCGTTTACAAGTTTTGTATCGCACGTGGGGTAAATAATGTCAGTGGAATTTTCACGGCCTATAACGTTTTGCACGTTTTCAACTTTTCCTTGGTTTCCAGACAAAATACCAAATTCGGATTTTACTAGATTTGCAACCACTGTAAGGGCTTTGGTGTCAATTTGGTCATCAACTACTAATGTGTTTTCTCCGCTAACGCCACCATTGATAAAATACACTCCAGTACTAGCTGTCATAGTAACCATAAACAAATCATCCAAGATTCCTCCTTTGGCACTAACTGTTTTGTTTGTTGTCGCCAAAACAAATACATTTTGAATGCCATAAAAGCCCTCAACATTTGGCACCATTGATGGGTCACTAGCATTCAGATTGAAAACCAGGTTTGGAGTTAATGTTTCACGATTCAAAATTAGTCTTCCTGGTGTATAGTTCCCAAACGAAAACAAAATCAAGGGAATATCCACATTTGATTCTTGAGAAGTTTCATTGAATTTGAGTAAGAACCTAAGCTTTTCAGTTTTGTTGGAATTTCCTCCTTCGATTTCAAGATTTACAATGTCTTGGTTAGATTCTTTGGTAGAATTTACTACCTTCCAGTTTGTGTGGTTAACAGGTACAAAAACATACCAACCATCAGTAGTACTTGTTTTTGTTTTCAGCTCAAAATTTATGTCTTTCGTAGCGGTAGCATCCACAATCAAGCGAACCATATCATTTTCGCTAACATTTGTTGACCCACTTTCTACCAAAATTTGGGTATGTCCAACTGCTACAATTTGCAAGTTTCTTTCTGAGCAACCTCCTACTTGAAACCTGACAAAATCCGATATATTTTTTGAACCACCCTGTGTTGCTACTAATTGTGTATCGCATGAAGTTAAAACGGTAAGTGGTATTCCACCTAGCCCAAAAACTTTCTCCACATTTTTAATATTATCGCGCAAATCAAGTTCCACGGATATATTGAACTTGTCTTGAAACTTGATTGTGTCGATTCCTTTACCTCCGTCAATATTTCCTAGATGATTTGTACTAATTACAAACTCATCATCGTTGTCACCTCCCACAACATTCCAACCAGTTCCGCTAATGTCAAAAACGTTTTCAAGAAATTTGTTTCCAATTCGCAGCAGATTGCCACTTAATTGGGTTAAGGAATGATAAAATATTGCAGTTGTGCTATTAATCAGATAAAACACTGAATATGGCGATCCTTTAGGTTCCTCAGTGAAGTAAACCGGCAAATCCGTTTCGTTTGTGGTTATTTGGAATTTCAATTCAATTTCGCCTTCTTCTCTTACTAGTCGCAACTTGTGCGTAGTATTTGACACAGTCATAGACCAGTTTTGAAGTTGACTTGATGACGTATTCAGAAGTGTCACCATTTGTTTTAGTTCTTCTTTTGGATGCATTTCCAAGTTGATATTGATACCCTTCCAGGGGAATCCGATAAAGACACTTAGCTCACCCTGGCTTGCTTTGGATGTAATATTTGTGTAAGGAGCCACAATAACTGCCAAATTGTATTTGCAGTTCGGATTTTGAGGAATAGTAACCGTGTCAGTTTTGTTGAAGCTACCTCCTCCTGTCACTATCTTCTTGGTAAAACATGCTACAGTAACAATTTCAGGTTGCTCAGCTCTGCCGTAAAATTCCTCAATCGATGAATACTTAAGGTTGACGTTACTGCCAAATACCAGATTTTCTAAAAAAAATACAAATTATTGAATTAAATTTAGAAATATTTTTAGTATTTTAAATAAACTTGTTTTGCCAGTACCTAAGTTTAGGTCAAGCTCTATTTCGTTTCCTTTGTGGCACTCATCCCCAATCACAATAGCGTCATCTCCATCCCGTCCATCTATTTCCCCAGTTAATTTGCCGTTACAAGCTCCATCTAAAGTAAACTGGTCACTACCCCTACCCATAATATATTTCTTGTGACCGTCATTTCCCATGTACACAATATTTGAAGTTTTATCATTCCCACAAGTAATTTCATCGTTTCCATCCTCCAGCATATATAGCATTGATCTAGGGTCATCTGAGTTCATCTTAGCGTCCGGCTGCAGAATACCAATCGCATACTCACACAAATAGTCGTACCTTGAGTTCTCCTCAGAAGTCATATAGCTAACATAATGATCATTTCCCGGCTTGCAAATAAACCTTGCGTTAGCAACATCACCAGGTACAGACCGTTCCCAGAAAATTGTCTGCTTTTTGGAAAAGTCCACTTTGGAGTTACTTCGAGCTAGCCCAACTATTGTTTGTTTATCCTCTTTCTTACATTCACAATTAAACTGGTCATAGCCCCATGCTCCCACATATTCCCAGTGATTTTCGCAAATTCCATATTTATCAGAGCAAGGGCCTCCCCGGTCACAACCTTTTTGTACAGCCCAACGAGACTCGCCCCAGGTGGTACAACCCCAGGCATTTTTTAGTTTGCAATATTGCTTGTATAGAGTACATCCTCCATCATAATACATGGTTCGAGAAGGGAATACAATTCCAAGTATTTTGCCCGTGTTATTCCTGTTAAAAGTAAATACTTTGTTTCAAACATGCTTAGATCAAACAAAGTTACAATTTAGGACATGGGAGTATACACATCTTTAGCAAAAATAACGTAACAATAACCATCAAACAATTCTAAACGATATACCTTGAACTTGTTTAAGATTTCCAATTTGCTGTATTTTAAAAATTTCAACTAAATCATAAGTGAAATTGTATACTGAAAACATATACATAAATTTATAAAAACTTACTTGAGAATCTCTGCATATTCTTTCACAGCAGCATCATTTGCATGCTTTTCGTCCATCAAGCTATCCAGATAGTCTGGTTGTCTTGTTCCAAACCAGTCAAAAAAGCGACTTGTAAACACTCCAAGCTTTTCAGAGCCTGACAAAGGTATTTCAGAGTTAATTCTCTGTACTGCGTTTATAGCATGAAACAATGAGTTTGCTAGCTGATTCACTATATCCACCAAAGCACCCACAGCAATAAACAACGGAGCTCCCAGAGGAAAATCCACAGACAAACTTGCAACTACATAGGTATCAACCATGCTTACAGTATCGCAAACTATATCTGCAATGGCATCATTTCTATCAAACCGATTTGTTGAGTTAACCAATCTTTCAATAGAGTTGGCTAGAGAGTAAGAACTAAGTCCCAAATCAAAAACAACGCCAATAGGTCCAGCCACTTTGGTTAAAAGCGTACACACCCTTCCCACTTTACTTGCTTCAGAAACAAATTTGCCAATTCCAACTGCCGTCCAGGTCACCGCTTGATAACCAGCAGAAGCTCCAGCAATAGCTAATGATGTTGTGTCACCATGAATTAGTCCATTGGCAAAGGTTTTACCCAAACTAAACAAACCTAGTGCTAGTGAGGCTTTGTTAAATCCTTGCACACCTTTCGAAGACGCGGCGAGGGCAATAACTTTACCCATTTTGGTATTGCTTAGCTTGATATTAAAAGAGGACAACTTTTTTATTGTGTTGCCCAACTTTTCAAATATTTTGCTTGTTCTAGCAGGATAGTCCTCTACGTCTATTGTAGGCACTTTGTTAAATTCCTGAATTTCGTGAACTGAGTCCAGGTTTTCCTTGTGAGCTTTCAATTCCTCAAAATCTACCAAAGTTTGAACATTTTTGGCAGCCTCGGGATCATCAACTAAAATTTTGTCTGCGTTTTTTCTTGCCAAATCTGCCATTTCTCGCTTTATATCTTCGCTGGCTGCTTTATACTCTTCCAAAAATTTGTCAGGTTTTATTTCTTCCACTTCACCGTTTGGTTTTATTTTTATGGCACCATCATCAATTGGAGTTTTAGGCTTGGTATGATCTCCTGAACTAGACATTTGTTCCTGAAAATTCTCCAAACATTCTTTCTTCAACCTTAAAAATTCTTCTTTCTCCTTTGGTATGATTCGCCGACCGGAGCCAGAAATTTTCTTCCAGAACTTTTTCACTTCAGCCAAAAACACTTCCAGCTCTTTAAGGGTAAACGTTGCAATTACTTTTTGCTTCTTAGGGTTTGCAACATAGGTAGAAAGTTCACAATGATTCAGATTTCCAGAAGGATCGAAAGACAATCGAATTTTGCTCCGAACTTTTTCTGCTTTCACTTGTAAAACCTTTTTGCCTGTGGTTGGGTCTTTAACAAACTCATAAGTAATTTGGGTGACGGTATATTCATTTGCGGTCCAGAATCTAGGCGACCTATCTGTTTCTGACATGGGCTCTTTTCCTTTTGATGTTTTCCATGCTTCAAATTGCGGTTCCAAATCCTTTTTAAGGTCTGATATTTTTGCATCAATTATTGTTAACGGAGTGTTCTGTGAATCTTCCCCTTTTGGCAAAATACCCTTTACCAAGTTCAAATGCTTCTCCATCAGATATTCTTTAGCGTTGAAATCTGGTTTGGAAAGTTCACTAAAGCTGTCAAACACGTTGCCATTTTTATCCAGCTCGCCGTCTAAGAATAGATGTTTTGCTTCAAATTTGCTGTAACTGTCATCTGGAGTGAATTTTGGTGTAAAGGCTTCGGCGTTGACTTTTCTATCTCTTAGCTCCTCCTTTGTTGAAGAAGAGAGTTTGACTTGCTTTAGAACTTTTACCGATTCTGTCAGATCGGTGGATTTGTGGCTACCCAGGTTTGTGTGAACAGTGCGTTCACTTAAAATTTCTGAAATGGATTTTTTGTCATGCTCAGATTTTCCATTGGCACAACAAAACAGCCAAGAAATCACAAAAACAAGTTTTATTTTGGGGAACAACATTGTAAACCTGTTTGTAAAAATTTTATTGTTTTGTCCTTTTGATCAAGCCACACTACAAATTCAAAAACATTACTTTTGACAAATGTGGAATGGTGTATGAAAACTTGTTATATTTTTCTCAATGCTAATATTTGTCAGTTTTTTGTTTTAATTTTTTTATTCCAAGTTGTTGGAATGTTGTCCAAACACCCAAAAACGCTGCTGTATAGTTTTACCCTTACAAATTTGATATTATTAAAAGGACGATATGCATAACTGGCCATTTTTGGCACCCAAAAATGAAAATCGAGTTTTTGCTCTAGAATCATAAACCAAGCAAAAAGATTCATTCCAGTGAAGTTTTCACTGAGATTTGATCAATACTTCAAAAGTTATGAAGTTTTGAAAACGACGTGTTTGGTGACCTGACGCCAGCAGAAAGCCAGCAACTGGATGTACTCAAGTGGGCATAACTTCTACAATACACACACATGTTCAAGGGTTTATGGGTCATTCGAGAGACTAAAAGTCAACAATCATCACCCACATTCACTTCTGTAAAAACGCTGTTTCTTCTATGATTTATGGGTAATCCATCATGCATGGGAACCGAAAAAATGAATCTATATACACTAAAAATCAGTTTGCACCTAAACTGTAGAAGGCACAGGTCAGCAAGGTACATCAAAGTGAAGCACTGAAGTATGGCTATTAGAAACTCTGTACCGCGGACGAAACTCTTTAGGAGTTAAGAAAACGGTCCAGTTTAATGCAAAAAGTACCCCAAAATTGCACAAAAACCTCCATAGTTTTTTACGTACGAAAAGTTTTGCCCGCGGTACACAGTTTCTAATAGCCCTACCTTAGTGCTTCATTTTGATGTACCTTGTTGACCTGTGTCGCATACTGCTAAGGTGCAAACTGATTTTTAGTGTTTACAGCTGCAATTTTTCGATACCCATGCATGATGGGATGCTTATAAATCATACAAAGAACGGAATTTTTGCAAACCTAAATGTGGATGATGATTGCTGATTTTTAGTCCGTCGAATGACCCCTAAACCTTTGAGCATGTGTCTGTAGTGTAAAAGTTATGTCCACTTAAGTACATCCAGTTGGTGGCTTTCTGCTGGCGTCAGGTCACCAAACACGTCATTTTCAAAACTTCATAACTTTTGATATATTGATCAAATATCAGTGAAACCTTTACTAGAATGAAACTTTTTGCTTGTTTTATGATTCTAGAGCAAAAATTCGATTTTCATTTTTGGGTGCCAAAAATGGCCAGTTATGCATATCGTCCTTTGGCACAAGTACTTTTGACCTTTGACTAGTTTTTACTGCTGTATTACTTTTGACAAGCACGAGTAAATGGGTTTGTAAAACAGATTTATAACACCAACTCAACTTAAAGTAAAATGGCTACGATTAACTACATATAAAAGGCTGTCATCTGCTTGGTGTTGCACACAGCAAAAGATACGGTATATAGAAAATATACTTCAACTTTTGGTCATGTAGTCAACATCACCAAAAGTGTAGCAAAAACGAAAAAGTTTGTGAGCCTAGTCACAAAAAACGTCTTTACTCGCACAATTTAGCTGCTTTGATATCTCCAATAATATACAGACAGAGGTTGGAAAATACGTATTTGTATTTGTAATTAATTACAATTTCAATTACAATTACAGTAATTGAGTATTTGTATTTCAATTACATTTTCAAAATAAAAGTAATTGAGTAATTGTATTTCAATTACTTTTTCAAAACCAAAGTAATTGAGTAATTGTAATTGAAATACTTTTAAAAATCAGAAGTATTTGGTAATTTGTAATTGAAATATTTTTCTTGAAATGTGTTTGAGTATTATTTGTGTTCTCATGAATAATCGCAAACATTTAAGCATAATTACGATAAATAGATAATATTATATGCGTTAATGTCATGTGTTTTGTGGTTTTCATGCGTATGCAGACAAATTGTCTCTGAAAACGCTACAGAAGCTCTATTATCTAATATCTCAGTGCAGAAATCTTATTCGTAAATTAAAACTACTAATACGAAGTAATTGAAAAGTATTTGAGTAATTGTATTTCAAATACTTTTTTGTCCAAAAAGTATTTTGTAATTGTAATACTTTTAGAAAAATCAAAGTAATTGTAATTTGTAATTGAATTACTTTTGGAAAAATCAAAGTAATTGTAATTTGTAATTGAAATACTTTCCGTTTTTGAAAGTAATTTGTAATTTGTATTTCAATTACAATTTAGAAGTATTTTCCTATCTCTGTATACAGAAACTCTAATGACGCATACGCTGCTGGAGCAAACGAAACAGTGGCATTATCTTTGGTATTCTGAAACTTATGACTCATGTGGGTTGTATGCTGTCATATGAACAGTACGCTTTTTCCTTTTCGCTATTTAAGCGTTATAACAGCTTACCTTTGAGTTGGCTTGCTGAACTTAAAAATGCAAAATCTATATGCAATTATATAGCATTACCGACCTGTCCACGATTATACTATACAAGTAGGCTGTGATAGAACTAAATGAAGGTTCGAAGGGACAGCGAGGACGGTTACAGTTTAATGATTCTTTATTAACTTGACAATGATAATTACAACTGGAGATCGGTTGAAAAGAGATTGACAAGAGATCCGGTGAGATGATCAAGCTCACGTTTCGCTCTGCTCGGGTGCCGCATGGGATTGTTGGTTGAGAGTCCCGGGCATTCCATGGGTTATATTGAGACATATCTCATAGGCTAACATGAAATTGCACATTTCAATGCTGATATAAGAGCTTTGAAATGTATAACCAGTCCATGGTAAACCATTAAAAATCCTCGCTTGCTCGCTCACCATTATAAATCCTTGCTATTTCGAGTTATATTGGTTTTGTGTATTTGAGAATTCGTTTTTGTTGGGAATAAATGTATATTATGCGCTTTGTTTTTCACTTACATTGTATATGATAGAAAATATATAAATATATACAGGATAGAACTCAGTGAATATTTTTCATTAAGTTCTCGTGAAATTGATTACCAGAATTATAACCCAAATTTCTTTCCTGATTTTAATCCAATTTGAAATTAAAATGTTTGAAAAAATTACCCTTAACTCTTTTATTGTTTGGCTGGTTCATTGTCACGCCACACAATGTCAACAAATCCTGAATAGCGCCAACCGTTTAACATCGGATCAAGCTGGTAAGATCCTATGCTACCAATTTTATTAGAAATTGGTCACGTATCATGTTTCTGGATTACTGGGTGAAGCAACAATATTTACTAACTGGGAGTCTTTATAAAAAAAATTATTACAATATAATATATTTTGCATTACATATTATCATATGATTAAGATGCCGAATAACTTGGAAATTTAGCTACAAATTTTATCCATTATCCAGTAACGAATACTGTTTACTTTAATGTAGCTTGACATTAGTCACAATCGCACCTGTTACATCCCATGAACCACATAAATATAATTGAAAACTAGTATATCATTAACATGTTCCGAAGTTTAATGTCAGCAGTAAAAATACCTAACAATACAATAAACTGCAATGCTCATTTTGTTCAAGGACAAGCAGCAGCATATTATTCTCATAGCTAAAACGTTGAGAAACGTATGTAAGTAATTAAAACGTCGAGAAACGTATGTGAGTAATTGCCATCTGCCATTCTTTGTCTTTGTGAAAAGTTGGAGAGTGAAGTCGGACAGATCACAAACACTTCGGTAGTCAACTGTCTTTATAATAATTTTAAAAACCCCAGTTTAGAAATATTATACAACATGTTGAAAGTAGTTGGCGGGTGATTAAAATTTGAATACTGTTAACTTCGCAATTTTATTGATTTGTAAAGTTGTAGTCTCGATAACTTCGATTTTAACTTTTGGGAGCATTTCTTGTTTAGAGATATCTTCGAACATTTCGTTAGTTTTTAAATTGACACTTTCAAGACGTTATTATCTCCGAATACACGTTACTAATAAGGATGCATCTTACAAAAGCTTACATTTTAAGCAGCCATGTTTTGGTGCTATGCACTTTGGTTAAATCTAGTGAAAATACTAGCATTGTACGTATCCCTGAGTCGGTTTATGTATCAGAAAGCGTTGGTAGGTACAATTGCTTTGTTAATCATGTTTGTTTTCACAGTCCTGGATAATCCAGATTCAAATCTATTCTAAAATGCACTTTGGCAATTGCACTGCAGATTCGTCTTCCTCTAAAAAGAGTGCAATTATTATACCAGCTCCATCCATGTACTACGACGGTGGCTGCATTCTGACCAAAAGATATTGCGAACTGAAGAACGCTTGGGGTTGTACCACTTGGGCTGAACCCCGTTGGGTGGTAGAAACAGGATGCGATTACAACGGTACTTGTTCAGATAAGTACGGATACTGTTATAACCACTGGGAATATGTTGGAGCTTGGGGCTATGATGACTTTGAATGTGAATGTCATGGAAGCTCAGTTTCATTTGGTGAACCCAGGAAAAACTCATTTGTAGATTTTCGCACAAAACAAATTGTTTTCTGGGAACGAGCTGTTCCTCCAAAATATGAAAATAAAGAGTTTCTTTGTAAACCAGGCAGTAAAGATTATCTTGGATATCACATTTCTCAACAGAATTCCACTTTAGATTTTCTTTGCGAAAATGCCATTGGCATTTTTTACTCAAATTCAACTACAGAAACTCAAATACTGTATATTGATTTGGACGATGGAAATGACGAAGTTCATTTAGGAGCTCATTTACTACCAACCGTCTTCAGAATGGGAAATGACGGTCACAAAATATTTTGGGGTGGGGCGGATAACGATGAATTTCATTTCAATACTGTGTGCAATGGCACACTAGTGGGAGAAATTCATGGAGGAAATGGAACCAACGTGATACTTGTGGATGAAAAATGCTATATAGGAAAACAAATAAATGTCGTTCTGGAAAAAGGTAAAACGGAAACAAAATTCTTGTTTACGTCTTGGTGTTATAATGCCTGTAATCTTGTATTTTTACCTCTATTAAAACACCAAGGACAATTTATAATTGGCAACAATGTAATCTTTGCATTTACCCGGATTCATAAGCTTATTCTCGCCAACCTTACAATTAGTCTGGAAATCAATAGCACAGGAAATTGGAACTTGACATCAGTCAATCACAGCAAAGGGGTGGTCTCTATTGAAGTGGATCAGAAATTCTATTTAAAAAATTCTAGTTGTAGTACTGAGGATAAATATTTTAAAAATAGGATTTTGTGTATGTTGTTGGGACTGCACAAATGGTTTAGGATCATTTTGACATCTATTATTGTTTCAATGGTATTATTGTTGTGTTTCATTGCTTCGTGGAAAACGTATCAGAAAAAAAGTAAAACTACTGAGATCATGTACGCTAAGATGGGCAAATAATAATCTAATATTATATATATTCTAAATTAACTGAATAAAAATAACCCAGTTATATAAGATGTTGCATAAAATGCAATTAAAAATATATGAACACGGAATCACTTTTTGTAAAGATCATAATCAGAATTTGAGGTTAAATGTCAAATCTTAGAAAAACGATATATGAGTAATAATGCATGCAAAATACATAACTCTAGTAACCCCATAAAGAAACATCTATAGTATATAATAGGTAAATCAGTTTGATTAAGATGCCACATTCAATCCTAACGTAATTACACATTTGATCGAAATTCAAATCATTTCATGGTACTGGGCAGCTACTTAATTAGTTCCTGCAAGACTTTTGCTTCTTCCGGTAAGCTAGCAGCAAGTTCCTTCCATCCTGGAGTTCCTTGACCAACCTGAAACTCCTTCTGAATTCCCAACGGCTAGGAAAATATGAACAAACCACATAATCACTATTTTTGAAAAGATGTACACATGGGAAACAAATGAGTTATTCAAAACCTGTTAATTTCTTACAAAGTCATTGTCAATAGTCTGCTTCTTTGGACTAGCTCGATAAATCAGTTGTCCTTTTTATTCGTCCTGAGTTTCACCATTATCATTTCCCGCTGTAGCTGTTGGGTTGGCCAAGCTTTTATTTATCGTTCTCGGTTAGGCATACCAAACAATGCTAGCTTGACCAAGGAGTGGTAGCGTTTTTTGGAACAAACCAAACAGTATAACAAAAAATCAAGTATAATGCAGGCTTGTTCCGTATTCCGTACTATAATAGTTTTGTTAGTTTATGACATTAAAGTGAAGTAGTCACTTGTTTCTGCAGCACAAGATATACAATGTTTCCACGTATTTGATATGTTCCAAGAAGTTCAGGTCGTTACGAACAGAAACGTAATGGTAATAACATTTTTAATGCCTATTTATTTTTTCTCGTTTTGCTACCAAGTAATTTATTATATCTTAAACGCTATTGTTTTGTTTCCAATCTTATAATCTGTGCAAACACGCAACATTTTATAACTGGCAAATTGCGTTTTATAGAAGGCATAACTACAAAGTCTAATCCACTAGTACAAAGTTTGGCAAATTTGGTTACAACTTTAAAATGATTTTCATAATTTTAAGGAGTGTACGAGCAGTTGCACTTATCATACTTTTATCAAACACTATTTGTATTGCAGGTAAGGAAAAGTTATGAAGAGTTTGATAATTAAATTTTTGCTTTGATCAATTCATTGCAGAGCCTTGTTATAACTTATAGATGACTCTAAATTGGTTGGTTGGAACTTGTACCCACCACAGGTAGGACATCTTGGCAGATGTAACCCGGCTAGCATTCCAAGTTGGATACCTCCAAATACTTGCCCTGAAGGCATGACGTGGTCTGAATTGCTTCAAATGTGCGTCTGGGGAATACATTTTGAATAACATGATATTCTACATGGTGTCTTTGATTAATTATGTGATTGCTACTTTCTGTCTTGCATGTTTTGTTATGCTATAGTGTGCAAATTAAAATTGTTAAAAAACTTATACTTGCAATATATATGGGTTCCATTTATCTTACTAATTGGACAATATATAGGAGAAATTTCCCATTAAATCTGTATATGCTTTAAATATTATTCAAAATGTTTTACTTTGAATTGTGCAAATAAAATATATGCATACATAATATTTTTCTATATTCAAGCCATTAATTTTCAAACAAACAATATTTTGCATGGATATCATGTTGAAGCTGACAAGAATGAATGTTTTAAGAGCTGCTGGCTGAGAAACTTGCTAATGAAGGTTAGTGTTTTGGAACCAGATCACTAATTGACTGACTGATTTGACTGGTTATTGTGTTTTTGTTTGATAATAAGATTTTAAATGAAAAGCCTTGTTTTAAAAATATCTGAATTACTAGTGCTGTTCATATGCCAAGTAACAACATCACAACAAAATTGGTTGTTTCAAATAAAATTGGTTGTTTCAAACAAAATTGGTTGTTTCAAACAAAATTGTGCATTTTATTTTTCCAGCATTTAAAAAAACATAAAACGAAGATGCCTGAGGCAATAATTCCTAGCCCCAAAGTCCCCCATATCCACCATAGTATGGATACCCACCAAAACCAGCGTATCCAATACCACAGCCTCTGTATCCACCAAAATATGGATATCCACCATAGCACGGGCCCCCGTATCCCCATCCCCCATAGCCAAGGCCTAGTCCCAAACCAAGTCCTAAGCCAAGACCAAGAAATTTCGGATTTCTTTTAAGAACAACTGTCTCATTGCTGGGTTTCAATACGTCACTAGTTAAAGGCGGTTTTGCAACTTCGGGAGTTACTGCATTGCTTTTGCTTACAGGTGGGATTTCTCCAACTGCAGCTGGAGTGGACACTGGTAAAGCTACCGTTACTGATACCAGCGCAAGTCCAAGTACAAAGAACTGAATGAAAAACAATTGTATTAAAACATTGTGTTTGAATTTAAAAAATACATTTAAAAAAGTTTGTTATACCTGTCCAGCAATCATTTTGTATATTTTTTTTAATTACAGATTTTATATCAGGGGCAACTGAGTTCTTAATGTGGTAGGCAACACTGACACTTGTAAAGTTTGTCATTATCGTCTATATGCTTTGCTTTTATACTAAATCTTGAAAAATGATAGCTTGGCGAAAACAGCTAACTCAGCGGACTAATTAGCTATAGGAGTCACATGGTTGAAATTGTTTCGTGACCACTTGTCACTTGTTTTGGTCATTCGGCCCTCGATACCAAAAAAGTTAACTTTCTGAAATGCGACAAGTCAGGTGGTGCTTCTGAGATGTAATTAGTCTGTCCGTTTGAAAAATTGAGTCATTGAGTTGTTCACACTAACTTGCTTTGTAAGGTGAGAACCAGCTTGTTAAGAGATAACGTTTCTCATTACTGTATCACTATCTATCTGCATGCTTGTTTATCTGTTCTGAGAAATGGGGTTTGGGTACTATAATTTTATAAGAAATAAGTCAAAGTTTTTGGTAAATTTCTCATCCGTACATTTTTTGGAATTTCTTATTGATAAGCCTTAGTGTGAATATGTCACATAAATTTGTACAAAAACACCTTTTGCTTATCACGCTTGAAACAAATTCATGCTGAATACTTCCAAGTATGTAAGTTGTGTAATATTAATGAGAGTAAAATACTTAAAAGTAAAAATCTACGAACAAGATTATGCTTTATGCGTTTAAGGATAAGAGCGCTTCTTTAGAAATTCAAATGACGCATTTCCAAAAAATGAAACAATTTGTAAGCATGACATAAAATTAAAAAGTAAATGGAATTGAAAGTTAGTTGGATTTTTAAAATGTGTATTTGAATTTGATCTTTATTGTCTAGCCTTATCAATACTATGTACTAATACAAACACTAATCATAAGCATAAGTAAACAGTACAATCGCAATGTGTTAGACACGGAATAAATGTCATATATAAGGTTTTTAAAAAATTCGTTTCAGAACATCATGTATGTGTGTGACTCAAACAGTGTGAGTGTGTGTGGTGTTCCATACAATTAATATGGACTGAAGTGTTTTCCTTCTAAACAAATACAATTCTTGTATTCATTTTTAATGGTTAAAGAGGTTGATTTTATTTTAAAACCCAAGCTTTCGCCAACTTGCCGTTAGGTTTTTCGAGAGTTGAGTTGAAATACAATTCTGTGAGTAGATAGCACAGAGCCAAAAAAGATTTCAATGTTGCGCTTCAAAAATTGTTGGACAATGTTTACAAGCGATGTTTTAAAACAATTGACATAAACACGCATGTATCTCCAAATGATTTGGATCTGTAAATAAATTTTTCAATGCGTATGCTTCATCAAGTTTTAAATGCTTTTAGTAGTACAAGTATAATACAGGTGTACTAGTATGATTTATAAATGCTTGTTGGACTCAATCGGATAACAATATGCATTCAGCTTAATACGGGATTATATAATTCAACTTTAATAATAATTTATTGAAGCAAAAATAACGCATTTCAATAATTTGGTAACAGCATGAAATAAAGATTAACAATTTTACGAAATTCGCATAACTTTATTTAAGACCTACGCCACCCAGATCCAGACTGGACATTGTTCAAGCTGGTGGCTTCATTGGCAATGGCACCCTCACCGCTTGCATCGGTGTTGGCCGAGTTCTGAACAACAGCGTAGTTAGCACCGCTCAGGGAAGCTTCAAGGGAGTCAGTGGCCACGGCTTCATTGTACACATCAGCAGCGTTGATGGTGCTGGTGGCTCCACTGGGCTTATCGGCGACTTGTACTTGGCTGAGATCTTCACCCTGTTGGACCTCGGTAAGAATTCCGTTGGCAGAGGAGAGTTGGCCTGGACCTTCATGAGTTCCAGATACGGCTTCAATTAGGGCCTGTCCAGCAGAAGCTTGTCCTGCACCAGCAGCGGCGGCAGCAGCAGCCAACTCGAGGTAAATGGAGGGAGCAACGTGGCCAGATCCTGATCCTGAGGAAAATAGAAGGAAATCAGAATATTCATAAAAAACTTATTGCGGTGTCCTTAAAGTATATTATGTCGGTTTTAATAAAATGATTCTGAGCTTACCCCAACCAGCACGTCCAACAGCGTTGGCGGAGGCTACGGCAACAACGGCAGCAAAAACAATGAAAACCTTCATGATGAATTGTACGAAAGTACTGAGTTGTTTTAAAAGAAAAAATTGAAACCTTGATGTGTTTCTAGATTGGAAGCTTAGAGCTGAGTGATGGCAAGTCTGGAAATTTATCGGGTTTTTACACGTAAGCTGTAGACCAACTTTGAAATATGGTTCTGTTTTCCGTATACTCTGTATGTTACTTCAGAAATTTTACACATTAAACAATGACGATTTGGGGTACTTACAGCAAATACTCGGAGAATGACTAGTATAATATGCATGTACAAGCTGATAGATATTAAGATATATTAAGGTGAAACACATTTTACCATTCCTCCTATTTTTTATTGTATTTTACATTTTGCAGGCATAAAAGATTTTCATAGCAATGGGCCTTTTGAGAGGATTAAATAATAAGCCTTCTTTTAGTTTTCATTCAGACTTTTCTGAAACCAGAAGATGCAGAATATGAAGAAAAGAAAGTGCGTGTTAAAACTTGGTTGATAAAAAACGTTTTCCAACAATTTTTAATACCAATTTTACATGTGTTTTATTTTGCTGTAACCGCAACTGTAAAAATGCAAAAACTCAAATACAGTAAATTACTAATTGATTGAAAAACTGCGATATTTTAATTTTTAAACAATAGTTGTTCTTCAGTTGTTACGTGTGGCATGATATCCAAAATCTCTATTGCCTAATCGGTGTAAAGTAATATAATCGCATATTCTGAATTGTAGTATTTTCCTCAAAGATATATGCATTAGGTTCTTACAGTAGATATCCGGCAGCTTAAAATGTAAAAAAATACTTTCATGCAAACCAATCTGGTAAAAATACTAATCCTGAAAATATTTGATGAAAAAACGTAAAAAAAACTTTTTCTGTAACTATAACTAAAATAAACTGGCGTTTTCCAGATAGCAGAAGCAATCCGTCGTTTTAAACGACTAATCCCTTTAGGCAGCCAACTCTGCTACAGAGGTACATAACAAAGTTATGCATCCTTCAAAGTAAAGGGGCTTGCATTGAAACTTTACGTACATTCTTACCAAACAACCGTTTGGATTAGGAAATTCCAAAAAGCTTAGCTCTAAAATAGAAAACGCCCGTATAAATAATTTTACATTTAACATAATAATTACGCCCGTATAATAAACATTGTTAAGTTTCCAACATTATGGCATCCATGATCTCCGCTTTATCCTTACCTACTAAATAATTTTACGTTTAACATGCAATTTAAGGCATTGTGTTAACAAAAAAGGATTCGGAGTAAGCAACCACACGTTGACATATGACGCAGGCTTACTATAAAAACTCACGCGTTTGCACTTATCTACATCAGTTACATTTGAGCTATCAAACACTCAACAATTTTTCACTTTTGATAATATTTAACATACGCCTACAAACCACCATGAAGTTTGCCGTAATCCTTGTTGCTGCCATTATCGCCTCTGTTCACTCTGGCTCTGTCCGGCATGGACGCCAAGGCTGGGGTAAGTTAAAACCATATAATTCATTATTGACTTTATAAAAGATTTCAATTCCAGCACTTTCGTTTAATCTAACGTATTGTTTTGTTAATTTTATTACAGGATCTGCCGTAAACACTAACATTGACTTAAATGCTGCTCTTGCTGCTGCCGGAAGTGGGTGGTCTGCCGAAAATCACGCTGACAACGTCCAAGTGACTGGTGCTGGTGGATGGGAAGGACCCAATGCAGAGCTTGCCATTTCATCTTCCGGAGAATCTATCGGTCCGCAAGAAGGAAGTATTCTTCAAATTACTTCTCAGGACGGTGAAAACGTTGCCGGTTTGAACAACGTAGGGGTGTCGCAAATTCAAGAAGCAAGTGAAGGTCAAGTCGTGGACGCCCTGGGTCTTGATATCCTCAATCAGCAGTCTGGATGGGCTGGTGCAGTTGGAGAAGGTGCTTCCGCTGCTGACGCTACGTCCAATATTAATGTAAATACTGCCAACTTGGGAGCAGCAAAACCTTAACTTTACTAATTATATGAATATAAACATGACTGAAAATAAAACCCGCACAAAATACGTTTGACATATTGCTGAACAAAACTTATTTTTGTGTTTATATGGCAAGTTAGTTTATTGACCCGGAGAATTCATATTTTTTAAACCGTACTGTCGCTGTGATATCAGCATACCCAAGCTTTTAGTTTCAAAGGTGTTACATGCAACATGGTACAAAACTAATATGCAACGGATAAAACACAAGCATTATCACGCATACATTAAACCATCCAAGTTTATTAATTACGTCGCTAGCGTGAAATTTAAATATACGAATCAAAAACAATTATATTTGCAAACACGAAACCAATAAACTGTCATGTGCACGATAAATCGAAAAAGTATTGTAAAAAATTCGACGAATTTTTGCAAGCTAAAGTTTATTTTATCCACCTTATCCTTATCCTTACTGAAGATTTTTACCTTATTTCTAGATTCAGCAATCTTTTTAAATAATATTTCAGCTACAAGAACTACTACACTGACTCCAATGAGTGTGGAGCAGCCATAAAATATTAACTTTGCATTTTGCATTGTCACTGGCTCCTGTTCTGAGTCCAATACGTGCTCGAAAGGCTTATTCTTAGCCAAAACTACGAACGCATAGTGGGAACGCTGACTGTCTTGTCTTACTCTTCTTTGTCTGTCAACATGTTCCAATTTCCAAATCGTGTATATCTTACTGTAATATTTATCCCATCTTTCATAAATGCCGGATTGTACTATATATGATAAGCCCAAACTGAATATTTTGCTAAACATGTTTCTCCTAACAAGCCAAGGTATTCTGGTTACAAATGGGTTATCATCGTTATTCAAAATAATTACAAGGTTTGTAAGCTGCTTTGCAACAGCAATAAAACCATCAGTGTCTCGTTCACTACTTACTAAAGCAAACATATGTCCAGTTTGTTTCATACCCATATCCGTAAACACTTTTCCAGTTTTTGATATATTTGAAATAATTTTCCACTCGTAACCTGGTAAAAATCTCACCCGTTTTTCAAACTTTTGCAAAAATTCACGTTGACTCCTGTTTTTTGCAGATATTATCATGTCACTTAATACAATGTCCTTAAGTGTAGAATATGACTTATTCTTGTACAAAACGTGGTTACTTCTATTTTTCCGGTCAAACAAAAACGTTTTTTGGGCGCCATATGCGTCATATGTTTACAAGTTTTGCATATGTGCATGCTCAAGGTCTACTGTTTATCCCAGAAAAGTTTTCATTTTTAAACCTTTCAAAATGCCTAAGAAAATTACCCCTGAGTGTGAAGCAGTCATTCTGGAGCTTTCCAACACTGGAATGCCCCAGAAGGACATTATATCGCGTCTCCAACATCGAGGAGTTAGTGTCACTGAACGAACAATTTATAACATAACTCACGGAAAAGGAAAAAAACGTGAAGCAAAAGAAGCTGGATTGACCACTCCCCCAAAAGTGCAACCTCGAAAAAAACGCACAAAGGACCTAATTAAGAAAGTGGACCACCTGACATCAAAGGAGAACCCACCCAGCCTCAACGAGATGGCAAAACGTTTCCAAGTGTCCAAGAGAACCATCCATAAGGTTATCCATGAAGATCTTCAGAAAAAAACATGGAAAAAACGAACAGTACACGTGCTAAATGACAGCCATCGTCAAAACCGGAAGTCAAATTGTCGTCGCCTCTACGAACAGCACCTTGCGGGGGAAAAATCGGAATTTGTTGTCACGTTGGACGAGGCACTTTTCTTTGTCCAGGACTGTAACGGAAAAAGAAAGATTTGCTACAGCAAAGACCGAAAAGAGGTGGAAGAGTTTGTGAAGCAGAAGCATGAGAAATTTGGTGAACGCTTCATGGTGGTTGGTGCGATGACCGGCCGCGGGACACTCCCATTAATTCGAGTTCCAGCCAAAGTGAAAATTAACGCCAAGTATTATGTTGACTTTGTGTTAAAACCACTTTTGGAATCACACGTTCCGTTATTGTATGGAGAAAACGTGTCAAAAGTGTTCGTGCATCATGACGCTGCAACCTCCCACACGGCTAAGTTTACCGCTGACTACGCAGCTGATTTGAAGACAAGAACGGGCATTTCCATCATTCCCAAGAAAGAAATTCCTGTAAAATCTCCAGATTGCAGCCCCATGGATTTCTTTGGCTTTGGATACTTGAAACAACGACTTTTTAAACGGAAGGCGAAAACTTTGAATGGTGTTTGGAAAGCTTTGCAAGATGAATGGAAAAAAATTACCCCTGAAACTTGTGCGAAAGTAATGGAATCGTGGAAATTTCGGTGTCGTCTTGTAGCTAAGAAACAGGGCTTTCATATAGAACAAACTAATGCAATTCACAAACGAAAATTATGAATAAAAAATGTACGTTTCGAATCGGAAAAATAGAAGTAACCACGTTTTGTAATTGTGAAGCGTAGTTGTAAAGTAAGGTATGTTGCTGTGCGTTACTAAATCCTGTATTGATTTGGGAACTACTGGAACCACAAAGGATGTTAAAGTTGCAAACATAGCTCCTTCGTATTCATTGCCTAATACTTGACAGAAAAATAGCCAACACGTTACTAATATAAAACCAGTGATTGTCTTTTTACAAACTCTGACCACCATTATGTCACCTTGGTCAAGAAAAGCTCTAATTGGATACAAACTAAGCACAAGTCCTGTGTTAAGCCAGCCAAGATTGGAAACAATTTTATTTTCGCTTAGCTTAAACACAAAGCATGACAAAACTATGATTCCTACAACAGAAGCAAAAAACTGGCCGACACAGAATGCGTCAAAGGGCTGAAACATTTTCGCAAAATCTACTGAACGCTCTTTTTTAACAAAAACTACGTATTTGTAGTGCCTGTAAAGGCATCCATACGGCGGCCAAATTAATTTACTTTCAGGTTGTAATGGATGTAAAAAGTAGGCATGAATTGCAGCTTTACCGGCTGGTATATTAGTAATCACAGTTCCCAAACGAGGTTTATCAGGAACGTCTGCCATGTATGTAAAGTTGTATCGGGCTGCTAAAACAGAAATGGTACATACACTTGCAGGCGTAATCAAGTCTTCTTCAAGTAAGCTACATGTGATGTTGGAAGGATATTTCCAAGGAAGATTAGCAAATATTGGATTTTGTTCTAAATTTTTGTTTAGCCTGCCAGCTTGTTTTTCTATTTCCTTTTTAGAGTATTGCATACGCAACAGTAAATTTCCGAGCAAATTTTTGAGTGGGTTGTGACAAGTTGGGCACACATATAATATTGATTGTGGAATTTCTGTATAAATTAGATATAAACTTGTAAGAGTTACAAAATTCAGTAATCTATTAAATTCTTGTGTATAAAGCTTCAAATTATTTGCATAAAATACTATAAATTGTGGATTCCAGTTTAGTATAACTAATGCAGTAAGGGTATGATTTACTGACTCGATCAATAGACTATTTGACTTTGCATTAGGTAAAAAGTTTAGCTGCATTACACATTTACTGTGTTTTAAACTTATCCATATATATTCCTCATTATAATAATATTTTGGTTTTGATGCTAATTTTTTTATATCAAGTAGCCCTACGTTGTGAGGATAGTCGTAAATGCTTACAACCAGCGGGAACAAATATCCGATGGGATGCAGTTCAGTTGCAAGAGTTTTAAGTGGCCCCAACACATGTACAGTGCAGCCATCGAACAAATTTTGAAGCCACAAAGTTGCAATGTTCTGTTTTTTACCAAACACGACCGTGAATTTAAACGTCACTAACACTATTACAATTGACAAATTTAAAAGCTTCATACTGTTTTGGATATCTAAACGTTGGCATTGATTTACTTAAACCTAACCTTTCCGAAATCAAACTAGAAGGTTCTACAAACGCTCTTGCGTATATTATCTGTATAAATCAAAGTGATAGGATTAAATATCCGCTAGAAGTAAACGCAATAAAGTTTTGCAAATTAGAAAGGAAAACGAACTATTGGCAGCGGATGTTTTATTGATTTTGATTTATCGAGCGTTTTTACATTTCGAGTGGTTTTATTAAAATTAGACGAATGACCAAGCACTAATATTTTTCAATTAATTTTAGCTGTCTGGTAGCGTGCCACATGCATGGTATTCGTACAACCAACAGATATATAGGCAGAGAATCAGTGGCCTATGTACTATTTTGCCATATTCAGAATAATATTATAAATACCTTCGACTGTAATTTTAACCGAAACTTTCTTTCGCAGATAAACATTTTGCGATGTTAGACATCTTTAAAATAGCTTTTGTACTTGTACAATCATAATGCTGTTTTAAACCAAGCAAACTAAAGTACTAAAGCCTGTAAAACTAAAGCCCAAAATGCTACGCTACTTTACTTGAAACAAATTCGCATTAATAACTACCTATTTAAGTAAACATATTACGTTTCTTAAAGCATTACACGCCGTAACTGTTGTTTTCAGCCAACTACTACCAAACTACAATCACAAAGACAACTATGGAACTATCCTCCAGGTACTTTCAAATAGATTTCGTACCTTCACCCCCCGAAATTTTGCGTTTTAATTAATAAAAGTATTCAAAAATTACTTCAAAAGATTTGGATTTTGAAATAATAAATACAGAATGTGCTGAGAAGGAGTTTTGGTGATTTTCACAAATTTTGGGCACTTTCTCCGATTTTCGTCAATATCGGCACATATGTACTTTTGTATCTTGTAAATTCAAAAATAGTAATATTTTGGTCTCAGGGTGACGATGTGAGTAAAAAATTGATGACCAAATGTGACCATTTTCATGTTTTCGAGGAATACTAGGATTTTCGTAGTTTTTTGAGGATAACTTTTGTATGCATCCAAATCTCGAAAATCGCCGGGATGCCCATCCTAGAATATTTATTGCTTGTTTAAACAAAACAAATTTCAAGACAAAATTCGGTTTCATGGTGGAGATATTTGGAAAAATGTATAGGCATGTATACCAAACTTGACAGAATCCATCGTGCCAAAAGTGACAGATTGCTGTTTCAATCTGCGTCATCCAAATTGTCTCATTAATATACCAAATTAAAGCCAATAAAAAACAACAGGATCGTGTTTCTCAGTTTTTTGAATTACACACTAACAAGAAAGTTATGACCATATTTACAAAGTGATGGATTTTTAGACAAAATGGAAAGTTTCACTAATATGGTCATAACTTCCTTGATAGTGTGTATTTCAAAAAACTGAGAAACACGATCCTGTTGTTTTTTATTGGCTTTAATTTGGTATATTAATGAGACAATTTGGATGACGCAGATTGAAACAGCATTCTGTCACTTTTGGCACGATGGATTCTGTCAAATTTGGCATACATGCCTATACATTTTTCCAAATATCTCCACCATGGAACCGAATTTTGTCTTGAAGTTTGTTTTGTTTAAACAAGCAATAAATATTCTAGAATGGGCATCCCGGCGATTTTCGAGATTTGGATGCATACAAAAGTTATCCTCAAAAAACTACGAAAATCCTAGTATTCCTCGAAAACATGAAAATGGTCACATTTGGTCATCAATTTTTTCCTGACACCGTCACCCTGAGACCAAAATATTACTATTTTTGAATTCACAAGATAAAAGTGTACATATGTGCCAATTTTGACGAAATGCTCAAAAAATGTGAAAAACACCAAAACTCCTTCTCGCTTGCAACCACATAAAAGCTGTGTTAAGTGTTAGAGTTGTTGGGTTCTAGCGTAGTCTAGTAGAGTAATTTTAGGAGATGAATTTTGGGGTAAATTTGTATGTTAGCTCGTGGTGCCGTGTTGGCCGTCAGTTTAGCTTTGGTCTCGTATTGAGTCATGTCCTGTCCGGAGTCAGAGGTCGGTTGCGACAAGGATTGCGAGCAAACTAGAGACGGAGCTTAGATTTTATTGTTCACTTTTGGGTTTCCGTGTTAGCGGTGTAATGCGCTGCGGAATAATTATCAATTAATTAAAGTTAAGAACAATATTATTGTAAACTCGTCATTTTTGCGGAATTTAACTGTTGTAAAATTAGAGGAGTGTAAAATTGAAGTAAAGCCACAGAGTGTTCATCTCCTAGCCAGTTTTGCAGTTTTGTTCACATTATTTCATGCAACGGTTATCGCTCATAAGTCAAGTGCTTCTTTCACCCGATCCATAGTTCACCTTGTCCCTTGCATTACGGGTAGTTTTGTAGTGGGACACAACATTTTGGAGGCCCTGCCCAGATCAGTAATCGGGATTGATCAGCGGACGTAGCGTTATCTACGTAGTTATCGGACATGGACCGACTTAAGAAGCAGAGGAAGCCGTTGCGGGCGCAGGTCACGAAGATCTGTAATGAAGCAAAGGTGATTTTGGAATCCGAAGACCCCGACCGGGACGCTCTATTTGGGAAACTTCATCTCTTGGAGGCGGTAATGGAGCAGTTATCGGAGGTTGACGGCAAAGTCACGGATCAAATGGTGGATGACGACGTGGAGGATGATGAGCAAGACGCAGAATTCAACGCCATCATGCAGTACAAGGAGACGTTTGCCATCACCAAGAAGAAAATCAATGACATCCTAGGGTCCAATGCTGAGGCGAACAGTGATTTTGAGACAGCGAGCAGTGTAAGTGCGGTTCGTGCCGCCGCTGTAAAGAAGTCTTTCAAGCTGCCTAAAATTGCACTGAAGAAGTACGGAGGTGACCTGAAGCAGTGGCTAGGATGGTGGTCTCAGTTCCAGAACATCCACAATTCCACGGAACTTCATGATTCGGATAAGCTGCAGTACCTGTGCAGTGCTATGGAACCAGGAAGTGAAGCGGCGGAACTTGTGGAGGGGTACGTGCAGACTGCAGACAACTATGCAGAAGTGATAGCGGCACTGAAGGAGCGCTTTGGGCGGCCGGATCTCCTCCTTCAGGTGTACGTAAGGGAACTGCTTAAATTGGTAATATCAAATGTGACTGGTAAGGAAAAACCTTCATTGTCGTCACTTTACATGAAGCTTGAGTCACATTTGAGATCTCTAGAAACCTTAAACTTATCGAGTGCGGATCCGGCGACGTGGTTGTTCCCACTTGTGGAATCTAGTCTGTCAGTGGAGACACTCCGTGCGTGGCAGAGGAGTCCACTTTCCAAAGAAGATGGGAGCAAACGTCAACCAAAACCGGCGACCAAGTTGGACTTGCTGATGGAATTCATCAAGGTGGAAGTAAGGGCTGACCAGCAGATTACGTTAGCTCAGAAAGGATTTCAAACGTGTTCCATTGAGGGCAAAAAGTCAACTTTCGCCAAATCGAGAAAGGGGCTCCCGGAGGAGGTACCAACAGCAGCTGGACTGGTAGCAGGCCAGTCAGGCACATGTATATTTTGTGATAGGAATCACGACAGCGACCGCTGTGTGACGGCACTTTCTATGACGATGGAGGAGAGGAAACAGAAGCTTCGAGAGAAAAGGGCATGTTATCAGTGCTTGAAGCCAGGTCACAACTCCAAGGAGTGCAAAGCTATCGTGAAATGTGCAATATGTGGCGGTAAACATTACCCTGTTGTTTGCTTCAAAAGTGGACCAAGCCAGGAAGGACGGAAAAAGAACCGGAAGGACAACAAGTCGGGTACCAGTTCGAATGGTACTGAGAGTTCCAGTGATCCTCCTCCTGGAGAAATTCAGACATCCTCGTCAAACGCCAATCAGTGCTGTGGGGATGTGATTCTCAACTGTAACCGTGTGGAAATTGAAACTGAGAATGGCCCTATAGTTGTGAGGATTGGCGGAGATACCGGGAGTCAGCGAAGTTACATCACAACAAGAACCTCAGCAGCAGCAAACTGTAAAAGAGTTGGACATGAGTGGCTGAGGAATATTGTGTTTGGCGCAGTAACCACGAAGCCTATCAAGTATAGGAAGTTTGAGGTAACGCTCCGTGGCTTGGGTGGCACATCAACAAAGACATTTGCGCTCTTGGAAAAGGAAGAAATAACGGGACAACTTCCAGGAGTACCGGATGGGCCATGGATAGAAGAGCTGCGGAGGAACGGGATTACGCTCAACGACTTTGAGGGAGGTTACTACGACGTTGACATCCTGATTGGGTTTGACTACTGGGCAAGCATTGTGACCGGTAGGATTTACAAAATAACTGAAAACTTTATGGCGACCGAAACGATTTTCGGATGGATGCTCGGTGGACCAGTGCCAAGGGAAAAGGATAGCGCTGCGGCGGCTGTTACCTCCATGTTAGTGGCCAATACAGATATTTCAAATCTATGGAACATGGAGGCTATTGGCATTCGAGATCCGATCGAGTCAGTTTCCCTGGAAGAGGAGGAAAGAGAGGCGCAAACTCACTTTTTGAGGACAGTGAAAAGGGATGCTGACGGGAGGTATATAGTGGCATTGCCGTTCAAAGGTGACGTTTGTGAGCTTCCTTTCTATAGAACTTTGGCAGAGAACCGGCTACGGAGGGAGACAAAGAAGCTGAAACAGCAAGAAAAGTGGAAGGACTATAATCTAGTGTTTGAGAACTGGGAGGCGGAAGAGTTGATCACCCGGACAGACTTTGAGGATGGAGTATTTAGCCCTCATCGTCCAGTTTTCAAAGAAAGCCCAACCACGCCCGTGAGACCGGTTTTTGATGCCTCATGCAAGTCGGGGCGCAACCCGTCGTTAAATGACTTACTGCACAAAGGCCCAAACTTGCTGGAGTTAATCCTCTCACTGCTACTAAGGTTTCGAGAAGGAGAAGTTGGAGTCATTGCCGACATCCGTAAAGCTTTCCAGATGTTACTTGTACGTGAGGGGGACAGGAAATACCAAAAGTTTCTATGGTGGGAGGACGAGAGTTGTTCGGAGATGAAGGCGTTTCAACACAATCGGGTCGTGTTTGGAATGAGTTGCAGTCCTTTTCTTTTGGGAGCAACTATCAACCACCATTTAGATGGTATAACTGGAAGT
This sequence comes from Entomobrya proxima, assembly GCA_029691765.1. Lineage (NCBI taxonomy): Eukaryota > Metazoa > Arthropoda > Collembola > Entomobryomorpha > Entomobryidae > Entomobrya > Entomobrya proxima. Next base: position 36,426,293 of record CM056169.1, on the reverse strand, counting down.
ATGGAGGGAACAGCACTGAAGATGAAAAATGCTTTCTACGTGGACAATTTGGTGACTTCAGTGAACTCCATACCAGAATACAAAATTCTGAAAGATGAAGCGACGAAGATTATGGAGCTAGCAAAAATGGATCTTCGTCAGTGGGCGTGCACACTCGCGGGGAATTCGGGAGAGAACGCTGGGACAGAGCAACCGACAGGCGAGTTTGTGGATGACGCCAATGATCAATGTTTACCCGTGTTAGGCTTAATGTGGGATCGCAAGCAGGATACCATTTCCGTGGTTCTGAAGGAAAGGGAGGAACTGCGTAAATCTACGAAGAGAAAGATAACGTCGGTGGTCGCAAGAGTTTTTGACCCCATTGGATTTACCTGTCCGGCTATGCTACAGCCTAAGCTGATGATTCAAGAGAGCTGGGTGAAGAAGTTTGACTGGGATGAGCAGCTGCCTGAAGATGTGCACAAGAAATTCTTGGAATGGCACAGTGAAATGAAGATTTTGGAGCAGATAAAAATACCGCGTCATTTCCAGCTAAGTGGAGCGCTCAGCAAAGAAGTTTTTGTGTTCTGTGATTCGAGCATGTACTGTTATGCTGCCGTGGTGTTCTTGAGAACTGAGCATCACTATGGAGTAAATGTTCAATTACTTTTGGCAAAGTCGAGGTTGGCCCCGTCGAAGAAGGCCACCATTCCAAGATTGGAACTCTGTGCTTGCGTCATTGGGACAAGACTAGCAGCAGTAGTGAAATCTTCTGTGGAACTGGATGGTGTGCCGTTCACTTTCTGGAGTGATTCCACAACGGCATTAGCGTGGATACGGAGAGACGGAGATTGGGGGGTCTTTGTCAGAAATCGGGTAAAGGAGGTTCTGAAAACTTCGAAGGCTGACCAGTGGAAACATGTTCCTGGAAACAAGAATCCTGCGGATTTACCGTCGCGCGGATGCACTCCTACTCAATTAGTGAATTCGAGATGGTGGGAGGGTCCACACTGGTTGAGGATGCCAAAGGATACGTTTCCTGTTTCACTAGAGGAGGCAGATGAAGAGGATGTTAAGGCGGAAATGAAGAAAGTGAGCACATCGGTTTCGGTTCAAGTTGAGGAGCAGCCACGATTTTCAAGTTATTCGAAGAATATTGCAGTAATGGGCTGGAATCTCCGTTTTATTGACATGAAGGTACGGAAACTGAGTGTACCAAAAACCCGCCATCTCACAATTTCGGAATTACGAAGAGCGGAGAAAGTTGTCATTCGACAAATTCAGAAATCAAGCTTTGGAGATGCGGAGACTGTGGAAGGGGGCATTCGGGTGCAGAAGGATGAAGAAGGAGTCTTGCGTGTGAAGACGAGGCTGGATAATAGAAGGGATAATGAAAGTTTTATAAGCCCGATGATTTTACCGAGGCAGCATCCAATGACCGAGTTGCTCATCATGGAATTTCACAGGTTCTTCGGTCATATTGGCATTCAAGCTTTGATGGGAAGGCTTAGGGAAAAATACTGGATCATCCATACCAGGAAGACAGTGAGAAAAGTACTGAGAAAGTGTACTACATGTCGCAGATATGCGTCTAAGCCCATGACAGTGGATCCAGCAGCCTTACCGGAGAAACGGGTGCAGGATTGTGAGGCGTTCCAGACAACGGGAGTTGACTTGGCTGGACCTCTTTTCTTGAAGGATGGATCAAAGGTTTGGGTGGTGATCTTCACCTGTGCAGTTTATAGGTGCGTCTATCTGGATGTAGTCACAAGTTTGAGCACTGAAGCCTTCCTGGGGGCACTGGAGAGATTCGTATCAATGCACGCGCGTCCGAATACCGTGTACAGTGACAACGGCACGAACTTTGTGGGCGCCGTGAACATGTTCAAAGAATTGGACTGGGAGGAGATTCAGCGAACCAGTGCAGTGAAGCAGATCCAATGGATCTTTAATCCTCCGACTGCCGCCTGGTGGGGAGGGTTTTGGGAGCGACTGGTGAGGACAATGAAGGATCTCCTAAAACGCATGTTAGGGAAAGCAAGGCTCAGCTACGATCAACTGAGGACGTGTTTAGCTGGAGTCTGTGCTACTATGAACGATCGCCCACTGACAGCGATCACTGAAGACCAGGATGACTTGAAGCCTTTGACTCCTGGCATGTTCATTAGAAGGGGTGGTGGACATTTACCTGAAACAGTGGATTCATCATTTTACTCGGCCTCGTACAGGAAGATGAAAAACGTGCTCACACAACTCCAAGATCGCTTCCGGAAGGAATACTTGTCGAGTCTCGTTCAACGGGGGAATGAGAAGGGAAGTGAGGTGAAAGTTGGAGATATTGTGTTGGTGGGCATGGATAATCGAAAGAGGTACGAGTGGCCATTGGGGAAAGTAGTGGAACTGCTTCCAGGAGCGGATAAGAAGACGAGACTTGTGAAGGTGAAAACACAGCATGGGATTTTGAAGCGGCCTTTGCAGCGTCTTTACCCACTGGAAGTGAGCCAGCCTTCTTCGTTGGACGTTTCACCGGAAGTGAAAGTTTCTACTACAGAAAATAAGAAAGCTAAAGAAATTGGCATTGTTACAAAGAAAGGTAGAAGAGTAAGGGTTCCGTCTAGGTACGGACAATGTACTTCGTTCGTTTGTAAAATGTAAAATTACTGTATTATTGTTAATTTTCTCTAGAGTTAAGTTCTTTTGTTCATTTAATTCACAAAAGAGGTGGGAGAAAATGTTGGGTTCTAGCGTAGTCTAGTAGAGTAATTTTAGGAGATGAATTTTGGGGTAAATTTGTATGTTAGCTCGTGGTGCCGTGTTGGCCGTCAGTTTAGCTTTGGTCTCGTATTGAGTCATGTCCTGTCCGGAGTCAGAGGTCGGTTGCGACAAGGATTGCGAGCAAACTAGAGACGGAGCTTAGATTTTATTGTTCACTTTTGGGTTTCCGTGTTAGCGGTGTAATGCGCTGCGGAATAATTATCAATTAATTAAAGTTAAGAACAATATTATTGTAAACTCGTCATTTTTGCGGAATTTAACTGTTGTAAAATTAGAGGAGTGTAAAATTGAAGTAAAGCCACAGAGTGTTCATCTCCTAGCCAGTTTTGCAGTTTTGTTCACATTATTTCATGCAACGGTTATCGCTCATAAGTCAAGTGCTTCTTTCACCCGATCCATAGTTCACCTTGTCCCTTGCATTACGGGTAGTTTTGTAGTGGGACACAACAGAGTGCTAAGCTTTAAATGTTAGATTATACACTTGTGATTAGATAAATATGCATAGATTAGTGATGAGCTTACAGCTTATTAAAAGGTTTTTTGTCCTACTTAAATGTCTCTCCAACTTATCTTAAGTCCAAATCCCAACATTTAATGCAAAACGTAAAACATTACTCTATATCTGATACACTGACGCCAAAAACAGACACTGAAGTTTGTTTGAGGAGAAGATAAACTAATTTGAAAAAGTGTGCAAGGTTTGCTTTTTGTTTTCGACAGGTTTCTTATGCTGGTTTTTTTAACTTGCATATTACTTCAAGTCAAAATTAATTAATAATTAACTGGATATTTTAATTTATCATGAGATCGAAACATGAATTAAATAAAAATAAATACACAACTTTATCAAATGAATCATGAGTAACGTCCATATGCATTAAAAACACAAACCAATTTTCAGCATAGCATATTTTTATAGTGACAATGTCTAAAAATCAGTTTTGCAATTTTTCTTTATGGTATTTTAATAACATTGTTTAATAATCCTGAAACACTTATATAGATAAGAAGTACAGATAATTCAGTAAAGCTGCCTCTTTACCCTTTTCGGCATTTTTGGGCTTTAAATCTAAAATGATGTACCTTCCTGAATAGGTACCAACGGCACCCTAGTTTCGCCTTGACATCCTTTCTTGAAGGTATGGTATTGTCCAACCAAGTGAGGAATCTTACTGGGAAGCTCATCTAAATACGCAGGAGAATTTTGGACTACCAGGCAAGCACTATTTCCGTTTCGATCAAAAACTGATCAGTCACTATTACCCGTAACAATAACCCCTTCTGCTCCCAAATACGCAAATGCTTCTGTTTCAGAATTTATAGACAGACCACGAAAACGGCTCCAGGGATACACAGTTAGCGAATCAACCATAAAGCCATTGTAACTGCCAGCGTATCTCACTGAAGAAACCTTTCCATCAAGATGCTGCAAATTGACACATCGATTGTTGGTTCCGTAGATTCCTTCTGAAGGCAGGGTACCTTCAAAGTCGTAATAAATGTCTTCGTAGAAGAGCCATCTAAAATTGGAAGCATTCAAATCTTTTAAGTTATACATTACAGTTGTCAATAACTGAATATACTTATATTAATGTAGAAAACTTACAGGCCAAAAAGTCTTGCCGAAACAGCTTTCTTGTCAAAGTTTTGCTTGCTCAAGTCTTGAGGTTGATCCGAGGCGTCAAGTTGATTCCCTTGACAGTCTGGCTGGTCATATAGAATTGCTGCAGAATTTTGGGCTAAACAGTGGCCATATAGAGCAAAGCCGGCAGCCAAAATAAAATATGTTTTCATTTTTGCAATTTAAAAGTTAAACTTGGTATGTACTATGGCTATAGTCAATAATGTTGTTGTTATCTTCTGAAATGAAGGTTAATGTCTGATGTAAAGTAAAGGTTCATTTTGCTTTATATAGTAGGGATGAAAAGGCATTAGGCTTAACAACTTTTTGCGCATGTAGATGTCTTGTTTGTACTTCAAAGCTTTCTCCGAAAATAAAAATCCAATTTGTGGAAATATTTGTTTGCGTGAAAATAGCTTGTTTATTCAGCGATAATGTTAAGCTGGACTACCGGGATAGTTGATGTATTGTGCACTTATGGAGTAATCACTCGCTGCTTGTAGTCCTGTAAGCACTAAATCAACAACATGTAACTACGTGCAAACAATTATAGGAATCAAAATGTTTATTGCTGTGACACTTGACGTTAATTAACGAGAATCATATCATAAATGTTTATATGTTTGTATGTACTAATTGGAAAATATCAGAATTTCTGTCATCATTCATGTATGAAAGATTAATTTAGTATCATATCATAATTACCAAACTACTGGAACTATTTATGTTGTACAAACATATGTCAAGGACCTTTTCTATGAATTCTAAACTTTCCATTTTGCAGAATTGTTTTGGTAGGTTTAATTCCATAGTGCGTGACAACAAATTAAGTGGCAGTAATTGTTTGAAGAACTAGTTATTTTTACTGAACAATTTGTTTTATTATATGGCTAATGACGTATGACTTAACCACTTTACAGATAAAATCCTTCAGCATAATTCCTTTCACATGTACTACTTATGTACTAATTGTGAATCGCTAGTGGTCGGGCAGAGAATTTTATAATCGTAACCCGAGGAATAGTAGTTTTGAGTACAGTTAAAAGATGGTTGCTTTTAAAAACGATATGGAAGTGAAAACTTGTCTTTAACATAAACCATTTTACAACCTCAATCTTTTAAAACTTTTTATACGAAATTGCAGGAAATAAAGTTTTGCCAGGGTGTTCATTTTGCCATTTCTTTCTTGTGAATTTTAATTCCCACCCTGAGCTGCTGATAATCTTGGAAAAAATCGAACACCTCAGTGATGAGGTTACATTTTATTACATACTTCATATTACATGGATATCTCTAAACATAGTATTGAGCTACCCAAATCTTTTTTTATGAATTTTGTTTTATCATGGATTGCCTGTTATGTTTATTCCAATTTATGTTCATACATCTTGTAATCTGTCCTTGTAGTTTGAACTAGTTTGTATTTTTTACACTATAATAATAGCATATTATAGCATACTCCTACTGCTGACGTTCGCATTTTTAATGCACATTTCAGCAATGTTGTAAGCAAAACTTGAGTACTAGCATATCAAGCGTTATGAGCTACGACACGCATTTGTCACTTGCTCATATACGTATTGTGCTTTATTATATGGCGAGAAACACGTCAAGTGAGACTATTTGAGTGCTTCCATATTTGCGTTTTTCTATCTTGAGCTGCTTTTCGGTAAGCAAAGTTAGCAAATTATTTTAACAATTAAGCATTTTTAACGACTTTGGGTATCTTAAGTATGTTTTGTTGACTCAGATCCACCATTTGAAACTTTAAATTTTTGAATCTTTAATTAAGGTTAATTGCCATGTTAATTGTTACCTTAATTCCTTTTTAACCTCCTTTTTAAAGAATTTAGGCATAAGTACCAAAGGATAAGATACTCAGAATTACTCAAACGAGTTGCTCAACAGTCAAAAGTTGTACCACAAAATTCCCTAAGAAATATAGCTCCAACCTTACTTAGAACCGGCTACCAAAAAACAGCATTTCTTGACTGGTCTGATAAATTGACTGATATTGAATACAGTATATTGAATGCAACAAACAAAACTTTCCAAGAGAACTTTATAATGGTTACAGGTGCCGAAAAATTATTTGAAGTAGAATCAGGTTGGAACTTTCTATTCTGGGATCATCCCTGGACACTAGGTCAACTAAGGGTTTTGTGGTCATCTGGCATTGCCGTGCATTTACGTCAGAGCGCAGAGAAGGATAGAGCTTACAAAGCATATTTGGGACGAAATCAAAATAATCATTTTGAGAGAATCTCTCTTAATTCCAATACTGTAGTGATATTTATTGCTTTTGAAATAGGACACCTGGCCAGCTTTAGCTTATTTATTTCTGAGCGGCATGCATGGGTATGGATGAAGTTACTTGCAGTAGGAAGGCAATAAAGTCGCACTTTGATAGATTAAAATACTTTGGAAATAAGATTTTGACACGTATTAAAAGATACCATAATCAAAAATATCAATGCGTTTGTTTGCTTCGCGGAATAGAAATGAATGCAACTTGCTTATTGTTTATCCAATCTTGGCAAAGAACTAGAAATAAACTTTTACATTACTTTATGCAAAAATGTGCACGTTTTAACTTATAGTGCAGTATTAGCGATTTTGTTCCTTGCGTCAAAATTAAATTGAGTGCTCACATAAATTAAATATATATCTTATCTACTGGTTTATATCTGCAAAAACATTTGTTTTCTTGCAATAAATGTGCAATTTATTATATCTGTCCTCTAGCTGTCCTGTGCTTTCATTACTTCTAGCTAACGAAAAATATTATACGACTATTATTATAATTCGTTCTGGAATCTCTGCACCTCAGAAATGCGGCTCATATGCCATATAATAGGGAATTTTTGTTTCTCACAAAGACAAACACTGCATGTATAAAATGTAGTTTATACATTAACATGTCCTCTTACCTCTTAATTATTCCCAGTTATCTATTACGCTAGGTTTAGGGAAATCCCAACTTATTTATTTGATAATTAAATTTATGATCATGAAAAAATAGACTGAAAAAGGAACCTGTTAAGAGATTATGTTTATAATCTCGTTTGAGGAGATCTTTTCCAACACCTCAGGTACTATCCATAATAATATAGTTAAAAACACGGCATGCAGTAATACACTATCAACCCAAGAGTGCCAGTGGGTAACTCAGGGTTTGTGTTCTGTTGACAGGTTTTGTTAGGGTAAATTAGATGTTTTAATATTAACACGTGTAGAAAAAAGGATTAAAATTACGCGTCACTTATGCGAAATCAAATATTACCTGAAAAATAATCTACCTTTCAAATAAATTAGTGCAGTTAATTTAACATGAAACTCAAAATAGTATTCAAGTTTTGAGCATCAAGTGAGTTAATACCAGGAAATATATTGGGAATTGAGATCAACACCTATTTGTAAATTCTGTTTTTCTGTTTTTACCAGTTCTCACGAATGCAAGATGGTCATAAATCTGAAGCATCGATATTTTGGTGATCATTCCAATCATTAAATAAATTTAAGACGTCATTAATGACGCTAATCAGCGTTTTTACATTTTGAAAGCTCACTTACGGATCAATATACTGGTTTAAATATTTTTTTGCGTTTCAAAGTAAGTAAACAAAAACATAATAAAACTGATATAATGCACCTAAATATAAACAAATTCTCATGAATTTTATTGGGTTGTTATTGTAGGAAGCATTATTGTTGATGTGCTTATTGCTTGCAGAAAATAATTTCTCGTTGGTATTATGTAATTTATTGCTACACAGTTGACTAGGCGCATGCATTATTCGCTGCCTAAACTGGAACGCTAGAATAGAATAACATTAAATGCAAAATTCAAGATTGCATCTGTTTTGATCTACTACAACTTAAATACCACTTCAGTATTCCATTCATTGTGTATATTTTCTTTACCAATCTATTTTAAACCTAAAAGTTGAATAATATTCTCTGAAACTGAAACCGGTTACATACTTACAAGTTGTAAGTTACAATGTGAGCAGTTGCTGCTCTTGTTCACTAAAGTGTTAAGCAAGGTATTTATGCTGCATTGATATTTTGTAACAAAACTCAATTTTCAAATCCTAGCAGTTTTAATGATGTGAATGCAAATATGCTCAAAAACCGGAAGAAATATTTTAATATTTATAATCATACAATAACTCCAACAGCACCAGTCTTTCTGTAGGTTGCGGATAAGCATAACGTGTCCAACATAAATATTTCATGAACCAACACAATTATAAAGACTGAATGATTGACATATTCTAAACAATTTACAAAAACGAGGATATCAAATCAATACATCACAGCCATGGAGATTACAAACGCTCAAGCTTTCTATCCCACCAGTTTGGCTGTTTCTGCAAAAAATGTTTGCAAATCCTATTCAAATAGCACGCCAATTTTGTCCAATTTGAACCTTAGCGTGAAAACTGGATCCATGTAAAAATTATAGAAAAAATTCAATCTATATTTTTCTGAAACAATTTAAAACAACTTAATTTTATTTTCAGTTATAGCTTATTGGGATCTAGTGGCTGTGGCAAGACAACTTTATTATCTTGTATTGTCGGACTTCGTTCTGTGGACTCTGGAGAAATGTTTGTGTTTGGTGAAAGAGTACTCGGACCGCCGGGCCAGAAAGTGGGATATATGCCACAGGAATTAGCACTCTACGGTGAGCTCTCTATCCGTGAAACAATTGAGTATTATGGGCGACTATATGGAATGACAAAAGCTGATATAAAAGAGCGATGGAAGTGGCTGGTTGACTTTTTAAAGCTGCCAAGCAAATTCAAGTTGCTAAGCAAATGCAGGTGACTAATGATTTTTAAAACTGCAAAGTATTTATTTTCTCAACTTTTTAATTTCATTTGGTTCATTTGCAGTGGAGGGCAGAAAAGACGAGTGTCGCTGGCAGTAACACTAGTACATAATCCAGCCCTGTTAATTCTTGATGAACCGGTATATTAAATTTTAATATTTCATAAGTACATTTCAATATCAAATCAAAATGTTTGTTTAAAATGTGCTGTTATTTTTAGACCGTTGGATTGGATCCAGTACTACGAGAAAGGTACGCATAAATAATTGTTCAAAATATTTTCGTTGTGGTAAATACAATGCTTCATTTAATTATTTTAAATGCAGCATTTGGGAATATCTTCGACATTTATCTGTATATCGTAAAACCACAGTGATTGTAACAACACACTATATTGAGGAAGCACGCTGTTCTGAAACGGTATTGCTGATTTAATAAGATTTTAATTTTATGCAATGCCAGTCATCAAAAATTTCTATACTCGTTTCTTTGTAGATTGGCGTATTACGTAATGGCAGACTTTTGGTAGAGCAATCGCCAACTTATTTGCTTGAGAAATACGGTTATGATCGACTAGAGCAAGTTGTACTTAAGCTTTGTCATTTTGATGAGGAACAAATGATTGGCGACAAAAAAAGCAACTCAGCGAATGTAGCGATAGGAGAAATAATTGTGACAAGTACAAATGTTAACATTGAGGAACAAAGAGATTCGAAGATAGAAAATGAATTTAGCTGCAAATCCAGCTCATTTGAACGTATCCGAGCTTTAACAACTGTAATTTGGCTGATTTTATTGCGTCATCCCGTGTAATGAGTACAAACAAATTATAACAAAGTAACATTTTGCAGATTCAAAATTTATGATTTGACAAATCTAGTTTTCTAGGAACCATATTGGTACTTCCCACATTTCAAGTGATCATCTCTCTTTTTGTGGTGGGAACTTTCCCAAAAAATCTAAACTTCGGCGTAATAACTTATGACACTCCGGAATTCACAACTTGTTTCAAGCCAGACAACGAGACCACTCTGTGGAAAAATAGTTTATCTAGTTCACACTGCAATTTCCAATTTGTGAGCTGCAGTGTGATTAATCATTTGACCAAAGCTGGAACGTTTAACATGGTAACCTGGATATATTTTTTTGTATAAATAGTTAAGATAACGTCAACAAAAGAAACATCTTCTTGTCTGATTTTTCAGGTTCCCATGGATTCAAGTGAACTAGCCAAGCAACAAGTTAAAAATGGCAACCTGTGGGGCTACTTTACCTTTCCTGAGAACTATTCAATGCATTTTAATGATTATGTCATAGCAGGAAGATTTTCAGATAACGAGACATTAGACGGATCCAAGTTTTATTTAACTATGGATATGTCTCGTAAGAATAAACAATAAACCTGCACTTACTAAACCAAAATTGATGAAATAATAGATTTAATAATATTTTTCCGTTGTAACTGCAGACTATCTCGTCTATAAAATCGTACTTCATAATGCGTACGAAGGCTATCTAAATTTTGCTAGTGAAATGTTGCAGTTTTGTGGATTCAATCCTAAACAGTTTGAAATACCATTACTGGTAAAAAACATTTAATATAATATTTAAGGTCATTCAAATTCAAAATTGCTATATTATCATTTTTTCTTGTTATGTTTAGCACCGTGAACCAGTCTTTGGAAACAATAAGCATGCAGGATATCATGACTATGTCACCCCAATTGGTATAGTGGTGTAAGTGTAATGACTACGTGTACAAATGTATCTCATAAATATTCAAAAATTAGAAAAATAATACGACATGTATTTTGCGACCAGCATATTGATTGAAATACCCATGTTGGTTACTTGCCTGCTATACATGAATGGTAAAATTAAAAAGTACATTAATAATAACTCACAACGTCCGTAAAACCGACGCGTTTAATGAATCAAAACTTTGAATAAAGATTTACGCCTTGGAACAATGGAAAGATGTCGAGTAGCTGGAATTCGCCTTAGGGAGCTAATGATTAGCCATTTAGTAATTCAATGCTCTGTGATTATTGTGCAAATTGTGATTTGTACATTGACTTTGCGGACATTCTGGGATTTTCAAGTGAAGGGCTATTACTGGCTCTACTTTCTACTTTGCATTTTATGGTAGATATTCTTTAACATTTGCTTATTATTACTAAAGCAAAATGTGATAAAAAGCGTTCTTTCTTGATAGTGGTGTTGGTGGGGAGGCTGCCGGATTTTATCTTGGTGTTGCTTTGGGCAACGAAGTAGAAGCTTTATTTGTAACTTTTTCCCTGGGAGCATTTTTGGTGGCATATGCAGGTACTATGCACTAGATATTCATGATTTACTACAATATAACATTTTACTAATTTTGTTTTACTAATAATACGCAGGTTTGATGTGGCCTTGGCAAGGAATGAAAATGTGGGTTCGGTATTTAGCGTATTTTTTACCCGGCAGTTTGATCACGGAATCGCTTAGATCGGTAATCCACAGAGGTGTAGGAATTTTCCATGAAACTGTGTGGCCTGGAGTTTTGATATTTTTTACGTGGACAGTTGCTTTGGCACTCATAAGCATTTTTGTATTTTTACGCCAACAAAAGTTTACATAAACCTTGTGAACTACTATATTCCTTTAAAACGTGTTATTATTCTTAAGTACTACAAAAATAATAAACGTTAATGTCTGATGTAAAGTAAAGATTCATTTTGCTTTATATAGTCGCCATGGATAGGCGTTAGGCTTACCAACTTTTTGCACACGGCGACGTCTTGTTTGTATTTCAAAGCTTGCTCCGAAAATAAAAATCCAATTTGTGGAAAATTTTGTATGCGTGAAAATGATTTGTTTATTTAGCGATAATGTTAAGCTGGAATATCGCGATAGTTGATGTATTGTGCACGTATGGAGTAATCACTCGCTGCATGTAGTCCTATAAGCACTAAATCAATAACATGTAACTCCATACAAACAATTATAGGAATCGAAATGTTTGTTGCTGTGACACTTGACTTTAATTAACGAGAATAATATCATAAATGTTTATATGTTCGTATGTACTAATTGGAAAATATCAGAATTTCTGTCACTATACTGTATGAAAAATTAATTTAGTATCATATCATAATTACCAAAGTACTGGAATTGTTTGTGTTGTGCAAACATATGTCGAGGACCTTTTCTATGAATTTTAAACTTTACATTTTGCAGAATTGTTATGGCAGGTTTAATACCATTCCAGGCGTAACAACAGATAAAGTGTCAGTAATTTTTCAAAGAGTGTCATTTTCACTGAACAGTTTATTTTATTATATGGCTAATGACGTATGACTTAACCAGATTTAACAACTTCTCCTTCAACAAAATTCCTTTCACATGTACTACTTATGTACTAATTGTGAATAGCTAGTGGTCGGAAAGAGAATTTTATAACCGTAACCTGAGGAAAGTAGTTTTGGGTACTGATAACATTGCTTCACCATGAGTATATAAATATCTATTGTAAACCATTAAAAGATGCTTGCTTTTAAAGACGACATTAACGTGTAAACTTGTCTGCAACATAAACCATTTTAGAACTCCAATTTTTTAAACTTTTTATTTTTTATATGAATTTGCAGCAAAAAAGTGTCGGCAGGGTGTTCATTTCGCCATTTCTTTCTTTGCAAATTTGATTCTCTTCCTGAGCTACTGATAATCTTGGAGAAAATGGAATACCCCAGAGATGAGGTTACATGTTATAAGAGCCACTCATAAGCTATATGTTTGCTTAGATTGGTTACGGAGATTAAGCGTCTTTACTTAAATACTGTAGAGTACCCGTGGGTTTATATGTATGCTCACAGTTTCTTTTTGTAATTATTCTGAAATTGAGCAACAGTAATTGACAAGATTATACACATTACTCGTACCTTATTCTTAGTTTGACAAACTCTTCCAGGAAATAAAACGTTCATACTCAGCTACCTTCAGCTTGAGTTTTCAAGTTTGTCAAATGCTTTACTAAATTATCGGTTTGAACTCCATTCATGTAATGATGTAATGTAGCTCTCAATTCAAACTGTGAAAATGATAGCCATGTATCTGGTGAATCCATCAGTACAAAACATTTGTGTGCAAGCATAAGTAAAACATAGGCTAATATTAGTGCATATTTTTATCCGCAATTGAAATGCCCACAATTTTGTTTGTTGCGTATTTATTTGAAATGTCTTTTACAAGAACAGCGCTTACTTACCTTACAACAAAAGTTTTATTCCAAAAGTGCCGTTTAAAAATTGTAGTTTGCTTGCAATCGTTTGGGTTCATCAATAAAAATTGTGCGTTTATGTAAAACATTTTAATCGGCCTTTAAAAATATGAATATATAGAGTAACTCATACGTAAGAAAATTTTTGAAGTATCCATCGCAATCTTCCTACAATCCTGATACGATCTTTTTTTGATACAATACCTTAGAAAACGACATTAAAGCATTTACAAAATTCGTCTATTCTCAGTGTATAACATTGTAACCACTTTGTAACACCGGAGTCAAGTTAACACGAGTACGAGCAAGTTGAAATGGCAAGAAAACTATTTTGTAAAACTTCATTTTCTCGAATAATTTTGGTTTCAGTATTTTTTGCTAAACTTGCATCTGTTCAAACGTTAATGAATTATTATTTGGCGGTAATGCCTACTCCATTTATTGAGACGATAAACCGATACGCAAATAACTATACTATTTATGTTTACGGTCTCAATCTTGACATTGTCACTTTTAACTTAACAAATGTTTGCCAAGTTGTTGTTAACATACCCTCTATTGAATTTAAAGATAAGATGCAAACCCGTTTCTTTACTAAAAGTTTTTATTCGTACGATCTTGTGTTTTCAGAAGTTACATCCAGTGTGGAAGTACCAATTGTACTGTTTCCTCATTCAGCTTTCTTACTATCAACGCTCTACTTCTTTTTGTGTCCATATACCTGTTGTTGCAAAATAAATTTATTACAAACTAAACAATACCCATCAGTAAAATTGCTGCTTTATAAGGATTCATTTGGACAGTACAGCAAGGTAGACTTGATCCATTATGGAATTCTGGCAAATTTGAATCTTCGTGTAGTTGACTGTTTAGCACAAATTATAAACCCCGTGATGATTCATAAGTTTTACTATTACAATGCAAATGGGAAAAAGGTTTTAACAGGATTTAGATCCATACCAATAAAATTGGATTTCTTTGACCAGAAAATAGATTGTGGACCAACTCGGCTCTCAGTTATATTCATGGCATATTGTGATACTAGTGTAACTAGCGTTGTAATATTTGCAGCTGTACACAATATGTCGTTGGTAGTTCTACAGGAAGACACAGTAAAACAGTCGTTTCTGGTTGCACAACAAATGGGTGAGGGGACAATGTTTGGAAATTTCGAGTTCCGTTTCATGAATTCCAACGACGATCTTGAGGTGGATTTAATTAACGCTCATTTCTATTTGTCGTTTAATGCAAATCAAATGTTTTGCTGCAAAGCTAAAACCGATACAAAGCAAAGTATCCAACATCACTTGTGGGTTGAAGGTTTTTCAAGTGGTTATTGGCTAACAATTGTTATATCAATCATTGTTGTAGCAATGATTTCAAAAAAAAAGCCATAACTTCACCAAAAACGTTTTTTAAATCAGTCATCGACGTTGCATGTGCGTTTATTGGTTCCTCAGCTTCTTTAGTTAAAACGAATAGATTTTTTATCTCGTATGCTGTTTTTGGAATGTTTTCTTGTCTATTGTATGAAAACTCAATTACAAGTTTTGTTATGGTTTTACCATTGCCTGAAAGAATTAGTACGCTGTCAGATATGCTACAACAAAACTACAAAATTCTGTTTTATTCCAATATGCAAGATAATGGGTTTTCAGTAGACATATTGTACGGTGCAGCATTTAGAATTCGTAATCTTGAGCATAAACTTAACACAAGTTTTCATGTGGAAACTAGGGAACTAAACCCAGACACCTTTACGGATCTGCTTATGGATAAAGTGTGTTCTTTCGAGCAAGGTGTTTTTACCGAAATTGATGAAGCTCGGTATCAGCAAACGATTGAGAATAAGGTGAGAAAATTACGTGAGAAGGAACCGGGGTTTCCAAATTTTGTTTGTCAAAATATAGATGATGAACTGGATAGACGAATTCAATTTTGGTACATTAATACCATAAACAGACACTGGATTTCAGTAACATGGGGTAGAATCCAGCAAGCCGGCTTGCAACAAGAATGGGACTATATGTCCACCTGGACATACAGTGTTTTGTTGGGAAACACAGAATATATTGATAAACAAAAGAAAGCGGCTAGAGTGTACGGAGAAGATAAAATTAATTTTAAAAAAGTTAGTGCAGTAATGATATTTATTTGTGGATTATTTGCGTGTAGCACTTTTCTATTTGTTTTAGAAATTGCATTGTATTAAGTCGTAACAAAGTAACTAGAGGGTATAAACATAAACTATCATCACGTTAACAGCTTTAGTAAATACACACAGAAGCAAGTTTAATAAATGAAGTTATTTGCAATAGAACATGACTTATTTATTTATAACATTGCATATTGTGATATTTGAAAACAAGCATAATTCTTGTTTTTGGAAAGAGAAGTAGCTGTTAAACTTTTTAACTAAATTATGTACATTTTTATATTTTTCAATTGCTATCATGTTTAGAATTGGCGTCGTTTCTTAAGCGTGGGTATGGATGATAAAAGCCAGTACAAAATTAGCCAATATAGGTTTTTTAACCGTGAATTACTTTACATTACGGACCGACAAATCCCAGTGAATTGCGCCATAGCATACCCAGATTGCCAATTTAACCATTAAACCCTAACTGCCTTTTCCGAACCTGATAATAATAAACAACATCATGCCACATCAACAATTGTTTATTTTGAAAAGTTTTAAGCTTTGATGATGTTCAAGATGATGATGATGGGTCAAATTCTTGCATTTCCATGTTATTAAATTCGGAAGCTATGACACAGTGTGACGACCTTAGAATGTTTTGTGCATAATATTATATACTCTTACGTGGCCAAACTTCACTCTTTCGTCGATATAAATCCATCCATATTAACAACCGTCATTTCCTTAGTTTGAGCCACATGCTATTCCATACCTACGCATTTTTTGTTTCAAAGTTACTAAAAAGATTTTACATATCATTTTAAGCAATGACAGTTTGAGTGAAAAAAAGTTGTGATGCTCTATTCCAAACACACACAAACTAATCAGCTGCCCAATAGCATATGCAATAAAAATTACAAGAGTATTTCCTGCCAGAGTAACCTTAGCTACACCCTCGTTTACAAAAGTTTCTTCAGTTTGCAAAAATTTAGACTTTATACTAGCTGAGTGAAAGTAGTTGTAAATTCCGGACGACCAGAACAAAGCCAATTTACTAAGAGTCCACGGATCTCCCCAAATTAAAAATCTCCAGCCTCGTTTTTGACTAAACATTGTTTCTGAGCTTTGTGATATTGTTGGTATTTTGTTTTTCCAATAAGTTCTGTTTTTCATCGCTGCTCTCAACCTTGCCTGAAGTTCAATGATCCGGTCAGACCAATCAAAAATAGCAGTTTTTGAACACTTTTCAAGTTCAGGAAAAATAAAACATGGTAATCATGTAGTAGAGAGTAAGCTTGCCAAAGTTTCAAATTCATTTCAAATAAAGGATGTCCCACAATTCCTACGACAAATTTGATTTTGCTACAAAAATCTACAGAAACAATCTTCATATACATATTTAGTGTGGAATGATAAACCTACTCTTGGAGTATATGTGTATGTAATATTGTGGTTTTATATTCGTTCCTTTAGATACTATCCAATTTTACTTCCGGTGACTCCAACTTTGAAATTTACCGGAGCCCATGTTTTCGTGTACTGAGTACATATATTCAATGACTGTGTGTTTGTGGTAGACTGTAATTCCAAATAGTTTTGCGTATAGTATTCGGAATTCGTTTCTCTACAAACTCGGACTAAACTTAGTCCTTTGCTTTTCCCTTAAATTTTGTACAAGGACAAATAATGATCCAATGATCCAAAAATGAGTGTACTTGGTTGTAACCCAAATTTTTTCTTCTACATACGTATCACAGATACTGTATGTTGTTATTCTAAAAGCTTACAAAATACGCTACAAACGCTGTACAAAGTTATGTAAATATAAATCTAGCATGTCAAGTAACAGCATTATAAACTTTTCTTTGAAAAATTTCGTAAAATTTGGTCTTCATTACAAAATGGCTAAAAAATGAATTTCCAATAACTTTCTTTCAAGTTAAACTCAAGACACAACCTATAGCTCGTTTGAAAGCCCACAGTTTTCTAAGTGTTTAATTATTGTTTTGAATAAAACTGCTTCAAACAAATAAGGCTGCCAAACGATTGAATAAGTCGACCCTAAGAAAAACCGGTAAAAATGAAAATTGTCATTCCCGTAAACAAAACCATACTACTGCTACCGGGTAATGTTTTTCAAAACTGAGTATACATCACGGAAATCTGCACAAGTTAATGTACCTAACCGCAGTTTAGTCTGATTGGAAAAGCACTTCTGTGACTCTACACAAATTAATTAAATTTGTCGTAGGATATATGGGACATCCTTTATACCATAATTAAAACATCCTTTATGCTTAAAATTAGAGCGGCTGTAAGTGCCCAGCAATTTCGAATTTTGGCAAATTGACAACATATTCGTTAATTTGGTCAAAAACTGACCTATAATCATGTGTCGCATGCCATAGGTCACTCAAGGAACTTAAAAATCCGCCGTGACCTTTGACCTTAAAGGTCGAATTTCAAAATTCGGGCTCCGTCCTGCACAGGTTCCAGTGACCAGAAACCTTTCTACGTTAACAGAATTCCAAAAAAAATTCACTGGAATAGTGATATGGTGTTTACAAAACTTGACCTTCGAATAACGGTCAGGCGATTTCGAATTTTGGCAAATTGACAACATATTCGTTAATTTGGTCAAAAACTGACCTATAATCATGTGTCGCATGCCATAGGTCACTTAAGGAACTTAAAAATCCGACGTGACCTTTGACCTTAGAATTCGAATTTCAAAAATCGCTCTCGTCATTTTCGTCTCCTAATGACCAAGAATGTTTCTGCGAAAACAGAATTTCGAAAATCGTTTTTGGGATTGAGTTATCGTGGTCACAAGATTTAAAATTCGAATAACGGTCAGACGATTTCGAATTTTTGAAAACTGACGATGTATTCGTTAATTTGGTCAAAAACTAACCTATAATCATGTGTCACATGCCATAAGTCACTCAAGCAACTTAAAAATCCGTCGTGACCTTTGACCTTAGAGGTCGAATTTCAAAATTCGGGCTCCGTGGTGCACAGGTTCCAGTGACCAGAA
This sequence comes from Entomobrya proxima, assembly GCA_029691765.1. Lineage (NCBI taxonomy): Eukaryota > Metazoa > Arthropoda > Collembola > Entomobryomorpha > Entomobryidae > Entomobrya > Entomobrya proxima. The sequence goes on along the minus strand of CM056169.1, from coordinate 36,407,646 downwards.
ACCTTTCTACGTTAACAGAATTTCAAATTTTTTTTACTGGACTAGCGATATGCTCTCCACAAAAAACGACTCAGGCAATATTAGTAGTAAGACAAGCTTACTAATAATCGAGTTGTTTGTCTCTGGGTATTGAGTTTTGGTGGCTATTTGTTTCATTGTCTCCAAGGCTTTCAAACCCAGTTTACTTGAGGTTGGCACATTTTGGAAGATGAAGCTAAAATGCATTGAGAACTTTCCGAGGTGCGCAAGCAGACAATGTGGATCTGTATATGGGTTTGATACATTATTTAAACAGTAATCCACAGTATCGCAATAATGGTATATCTTGTTATCGTTGCAGAGTGATTCAACATAAATTGTGTAGTTTCTATCTATAAGTTCTTTAAAGGTTTTATATCGAATTATTTTCCTTGGTGCAGTTAGCTCCGAAATATTGTCACCTAAGTAGAAATAACTCATGACAAGAACACCAACCGTCCATATCTGTATCGAGATGGGCACTGAACTGTTTTGTCATTTCTTGGCCCTGATACAATAACACTCTGAAAACATTCATAATCGATTTAAGTGTTTGGTACAAACTTGTTTCCTCAGGTTTCAACCGTCGATTTCTTTGTTCAAATTCGTAAATGGTTATCATTACAACAAGTGAAATAATTAGCAGTGTCCACGTTGGTGCATCAAAAGCAGAAATAAATCCTCTAAAACTAAGTCTGTTTTCAATAAAGCCGCCATCACAAGTAAGAAATTGGATGGATTTTGTAGCAGTTATGATAATAGGGTACATTGTATCTCCTAAAATTAGTGCAGGATATCCTGATTGAAGCAAGATTCTTTCCCAATACAAAGTATCCCTTCCCAACTCACAAGGTATGGTATTTGACTGTTTGAAGAGAAATGTATAAAAAGTTCCCAAATGAGTTCCGACGATCGTTTTGAAACAGAAGAAACCCAAGAAGACCGGTTTCGTATTTATTAATCACATCTTCAGTTCTAAAATTATTTAAATTGACATCATCATTACAAAAAAAATAGGTAATCATAACTTGTATAAATATTACTGGTTATCTTAATTGTGCTATTTTACCTTGGATTCGATATTTACAATACAAAAGTAATACTAGATATTTTATTTAAGGACATCACTATCAACTGTAATCAAATAGAAATACTAAATGTAAAATTCACAAAATAGTATAACTAAAAATATAACTCATTTGTGTGTTACTCAATACAATTTTAAATCTCACCTTTAACTCGCTTTCAAAAATATAATAATTGTAGTATATTTGCCATAACGACTTTATCTCAATGTGCCCCAGTGACGACTAGACGACATCTATCAACACAGAGTTGACCAAAAGCCATACTATGCCCTGAGCATGCTTCAGTCAACTCACACAGACATCTTCTCCAGAGACGAGAGATCTATCTTGCTATCTGAACTGTGCACACGCACATAAAATAACTTACAATATTTCCTTGTAAACTAATTACTAAACTGTCTTTAAATAAATAGATAACTTGTAGTAAAGGCAAACAACCCGCGTGACCTGTGATTTAGCACCTCACATTATTTATGGTCATCATAAAATACATATTTTAAAGTGGAAACACCACAATAATTATTATTCTAAATACTGACACAAAGACGTCCTTTCTGTTGGGTGTAGTGTGCAAAGAAAAATACAGATAGCAATAGCAGAATAGGACTATTTTTAGTTTGCGCGCCTGCTACCTTCTCTTTCTTTGTCTTTGTTTGAAGTACATTGCAGTAGTTTTGTTACCTGGTTTGGTATCGTAAATGCATACTTGATACCAAGTCCTAAAGCTATATTTTTTAGTTGTGAACTAATACATTTGTTAAGTTCGTTATGAATTTGAAACTTTACTATATGCTTGATTGGAAAATTGTAATATGGCAGTACTATGAAAACTTGCTTGTTTGATACTTCTGTATTTGGCATTGAAACATGAATGATATTATTTTCCCTGTTATGGTATTTGAAGAACTCTTTATGCAATGCTGATTTGGGCACAATTAAATCATTTCTATTTAAACTTAACAATTTGTCTTTTGTATTTACCAATAACTGTTCGGGATAATTTCGTCGTGTGAATTTAATAAACATTTTATCCAGTTTAATTAACATATCTTCGCGATTTGAACATGAACGGATAACTCTCAATCCACATGAATAAGGTAATGACATTATCATATGTTTGGGGTGACAGGAATCAAAGTGAAGATATTCATGTTTGGACATTTCTTTTTGGTATATCGTTGTTTCTATTGCATTACCTTCTGTTATCCGAATAGTAAGATCTAGAAAGTTAATTGAATTATGAGATATTTCCGTAGTAAATTTTAAAAAAGAGTGCTGAAATAAGCTCTTAACCCAATTTTCTACATTATCATTCAAATCGGTGATATCAATTATACAAAAAATATCATCAATGTACCTCCCCTTAAATACCATTTCTGGTTTCCAGATGCTTCGAAGTTCTGTTTCTGCTGTTATATTAGCGATTGAAACACTCGCATTATTACCCATCTGAATTCCACGCTTTTGGTAGTAAATTGCTTCATCATATTCTATAAAACTATAGTCTAGTGCCAAATCTAGCAGTGTTTTAAGTTGTGTCTCTGAAATATTTATTGGCAGTTTGACATCATGTTGATAAGCTTTGAAGTAATTTAAGCAGTTTTCTTTGCATACATTAATTGGTAGCTCCTGATACATGGATTGAATATCAGCAGCCACTAAACAATATTTCCTATTGTGGTCAAGGTTTAGATTACCAATTAACATGAGTAGATGCGGACTGTCGATTATTAGTGTTGGTATGCATACACAAAGCGGTCTTAATATTGAGTCAAGTAGGATTGAAAAACCTCGGTTTATTGTAAGAATATTGCTACATATTGGCCTACCTAACGGAAATACTTCGTATTTTTTATGAATTTTTGGCAATATGTAAAAATTTGCAGGTTTGTAGGAATTGGGAATTAATGTTTTAAGATTTATCTTAAATTTACTAAACAGAAGATTGTTGACATGTCGGGCTTTGTCTGTAAAGTTATCCATTTCCCGTGCATAATGAACTTTGGTACTAGGTGTGTACGTGTTTAGATCATTTAACTGTCTAAGAATTTCGTTAGTATAATCCTGTTTGTTCATTATAACCAAACCTGCATTTTTGTCACTTGGTTTTATAATCACATCTTGAGTTGCAATAAAATGTTTTAATTCCTTAATGAGATAAGAGAGAACTCTGTTTGATTTATTAGCATTCACTTTGATAGCTTTTTTACATTTACTCAAAAACTGTTTGCTAAATAAAACGTCCTCAATGGGACTTCGTAACTTGGTGTAACCTACTGATTTCTTTAATTTCATAATTAACGAAACAAGCTCTGTATCCTCTTTGTCTGTTTTGATTGTTCGATTTTCAAAAAACACTTTCCACGCTAACTTCCTAACTCCTTCTGCTATACAAGCAATAATATTATTTATATTTGGAGTTTGCTTAAAATTAAATTTTAGTCCTAAGTGTAAAGCTAACTCCACAGAAGCAGGAATATCAACCTTGGTTAAGTTGTGAACTTTGACCTGAGCTGTTCTTATTCTATAATATAGTGATTTTAAACGTTTTTGTGTGGATTTGTCTAGAGAATTAAAATTGTTAAAAATCTTGTGAAAATTTACAAACCGTCGACATTTCCTTTTACCGTAACCAATTTCACCATCAGGAATACCTATTTGTCAAGATTCGGTTGAAACATTCTGAAAATTTCTATTTTGATTGAATCTTGGGTTTTGCTGTCTAGAGTAACCTTGTCGTGAACCTTTACCTCGTTGATTTGTGTAGTGCATGTTCTTTACTTGTACTCTTTGATTCCGTCGTCTATTATTTTGATGCCTGGATGAATTACGCTTGTCAACATAATCATCTTCAGATTCTGCATCATCACGTGGTTCTTGTGGAGAAAATATTGAGGAAAAAGGCTGGTTAATAACTACTGCTGACAGTTTGATTTGTCCCTGTTCTAATGCGTTCGTTAATTTCGCTGCATAGCGATTTTTCATAATTGTCGGGGGCTCCTCCCCTTCTTTCCTCCATTTCGGCAAAGAGCTGTGTACCTTGCTTTCTCGTTCACTCCAGTTTATTTCCTTAACTTTAAATGCATTTTTGAAATTCTTTTTGGCAGCCTCGTAAAGCACTACAAATGAATATCTACCTTTTTCTAAATATTTATCACCAAGGTCGTTGGAAATCAATTTTTGTACGCGAAGGAGGTATAGTTCACTTAAAAACAATGCTGCTCTTATTGCATTTGTCTGCATGGCTAAAGCCATATTCGACTTGAGTTCTTTGACAGTTTGGAAATAAAACAGACGTTACAAGTTATGATTACCTATTTTTTTTGTAATGATGATGTCAATTTAAATAATTTTAGAACTGAAGATGTGATTAATAAATACGAAACCGGTCTTCTTGGGTTTCTTCTGTTTCAAAACGATCGTCGGAACTCATTTGGGAACTTTTTATACATTTCTCTTCAAATTGCGGCTAATTCGGAGTTCGTGTATCCCTTGGATCCGATTGTTTTGGACATTCATCGTACAAAATGGATTTCGAGTATTCTCAAGTTCCAGCTGATGGACAAATTTTAGAAATGGATTCACAGGAACTGGAGATTCCACTATCACAACCCTATCGAAACAGTACACCATCACCGGAAAGACTAAGTGCTCGTGAGGAACTAACAGTTATTGATCCAGATAAAGAGTTAGCAATTTGGGGTCTAGATAACATAGACACAGATGATAAGTTGGTTACAGAGTAGATTAGTCTAGTTAGAGAGTTTAGGAAGCCTATTACTCCGAGTACGGAGGAAATTGAGATATTTAAAGGGAAGGAGGATCTTGTAGAGTGTACTTCCGAAGTGCAAATGCAGATTATTAACTACTTGTCTACATATTTTCAAACTTTGTATTTCATTGAAAATGTAAACAATGCGACAACAAGGGACATAGCCCTTTTTAATCCTCAGGCAAAGTTTATGATTCCAGGTTATAGTCACTTACCTCAAAGAACTCAAGTCGAATATGGCTTTAGCCATGCAGACAAATGCAATAAGAGCAGCATTGTTTTCAAGTGAACTATACCTCCTTCGCGTACAAAAATTGATTTCCAACGACCTTGGTGATATATATTTAGAAAAAGGTAGATATTCATTTGTAGTGCTTTACGAGGCTGCCAAAAAGAATTTCAAAAATGCATTTAAAGTTAAGGAAATAAACTGGAGTGAACGAGAAAGCAAGGTACACAGCTCTTTGCCGAAATGGAGGAAAGAAGGGGAGGAGCCCCCGACAATTATGAAAAATCGCTATGCAGCGAAATTAACGAACGCATTAGAACAGGGACAAATCAAACTGTCAGCAGTAGTTATTAACCAGCCTTTTTCCTCAATATTTTCTCCACAAGAACCACGTGATGATGCAGAATCTGAAGATGATTATGTTGACAAGCGTAATTCATCCAGGCATCAAAATAATAGACGACGGAATCAAAGAGTACAAGTAAAGAACATGCACTACACAAATCAACGAGGTAAAGGTTCACGACAAGGTTACTCTAGACAGCAAAACCCAAGATTCAATCAAAATAGAAATTTTCAGAATGTTTCAACCGAATCTTGACAAATAGGTATTCCTGATGGTGAAATTGGTTACGGTAAAAGGAAATGTCGACGGTTTGTAAATTTTCACAAGATTTTTAACAATTTTAATTCTCTAGACAAATCCACACAAAAACGTTTAAAATCACTATATTATAGAATAAGAACAGCTCAGGTCAAAGTTCACAACTTAACCAAGGTTGATATTCCTGCTTCTGTGGAGTTAGCTTTACACTTAGGACTAAAATTTAATTTTAAGCAAACTCCAAATATAAATAATATTATTGCTTGTATAGCAGAAGGAGTTAGGAAGTTAGCGTGGAAAGTGTTTTTTGAAAATCGAACAATCAAAACAGACAAAGAGGATACAGAGCTTGTTTCGTTAATTATGAAATTAAAGAAATCAGTAGGTTACACCAAGTTACGAAGTCCCATTGAGGACGTTTTATTTAGCAAACAGTTTTTGAGTAAATGTAAAAAAGCTATCAAAGTGAATGCTAATAAATCAAACAGAGTTCTCTCTTATCTCATTAAGGAATTAAAACATTTTATTGCAACTCAAGATGTGATTATAAAACCAAGTGACAAAAATGCAGGTTTGGTTATAATGAACAAACAGGATTATACTAACGAAATTCTTAGACAGTTAAATGATCTAAACACGTACACACCTAGTACCAAAGTTCATTATGCACGGGAAATGGATAACTTTACAGACAAAGCCCGACATGTCAACAATCTTCTGTTTAGTAAATTTAAGATAAATCTTAAAACATTAATTCCCAATTCCTACAAACCTGCAAATTTTTACATATTGCCAAAAATTCATAAAAAATACGAAGTATTTCCGTTAGGTAGGCCAATATGTAGCAATATTCTTACAATAAACCGAGGTTTTTCAATCCTACTTGACTCAATATTAAGACCGCTTTGTGTATGCATACCAACACTAATAATCGACAGTCCGCATCTACTCATGTTAATTGGTAATCTAAACCTTGACCACAATAGGAAATATTGTTTAGTGGCTGCTGATATTCAATCCATGTATCAGGAGCTACCAATTAATGTATGCAAAGAAAACTGCTTAAATTACTTCAAAGCTTATCAACATGATGTCAAACTGCCAATAAATATTTCAGAGACACAACTTAAAACACTGCTAGATTTGGCACTAGACTATAGTTTTATAGAATATGATGAAGCAATTTACTACCAAAAGCGTGGAATTCAGATGGGTAATAATGCGAGTGTTTCAATCGCTAATATAACAGCAGAAACAGAACTTCGAAGCATCTGGAAACCAGAAATGGTATTTAAGGGGAGGTACATTGATGATATTTTTTGTATAATTGATATCACCGATTTGAATGATAATGTAGAAAATTGGGTTAAGAGCTTATTTCAGCACTCTTTTTTAAAATTTACTACGGAAATATCTCATAATTCAATTAACTTTCTAGATCTTACTATTCGGATAACAGAAGGTAATGCAATAGAAACAACGATATACCAAAAAGAAATGTCCAAACATGAATATCTTCACTTTGATTCCTGTCACCCCAAACATATGATAATGTCATTACCTTATTCATGTGGATTGAGAGTTATCCGTTCATGTTCAAATCGCGAAGATATGTTAATTAAACTGGATAAAATGTTTATTAAATTCACACGACGAAATTATCCCGAACAGTTATTGGTAAATACAAAAGACAAATTGTTAAGTTTAAATAGAAATGATTTAATTGTGCCCAAATCAGCATTGCATAAAGAGTTCTTCAAATACCATAACAGGGAAAATAATATCATTCATGTTTCAATGCCAAATACAGAAGTATCAAACAAGCAAGTTTTCATAGTACTGCCATATTACAATTTTCCAATCAAGCATATAGTAAAGTTTCAAATTCATAACGAACTTAACAAATGTATTAGTTCACAACTAAAAAATATAGCTTTAGGACTTGGTATCAAGTATGCATTTACGATACCAAACCAGGTAACAAAACTACTGCAATGTACTTCAAACAAAGACAAAGAAAGAGAAGGTAGCAGGCGCGCAAACTAAAAATAGTCCTATTCTGCTATTGCTATCTGTATTTTTCTTTGCACACTACACACCCAACAGAAAGGACGTCTTTGTGTCAGTATTTAGAATAATAATTATTATATTTTTGAAAGCGAGTTAAAGGTGAGATTTAAAATTGTATTGAGTAACACACAAATGAGTTATATTTTTAGTTATACTATTTTGTGAATTTTACATTTAGTATTTCTATTTGATTACAGTTGATAGTGATGTCCTTAAATAAAATATCTAGTATTACTTTTGTATTGTAAATATCGAATCCAAGGTAAAATAGCACAATTAAGATAACCAGTAATATTTATACAAGTTATGATTACCTATTTTTTTTGTAATGATGATGTCAATTGAAATAATTTTAGAACTGAAGATGTGATTAATAAATACGAAACCGGTCTTCTTGGGTTTCTTCTGTTTCAAAACGATCGTCGGAACTCATTTGGGAACTTTTTATACATTTCTCTCCAAGATGAGATTTAGCACATCTTGTTCAGTTTTTTACGCAGATTCCAAATCTGGTTCTCTTTTGGTGTAAAACACAAATTTGGAATTTTAATTAATTAATTAGTAATCGCAATTAACGTACAAATACGCGCGCTTGACCCCATCAGCATCCCCCAAACGCTCCTCTCTCTGCACACACAACACATCAAAACCATGCGCATGAGTAACATCTCAGCACACGCAGCACTGCACTGCTTTGTGTGTTGTTAGCGTAGAGAGAGGAGCGCCTGGGGAATGCTGCTGGGGTTAAGCGCGCGTATTTGTACGTTAATTGCGATTACTGATTAATTAATTAAAATTCCAAATTTGCGTTTTACACCAAAAGGAAATCAGATTTGGAATCTACGCAAAAAGCTGAACAAGATGTGATATATCGCATGTCCATTTGCGATTAACAGTCAAATAGCATACCTTGTCAGAATCATTTTTTGGTTGTGTAAAATTTACAGCTGGAAATGCTGCATGAAGAAGAGCTACATCAAAAAAGTTTTTTGATTGAGTATATTCATTACTCAGAGTGGACATTTCTGTTTTTGTCATTCCAAATAGGTTTGAGTGCACCATAACCGGAGTTTTGATTAATGCAAAATAGTTTTCGTAGGATAAAAGTTCATGCGTTTGGTAAGTATTAGATTGTGTGAACTGTTTCCAGTTTAACACTCCTTCTCCACAAAACTGGCAGTAAGTGTAAAATGTGGCCCAGAGAATCCGAATTACTAATTGTAATTGTAATTAATTACATTTTCAATTACAATAACAGTAATTGAGTAATTGTAATTGAATTACATTTTTCAAAACGAAGTAATTGAGTAATTGTAATTGAATTACTTTTTTCGAAATGATGTAATTGAGTAACTGTAATTGAATTACTATCACCGAAATGTATTTAAATAGTGGGAACATCATAATCTTGAATGAGATATATATTGTGATTTTGAGACAAGCAAGCAACGCGACGATCGAGCTGGAGATGCCGTTTCTTGACTAAATCTTGCCAAATGCAATTTCTGTGCTTCCTTTTCATTTTACGAAAGTACTTTGTTATTTGTAAATTGATACATAATTGCTAATTGCTCCTGTTTGATCAACTGAAATTAAATCTCCGCCGTTTCTACATAACTCGGAGATTCATAATATGATATTCCTTGAAATTAATCCAGCTGTGCGAAAGATGCTTGATAAACACAAAATTCAAATTCCTTATCTACTCCTTCAAAATGATTGTTTTGTATGCTGGTTTGATTTTGAGACCTTGAAGATCATGGCTAGCAGGTGATCTTTTTGAATGTTTAGCTACTCTTGAGTTAAATAGGGATCACTATAAATTTTTATTTGAAATGCCTTAAACAACCTCAGAACCTGTAATTGAAAAGTAATTGAGTAATTGTAATTGAATTACTTTTTTGTATTCAATGTAATTGGTAATTTGTAATTCAATTACTTTTCCAGAAAACAAAGTAATTGTAATTTGTAATTGAATTACTTTTCAATTTTATGTGTAATTTGTAATTTGTATTTCAACTACAAATTGAAAGTAATTCGGATTCTCTGCGTGGCCTTAATATCTAAAAGACGTGTTTTGTCCTGCACAACTAAACTTAGAAACATTTTGCGTGGTGGAACAACACATTCAAAATTTAATCTGTCCATTGTCTCTGCAAGTGTGCTAACAATGCGTAGTCCTGATTCTACCTCAGTATTGCTTATGGTAACAAACGGTAAAACTGTTGGTGCACCACCTATTCTAAAGTTTCTCATTATATAAATCAAGCTACCATGCATTTACAAGTTATTAACAGCAGAATACAATCCGGACATGTAAAAATGCGGCATTCCTAATAGTAAAGGAGGGGTATTTAAAATTGATAAATATACAAAAATTAGGGTTTTAAAATATATATAGCTGTTTTGATCCTTAGGTGGAATATACCATTTTGTTTTAATGTCGGTATATATTATAATTGCAGGTTTTAAACCACCAGGAATGTTATATTGCTTAAAATTTACAACACAAAAAACATTATTATCTGAATTCAGCGCTGATATTATGGCTCGGGTAATTTCAGGTGATGATGATATGGCCGATTCTATAGTAGTATTTACAGCGTTAGTTATATTTGAATTTGTTGTCGAATAAACAACTGTTGCAAGAAACAAAACAAAGAAAGTGCTTACTAAACCCATGGCTTTAATTTGAGCGCAAATGTCTGTTTTAGATATTTATCGGACTCAAACGCAATTGCAGATAAGTCAACGTTGTTGACAAGAGTCAAACTTCCAAATCTACGTAAAAAACTTGAAATGAAATATTGCACTATTTTAGCCAGCATATCTTAATTTTACACATACTTATTTATATATCACTGAGAACTATGTTAACTTGACATTTTTAGAAAAAATATTTGCGCTTACTACAAACTAAATTTAAATAATACATCTACACACTTGCAGGTTAGAGAATTCGATATTTGCTATATGCTTCATGATATATCGCCAACGTAAAGTAGATTATAATATGACGCTTTGAGAAAAGATGTCAGAACTAACAAAATCAATATGTTAAATATTTTATAGTCCACAGCTTGTATTATATCTTATAATATTTTTGAGTGACCCGTGTGCAATTAGCTAATGAAAACTTTCTTGGGTACTTTAGCTTTCATGCTGATCATAATTGGAAAGTAGGCAAACAATTTACGGTAAAGAAATGATTACTGTCTTTATTTTAACCACAAATTTAGTTACTTAAAATCTTTTAGAATTTAAGCTTCATTCCGGTTGGTTGTCAATCGACAGTTTGAGCTCGATACAAATGGTGCATTCTGATAACTCAATATGCTGCATCCAACTTTCTAATTATTTTTGGCAAGGGGTAATCTCAATTTAAAATACACCATTGTATTAACATTACTCCTTGAAATTCGTAGCAAGGAATATAATAATAAAAATAATATAGGAAATAAAAAAATGGTTCCCATAATGCAAGAGCCATGTCATTCTGTATTGCAATGCTGATTCGTTGAACTAAGATTTTGAGCGTTGGTCACCAGTGATTGCATTTATCTTCTTTCCTAGCTTTTTCACTAAAATTAATCACGATGTATCTTCTACATGTTTCTATAGTTCTGTCAATTTATCTCTTGGTATGGCACAAAATATGACAAATGACAATCCTTTATAAACCAGCCGATAGGAAGTGCCAACGTATTAAAAAATAGGCTAAAAATAATTAAAAGATACAATGTACAACACATATCTTGATATATTTAATCCAGTCTTCATTCTATTGTAATTAGATAATGTTTTCTTTTTTAATTTACTTATTAAAAGTTTTAAAGCTACCCAATCCCGATTTTTTTAGTAGCAACCTAACCTCCATGCTACATTAACTGATTTTCAAAATTAGTAATTGTAAGTCTATGTATAAGAAAACTTGAACTAAATGCATATTTAAAAGTGTGTTTAAACTAGGGAGTTTGTGCAAATACATATAATATAATATAAGATATTATGGATTTATACTTCTGCCAACACAAGATGGGCTAAGTTTACATATCAGGACACGCAAAGAGTACAGAAAGTTCTTAGAGTTTGTCAGTAAAAATACGTTGCTACAGCATATGCAGCAGACTTCTAGTTCGATTTCTTACAGATACGAAGGCATTGTTTTAAGTTTGTTCTTAAATACGTTCAGAATACATAAAAAAATATACTTAAATAGTTCAAACAGTTTTGCTAAACCAAGCTTTTTATAATCCCATATTATAATTATCGTCCGGTATTTTGGGGAAAACGAACAAACTTGTCCCACTAATGCTAAATCCCATGTTAAAATCAGATCAAATACTTAATCCCATGTAAGCGCTCACAATGCTTAATCCCATACAAAAACTCCCAATGCTTAATCCCACACAATAACTCCCTATGCTTAATCCCATACAATAACTCTCAATGCTTAATTCCATACAATAACTCCCAATGCTTAATCCCATACAAAAACTCCCAATGCTTAATCCCATACAATAACTCCCAATGCTTAATCCTACACAATGACTCCCTATGCTTAATCCCATACAATAACTCTCAATGCTTAATCCATTTCAATAACTCCCGATGCTTAATCCCATACAAAAGCTTCCAATGCTTAATCCCATACAAAAACTCCCAATGCTTAATCCCATACAATAACTCCCAATGCATAATCCTACACAATGACTCCCTATGCTTAATCCCATACAATAACTCTCAATGCTTAATCCATTTCAATAACTCCCGATGCTTAATCCCATACAAAAGCTTCCAATGCTTAATCCCATACAAAAACTTCAATGCTTAATCCCATACAAAAACTCCCAATGCTTAATCCCATACAAAAGCTTCCAATGCTTAATCCCATAAAATAACTCCCAATGCTTAATTCCATACAAAAGCTTCCAATGCTTAATCCCATAAAATAACTCCCAATGCTTAATCCCATACAAAAACTCCCAATGCTTAATCCCATACAAAAACTCCCAATGCTTAATCCCATACAAAAGCTTCCAATGCTTAATCCCATTAAAAAATATAATGCTTAATCCTATTAAAATATAATGCTTAATCCCATTTAAAAAACAATGCTGAATCCCATTTACAAAATCATATAGAAAAACGTAATGTTTAATCCCCATTCTAAAAACCAATGCTTAATCCCATTTAAAAGCAATGCTGCTTAATCCTATATTGAAAACCACTGCTTAATCCTATTTTGAAAACCAATACTTAATCTTTTGTTAGTAGCAAGTATATAAGGAAGCAGAAATCGGAAAGCTTGCTTCAGTTGCGATCTACCTCTTCCCAGGAACGGACCAACTTTCTTCCACAGTGTAAACGACGGACTACTACTACAACTACATCATCATCATCATCATCAATTTCAAAGATTGTAAGTCGTTTTCGAACGCATATCTTACTGTTACTTTCGGTTTACCGATCAATAAAGTTGACTGTAAGTCACGAATCGTGCAGGTCGTAAAATTTGAAGCATCATAATATATTGTTATGCAATGCTAAATCTCATGTTGAAATATACATGAATGCTTAATCCCGTATTAAAAAATACGTGAATGCTTAATTCCGTATTAAAAAATACGTTAATGCTTAATCCCGTATTAAAAAATACGTAAATGCTAAATATCATGTTGAAATATACATAAATGCTTAATCCCCTATTAAAAAATACATGAATGCTTAATCCCATGATATATACATGAATGCTTAATCCCATGATATATACATGAATGCTTAATCCCATGATATATATATATATATATATATGAATGTTTAATCCCATGAAATATACATGAATACTTAATCCCATAATAATAATACATGAATGCTTAATCCAATCCAGCGTTGAAATTTATAGGAGTCTTTCTTCCGTGATCACTGATCACATATACATAAAGTTTTAATTTGAAAATCCAGTTTATGTTGTTAGTCTCAATATGTTTAAAATTGGCAACAACAAAAAATTTCGATGGACTGATGAAGTAAAAGCAAATTTATTAGTCATTGCTGATCAAATTGATGACCCAAACAAATGGGAAAAAATAGAGGCAAAGTTTAAACAAGTATATCCAGAATATACAAGTAAAGCAAGCGCCTTAAAAAGGCAATATAATCGAATTAAAGAAAAGAATTTAAATGATAATATGCTTAAGAAATCTCCACGATCATATACACAAGAATTTAAATGGTCTGACATAGCTAAAGCCGACTTACTGTCCATAGTAGAAGCAAACGAAGGAATGAGTTGGTCCAGAATATCAACTGAATTCATGAAAATTTATCCGAGGTATGACGGTGGAATTGATGCATTACGCATGCAATACTCTCGTATTGAAAGTAAATCAAATAAATCTGACCAATCTTTTTGTAGGACAAAGATTGCTTCGCTGGAATTGGCTCGATTGGCGAATTTGATTTCCGTTGATGGTTATCCAAACTGGAACAAAATCTTCCATACTTTTCAGCAAAAATATCCCGATTATAGCGGAACTAAAAACGACCTGAGAATACAATTCGAGGCAATAAATAAAGATGACTACTTGTCTCTGTCAACGGCCGCTGCAGCAAAGCTAAATGACTGGAATAACGACTTTGACATTATCTTAGCCCAGGCAGTAGGACAAGCAGAACATGTAAGAAGTGCCCAAAAACGCGATGGACGTAGAAAAAATGTTGACAGCCTTGCTAAAATGAGTGTAAAAATATTCAAAGAATATTACAAAGCCAAAATCGGCTTAGACTACACCGGTACCGATGCACTGATTCTAAAACATTTTTATGACTATAAAGAAACCTTCCTTTCCAGCTGTTATACGCGCAATGAAGACTTGGATACAATGTCAAATATTAATAACTCTAAGTTGCAAGCATTTGCTTCAAAAAATCATACAATGTCATTTTCACAAGTTTTTAGAGAGTGCTGTCACAATTGCGGCATGATGTTTTCTAGGAATCCTAAAAACTCGTATCGAAAATTGTTGACTAACCCAATTAACAACTTTCCTCATGTCCTAGATATGAAACCCAATTTATCGTATATATATACAGTTGACGAAAAATTTATCACTTGCTTAGAGTGATTTAAAAATCCCAATTGGGAGGCTGAATATAGGGTTATGATTTCTACAACGAAACAATATGACATACCTTTTGAACTGCGCAATCTAAACGAGTATGAGCAGAATCAAATTGCATTTTGTGGCGGATTTTATTGCGTATACAAAAAACAAAATGTGTAATGCAAAATTTTTGAACACCGCCAGGGTGAGTGTAATATTGGTAAAAAACGAGACACTGATTACCACAAGGTTTTTACAAGTTACTACAAGATCGAAAGACCCATGCAACTTGATATTTCTGGAGAAAAAATTAAAACCGCTTTATGTTGGTTACGAAAGAACAATCGATTGTTCCAAAGTTTTCTTGCCAACTATGAAACCATTTACGGGTATTTGATGTCCGTATACAATATTCACCCAGACGAAAGAATCATACAAATTTCAAAAGGCAATCTAGCAGAAACTATAGGTAAAGACACAACAGGTCTTCTGATTCCAGCCGAAAATGTTAAAATTGACTCTCAATTGAAACCCCAATCCCACAAATTTGGTATTCAGCACCCAATGCAAGAAAACTTGAACAGGCTTAGAGACATAATTAATGTTAATTATTCCGATCCTGATCTCGAAGAAAAAAGGTGGCCACATTTATTTCCTGAAGGAAATGGAAGCTGGAAAATTAATTCTGCCTTGAAACAGCAAACATATGTGAAGCATAGACTATTGGGTATAGATTCCCGGTTCAGACAAAACAATGAATTCATGTTTTTTTGGTACGATCGTTTAATTAAACAGAGGCTACTCTATGTTAACAGTCGCCAACGTACTGTTAATGTGAATGAATTAATCAATTCAATTCAAGCAAAAGATATCCGTGAGAATGCAAACAGATTTGGATCTGTTGTGCCTAGCACCATTCCAGGATCAAAAACGTACTGGCGTGCTCGCTGCTCGGATCTTTTAGCTATGGTGCGCGACCGTGGAAAGCCACATTTGTTTGTAACGCTTACACAAAACGACAACTGGCTTGAGCTACAAAACGCAAGTGGTGAAATTTCAGCAAAGGAATTAAGTTTACTAGACCAGCCAATTTTGCAACCAGCTTTGGGTGGAAAAAGCGTAGTGAATTTTCCAGTTGAAACAGTTGTTGCGTTTTATAAACGACTTGAAGTATTTATGAAGTCGTGCGTTCATAACAAAAGCGGACCTTTTGGTGAAGTCTTGGACTATTGGTTTCGAATAGAGTATCAAAACCGAGGTGCACTGCATTGCCACATGGTTTTGTGGATTTGTGAGGATACAATACCCGAAGATGTTGTAATGGCTGAAATGCCGCGTTACTGTGGTGACGATGATGATATTAAGCGTCAAACATTTCAAGCTCGTGAATACGTGAAAGCGTTTCAGTTACACACATGCACTTTAGGTGCATGCAAAAAAGACAAAAACTCAAAATGCAAGTATGGATTTCCATACGAAGTTCAATTATCAGAAGAGGTTAATCAGTCAAAAATGGGATACACCTACATACGTCATAGTGACGAGGACAATTATGTAGTTCCTTACAATATGTATGCTTTGATGTGCTGGAACGGACATATCAACGTTCAAAAATTCACATCAAATGGAATAGAAGCTTATTTATGTAAATACGTCTCCAAACCTGAGCGATCCATTGATATTAGAGACATTACCTCAGATGCTGACCGCTTTCTTAAAGCTCGAGTTGTCGGAATTTTAGAGTGTGTCGCCCATTTACTTCAGTTTCATCAAGTTGGATCCTCGAGGAAGGCAATATTTCTTCCGTGTGATTTTCAACCGAAACAAAGAATGCTAAAACGAAAATCTCATTTACCGCTTGATAACGAAAGCGAAGATGTGTATTATCAAACTTTGCTTTATAAATATTTGGTTCGTCCAAAAGAACTACAAAACTTGACATATATCGATCTTTATCGACTTTATGATGTTGTGTCTGCTGAATCAAGCACCATCTACACCCAAAGTTTAGATTCTCAATTATTCGAGTCACAAGACAAATCTGAAAAACTTGATGAATCTCAATTTGAGTTAACAGGAAGAATTCGCAAAATCAAATCACACAGGATGTGTTACATCAATCATGGATACAAGTACGTAGAACGAGGGAAGGCTGCAGTTCCCAGATGGCGTTTTCTTATGCCATTTGGTAGCGAGTCTGAAAAATATTACGAACAGCGTCTTTTGCTGAATGTTCCAATTATGGGAGACGAACTTGACGAGAATGGGTTTCCGTTTAGTGAAGAAAACGTATCCAAAACGTTTGTAGAAGAATGCTGTCTTCGTGGGTTAGTGGACTCTGAAGAGACTGCAAAATCAGCTCTACTTGGTGCAGTACAAAGAGGTTTTTCCGTTGAGCGTGTAATTGAACTAGCAACCCTGTTTGTTGATCAATCTTTTGTTAGTAAAGATTTTGTTGATTCAATTATAATACCATGGGTTGAAAGTATGCCCATATTAGAAACTGACGCACAAGAAAACACCGAAAACGAATTCGGAGAAGAACTTGTGAAAATGGTAGAAATGCGTGTGAAATATGAACCATATGAATCTTACCTAACCTCAATGACTGACTCTCAGAGAAATGTAATGGAGTGGGTTGATCGAAAGATTAAAAATGACGAGCAAATTTTGGCTATAATATCTGGCGGTGCTGGTGTTGGAAAGTCGTACATAACCAGAGCACTTTATTCATATTTCATCGAGAAGAAGATGGTATGCATTTTACTTGCAACGACAGGTAGTGCTGCGCATTTGATTTCTGGAACAACAGTGCACTACTATCTAAAGGTTGATATATATGGAAACAAATATTTGCAACCTGGTACAATATCTGCCAAAATTGTAGAAGAAACAGATGTTATCATATGTGACGAGTTCTCAATGCTAAACTCTGACCTACTTGATCAGCTTAATGAAAGCACAAAAACGTACGGGAAGTCAAAGCGGTCCCTCCTAGGAGGTAAACATTTGTTTCTAATAGGGGACCCGTGTCAACTACCTGCTATTGGAAAGTCGGTTTTCTCAAATCACCTCCTAAATGAGTTTAGTGTTCTGCTCCTTAAGGAGACAGTTCGCCAGAAAGACGGATCTTTTGCCGCTCTTCTGAATCGTGTAAGAATAAACATGATGACGGAAGAGGATAAGGCTCTTCTAAGAACCAGATACACGCATACCTCAAATATTGAATGCGAGGATGACACGTTAATTGTAACTGCAACGCGTAGAAAAATGATGTCTTACAATCAACAATTTATTACAAAAATACCTGGTGACGCAGTCACAATATATGCGCAAGACTTTGAGCAGGACACCAACAAGGAAGTTAGTCCGGCTGTAAAAGAAAAAATACGCACATACTTGAAAACCTTATGGGATGAAACCCTAACTCTTAAAGAAGGTTGCATAGTAAGACTATTGCGTAACATTGATGTTACCACTGGGTGGGTGAACTCTAAGCGAGCAAAAGTATTTCGCGTAGCACACGATGGTAGCTATGTTATACTGCAAGATCTCAATGACGAGTCAAAGCAATTGCCTCTAACAAAGATAAGGCAACCATTTAAATTGGGAGCAAATTTGTATTATCGATTGCAATACCCACTAATTCTTGGTTATGCCACCACTGTTCATGCTGTACAAGGCACAACCGTGACGGGAAAATACTATGTTGATCTAGATCGATCTTTTTGGGAAAGTGGGCAAGCGTTTGTAGCTCTCAGTCGCCCAAAAGAGTTGTCTCAGTTATTTCTATTGAACACCCACTTTGAAAAAGTATATTTGAAAGAATATTATAAAAAATTGTTGCAATGGATGACAGAGGTTGATGAAATTGCAATTATGAGGAAACCAAGGCGATGTGGAGATTTTCCTTTGCTTCCAATTGAAGACCAAAATTCTACACAAATACAGGGTTTCCCTCTTCTACCTGACTTAGAGCCAAAGGTCACAGAAAAAAAGTTTGCTCCATTTAAGCCTCCCAGAAAATTAGGTAAGGGTATATCAGAGTCTGTTAGCAATTTGGTTCAAGAAACCAAGCAAAAGGCTAATAATTTAATCCGAGCTAAAAGCGAGGTAGATTTGGCAGATCAGACTCCAAGACTTAGTCAGCGCATATATAAGTTGGCAGAGGATTTCATGAACGCTTGCAACAGAAGTTCAGTCACCCACAATCAAATTAGATTTGGAGTTAAATTTATGAACGAATTGCTTGAACAGCTGAATATTGCGTTAAAAATTCATAACGTATCAGATCCCATTCTTTGGGCAGAAGCTGGAAGGACCGTTTCGGAAGAACTCATTAAAAAATGGGATGAGCAAGTTAAATCTACTTTAGCATGCTTTCAAAAATATGCGTGTCAATTTAGGCATGAGTTTGAAATGTTCACCAACCTCATTTCGGGTTTAAATATTTGCACATATGCTAGGCAACAACTGGCGGAGAACGTTTGTACTTTCTTTCGGGATGGTAAAAAACTGCTGCCAGTAAATATAATTGGAGATGGAAGATGCTTCTATCATTCAGTCTCGATGAGTCTAATTGGCAATTGCTCGCTATCAAATTCAATAAAGTTATTGATAGCATTTGCAATAACCAATGATTACGACATTTTTGACTACATGTTTTCTGCTTTGGCTTCTTCAGCACCAAACGTAATCCTTAAAACGTTGTCCTATAACCAATGGGCGGATTTAGAAATAATCATGGGTACCTCATATGCACTGAGACGTCCCATAGTTGTTGTAACTGGATTAGACTTTATTGGTAGAGTGGAAGCTCAGACTTATAATCCACTTGAACTTGATAATGATCATTTGATCATTGGGTTTGTAAGAATATCGAAAGATAATGCTAAACCGAATCACTTTGTAGCACTTTTGCGAGACGTTTCTTTTACAACAGAATCAAGCGAAATGCAAAATTTAAGTCAAGGATTAAATAGTGTGTCACTCAGTAAACATGCAGATATTATCACGATTGATCTTCCAGATGAAGATGTAGAAATGTTGGATGCAACTGATTTAGAAGAATCGCTGTAGTTTTGTTTGTTGGTTGAGTGACTTGGCCATACACTGTACGCTAGACATGCATGTAAAATATGTATATTGATAAGCACAGATACGTTTTTGTTGTAAATATTTTTTGTATAGGGTTGTTCATGCATCCAGAGATAAAGCTGGAAACAAAAATATCAGTGTATAAAATATCCCTAAACGTAAAAGTTCGGTTTGAATTTTGTACTAATGTTCTCTTCAATTCATTGGGCATGTTGAATCGGTAAGTATTTTTTTTCTTTTTCATTACTGAGTCAATGCGATTAAGGATTAAACCAGCATATGAGCTGTGTGTAATGCTTAATCACATTGTTTTCTATTGCATTAAGCATTAGAGTTAATCTTAAACTTAATAATCACATCAACAATAAAAGGATTAAGCATTTGAAAATTTGTGTTTCAGTTTCCCCCTCGTCTCACTACGTCTGCTCCAAAAAATATTTTCATTCTAACTACGACGGAGCTCCTTATACTTTGGTAAGTTCATTCCACACTTAATCTTATATATATCAATGGGATTAAGCATTAAGCCAACTTTACTTTTGTGGTTAATGCTTAATCCTATTGATTTATATAAGATTAAGCATAATACGCAAATTCAATACTTAATCACATCAACATTAGGATTAAGCATTGTGATATTTTTGTTTCAGGTTCCCCCTCGGCACACTACGTCTTCTCTGCAATATTCCTGAGTCTAACTACAATGCAACTCCTTATACTTTTGTAAGTTTATTCCATACTTAATCCTATATAAATCAATAGGATTAAGCATTAAGCCAACTTTACTTTTGTGGTTAATGCTTAATCCTATTGACTTATATAGGATTAAGCAATATACGCAAATTCAATACTTATTCACATCAACATTAGGATTAAGCATTGTGATATTTTTGTTTCAGGTTGCCCCTCGCCACACTACGTCTTCTCTGCAATATTCCTTAGTCTAACTACAATGGAACTCTTTATACTTTGGTAAGTTTATTCCATACTTAATCCTATATAAATCAATGGAATTAAGCCAACTTTACTTTTGTGGTTAATGCTTAATCCTATTGATTTATATAGGATTAAGCATTATACGCAAATTCAATACTTAATCACATCAACATTAGGATTAAGCATTGTGATATTTTTGTTTCAGGTTCCACCTCGCCACACTAAGCCTTCTCTGCAATATTCCTGAGACTAACTACAATGGAATTCCTTATGCTTTGGTAAGTTTATTCCATACTTAATCCTATATAAATCAATAGGATTAAGCATTAAGCCAACTTTACTTTTGTGGTTAATGCTTAATCCTATTGACTTATATAGGATTAAGCAATATACGCAAATTCAATACTTATTCACATCAACATTAGGATTAAGCATTGTGATATTTTTGTTTCAGGTTGCCCCTCGCCACACTACGTCTTCTCTGCAATATTCCTTAGTCTAACTACAATGGAACTCTTTATACTTTGGTAAGTTTATTCCATACTTAATCCTATATAAATCAATGGAATTAAGCCAACTTTACTTTTGTGGTTAATGCTTAATCCTATTGATTTATATAGGATTAAGCATTATACGCAAATTCAGTACTTAATCACATCAACATTAGGATTAAGCATTGTGATATTTTTGTTTCAGTTTACCCTCGTCCTACTTCGTTTTGTTCTGCAATTTTCCTGAGTCTAACTACGATGGAGCTCTGTTTACTCGGTAAGTTTTATTCTATGCTTAATCTTATAAATCAATTGGTTTAAGCATTAAGCCAGCTTTATGTTTGAGTTTACTGCTTAATTCCATTGACTTATATAGGATTAAGCATTATACGCAAATTTAATACTTAACCACATTTAGGATTAAGCATTGGGGTATTGTTTGTTTCAGTTTCCCCCTCGTCTCACTACGTCTGCTCCAAAAAATATTTTCATTCTAACTACGACGGAGCTCCTTATACTTTGGTAAGTTCATTCCACACTTAATCTTATATATATCAATGGGATTAAGCATTAAGCCAACTTTACTTTTGTGGTTAATGCTTAATCCTATTGATTTATATAAGATTAAGCATAATACGCAAATTCAATACTTAATCACATCAACATTAGGATTAAGCATTGTGATATTTTTGTTTCAGGTTCCCCCTCGGCACACTACGTCTTCTCTGCAATATTCCTGAGTCTAACTACAATGCAACTCCTTATACTTTTGTAAGTTTATTCCATACTTAATCCTATATAAATCAATAGGATTAAGCATTAAGCCAACTTTACTTTTGTGGTTAATGCTTAATCCTATTGACTTATATAGGATTAAGCAATATACGCAAATTCAATACTTATTCACATCAACATTAGGATTAAGCATTGTGATATTTTTGTTTCAGGTTGCCCCTCGCCACACTACGTCTTCTCTGCAATATTCCTTAGTCTAACTACAATGGAACTCTTTATACTTTGGTAAGTTTATTCCATACTTAATCCTATATAAATCAATGGATAAGCATTAAGCCAACTTTACTTTTGTGGTTAATGCTTAATCCTATTGATTTATATAGGATTAAGCATTATACGCAAATTCAATACTTAATCACATCAACATTAGGATTAAGCATTGTGATATTTTTGTTTCAGGTTCCACCTCGCCACACTAAGCCTTCTCTGCAATATTCCTGAGACTAACTACAATGGAACTCTTTATACTTTGGTAAGTTTATTCCATACTTAATCCTATATAAATCAATAGGATTAAGCATTAAGCCAACTTTACTTTTGTGGTTAATGCTTAATCCTATTGACTTATATAGGATTAAGCAATATACGCAAATTCAATACTTATTCACATCAACATTAGGATTAAGCATTGTGATATTTTTGTTTCAGGTTGCCCCTCGCCACACTACGTCTTCTCTGCAATATTCCTGAGTCTAACTACAATGGAACTCTTTATACTTTGGTAAGTTTATTCCATACTTAATCCTATATAAATCAATGGAATTAAGCCAACTTTACTTTTGTGGTTAATGCTTAATCCTATTGATTTATATAGGATTAAGCATTATACGCAAATTCAGTACTTAATCACATCAACATTAGGATTAAGCATTGTGATATTTTTGTTTCAGTTTACCCTCGTCCTACTTCGTTTTGTTCTGCAATTTTCCTGAGTCTAACTACGATGGAGCTCTGTTTACTCGGTAAGTTTTATTCTATGCTTAATCTTATAAATCAATTGGTTTAAGCATTAAGCCAGCTTTATGTTTGAGTTTACTGCTTAATTCCATTGACTTATATAGGATTAAGCATTATACGCAAATTTAATACTTAACCACATTTAGGATTAAGCATTGGGGTATTGTTTGTTTCAGTTTCCTCCTCATCTCACTTTGTCTAGATGCCCTTTCCTGATTTCAGCTGCACTGGAGCCCTTTCTACTGTAATATATCCCTTATTGAACTGTAAATCAAGTATAAATTTGTAATTAAACTGATTCAAACCGTTTAAATCTCATGACGAATTCTTATTGTATGATTAAGCATCACATTTACTTATCATGGGATTAAACATTACATCCACTTAACGATGGATTAAGCATAATATCAACTTAACAATGGATTAAGCATCAATACAACATAGCATGGGATTAAGCATCACTATAATATAGCATGGGATAAAGCATCACTACAACATAGCATGGGATTAAGCATCACTATAATATAGCATGGGATTAAGCATAACTTTAATATAGCATGGGATTAAGCATCACTTTAATATAGCATGGGATTAAGCATCACTTTAATATAGCATGGGATTAAGCATCACTATAACATCGCATGGGATTAAGCATCACTATAACATCGCATGGGATTAAGCATCACTATAACATAGCATGGGATTAAGCATCACTATAACATAGCATGAGATTAAGCATCACAAAAATTAAGCTTGAGATTTAGCATAAAAAATGTAGCATGGGTTTATACAACATAAATCGATTGAGCATTGGCCGTGTAACCGGTACACGTTTGTTATTACCGCACCGCGGCTCTAGTTTTCAAAATAAAATTACTGTACAGCTTGTGCATATTTCTGAATATTTGCTTAGCTCAGGCTCAAATACCACACCCGCGTATGCTGAATTTTAATTTAAATTTACAAAATGCTACACCAAGTATCATTCAACTACTCATATCTACTTTCGCTTCGCCTCTAAATGTAATCTGTTTTATAAATCATAAGCAATTTGATTTACCTTCCGTCGAACAATCAACAACAATTGTGATTTCAAACTATACACAAGCTTTCGATGAACCGCGTTGGCAGCCCACAACTCCACTCGTACTAGCAGGAAGTATAATATTTGTTTTTCTCTCTTTTTCTGACAACGAATCTGATGCGTATATTGGCAATAGCTATGTTTTGTGGAGAAGTCCCAGCAGATTGTTTCAAGAACAAGAAAAACTTGAGGTTTGGTATTGGAAAAGGACAACCGATATTATTGTAATTCCCTACATATCTTCAAGCCAGAGTAAAACAAACCACGCCCTTCAAGAAGCATACAAATTTGTTAATAATATCAATGAAATAATCAGAATAAACGAATTTTCCCATAGTCATCTTTGAAAAGTATTTGTGTGTTTGCAAATAAGTGAGGGAGAGAGTGCATCTTCTTATGTGCGTTACTATTACGCGTACTGCCAATTTTGCGGTCACACAAATGCTGAAGGTTACAAAAATTGGTTAATGTTATTTCGTGTTATGTTCAAATACACAGTTTCAAATGGGGACAGAAGAAAACTCGAGTTGTTTAAAAGCTATTTTAGTGATATACAGACTACACTTGTAATCATTCCAGCATATCCGGGCGAAACTTATACCAACTTAGGGTGGACTATTTCTAAATCTGATAATCTCAGACAATCTTTTGATTTACTACTGGTTAAAACTATATTTCCTAATTTAAACTTTAGCGTTATAAACGACTCTTACGATCCATATTTGGACGGTTCTCCTAAAATCCTATTTGGAGAGCAGTTTTCTTCCACAATACCTACAGAGGTTAATTCAATACAGTTTTTAACGTGTGATGGTGGATTTGTTTCACCAAGACTAAGTTTTAAAGGATTTATATCAGCATTTGATACTTGGACTTGGGTGCTACTGATTTCGTCATTAATTTCAATGATGGCAATATATCTGTATGAGAAACAAAGCCGAATTTCAAATCCTCCTGGATCAGGACTGTACAGAACATTAGAAGCAATGTCGGCAGTAGCAAGAGTAATGCTCTATCAGGGACAAGAAATGGTACACGGTTCCTCTATTCCATTCTCACTTCAGCTATGGACAACTGGAATTTTGGTGATGAGCTACTTTTATTTGGGTGACAACATTTCAGAACTGACCGCACCAAAACACGTAGTGCGTTATACAAAATTTGATGAGTTGCTGAAACTAGGCTATACATTTTATGTTGAATCTTATGAATCCGATGTTAGTGACGAACAAATCACGAATTGTCTTAAAAAATATGAGAACTTATCGGTTGGGGCTTGTATGTTTAAATATGAGGCAAAATTTTATTATTTCATTAGGGAAGAAATTTGGCCTGTTTACCAAAAGAAAACTAATCACTCAGACTTAATTAAACGAGTAGCTCAACAATCAAAAATTGTACCACAAAATTCTTTAGGAAATACAGCTCTAACCTTACTTAAAACCGGCTACCAAAAAACAGCATTCTTTGACTGGTCTGATAAACTGGCTGATATTGAGTACAGTATATTGAATGCAACAAACAAAACTTTCCAAGAAAATTTGATAATGGTTACAGGTTCCGAAAAACTATTCAAATTAGAATCAGGTTGGAACTTTCTATTCTGGGGTGATCCCTGGACACTTGGTCGTCTAAAAATTTTGTGGTCATCTGGCATTGCGGTGCATTTACGTCAGAACGCAGTAACGCAGAGAAGGATAGAGCTTACAAAGCATATTTGGGACGAAATCAAAATAATAATTTTGACAGAATCTCTCTTAATTCCAATACTGTTGTGATATTTATTGCTTTTGGAATAGGACATCTGGCTAGCTTTAGCTTATTTATTTCTGAGTGGCATGCATGTCTATGGATCAAGTTACTTGTCGTAGCAAGGCAAGTAAAGTCACACTTTGATAGATTGAAATATTATGGAAATAAGATTCTGACATGTATTCAAAGATACCATAATCTAAAACATCAATGCGTTTCTGTAGAAATGAATGCAACTTGCTTAAGATATATTCAATCGTGCAAAAAAGCTACAAATAAACTCTTTCATTAAATTATGCAAAAATGTGCACGTTTTAACTTATAGTGCAGCATTGGCAAATTTCTTCTTCGTGTCAAAGTTGAATTGAGTGCTAAGATAAATTATCCGATATTATGGCTTGGATGAATTTCTATCTATAAATGCTCATGGATTTGTTTGTTGTAAGACGTTATTGGATAGAAGAAGTGTAAAAATTCCAAATATTCTTATTTTTAAATCTAACGGGATCAGTTAAAGAAGTGTTAGAATTTAAAAGTATAAAACTAATATTTAATGTAATCTTAGTACAATAAACTTCTACAAGTAGTGAGGATGTTATAATTAATTGTGTTGAAAAATAAATACTACAACATTAAAACAATCAAAGGCGTACGCAGTAGGGTGCACCAGGTGCACGTGCACCTACCAAAATTTTTCGCACGCATAATAAAATGGAATTCATAATTATTAAAAATAGATATTGATTGTCTTTGTAGCATTTCTAGTGCAACAAGTTGGCGTCTGTCATGCAGTTTTTGGCGTTACATGCCTTTCCTACGTACAAACATGTTCATAATCAGTTTGCATTCTATTGCAAACCTGCGCTACGATTGTGTACACTTTGGCGATTTTGAAAGACGCAGTCGTTGCTGTTAAGATAGTTGAAATTTAAGTAATTACCCAATTTTGCACATTCAGATAGATATATTTCTAGTTTGTGATTAGTTAATTAATTTGATTTGAGTGGGGTTAAAGAAAAAACGATCTACTTGAATTTTGTAAAATGCTTTGGATTGAGCGACCTGATGCACTGTTACATTTTGGAGATCTTCCCGAGGTCGTAGTGGAAACGCTGGAGCAATTAGAAAATGAAAAAAAGCAAACAAACGAAGCAACTATATTTCTCAAATCTTTGTGCACCGTGGAAATCTTTATTTCCCTGGAATCTTTCAAAGACTCTTTCCGAGTTACCTCAAAATCCGGAAGCTGACTTGCAGGTTTGCTGCAAAAACAACTGCTGCAATTACATGCAGTTACCAACTCATTTAGCAAATTCAAAATGACGCTGACAGCAAATTTTAAAAGATTTCTAGCAAAGCTGCTAATCTGTGTAGAAAACTTGACATTGAAGTTAAGGTTTCTGGTTTGTGTAAGCGACAGGCACATCGCAAGTCATTGCAAAACATGACCAAATCGCCAACGAATCTGGACAATCTTGAAACTAACAACCTTTAAAGCCAAAAATGTCTACAACTATTGAAATTTATTTTCAAAGTTTCCGACAGCCATTAGGACAAAGTTTTTGGAACACCAGTCCAACCTACGCTTACATTGAAACTACTACCAAACAGTCTTGTGAAAACCCATTTGGATACAATTTTCATTTATATCAAATGGGATTGCTAATAGAATTGACTACGGTAGAGCTGTAAACGTCACGTTTAAAACGTGTACACGTACACGTGTGTACACGGATGAAAACCGTGTCGTGTGCACATCGTGTAGAGCAAAACACGACACGAATTTGGCTGTACACGAAACGTTTTGTACACGGTATTCAAGTAAACTAAACGAACACGGTTGAAAAACGTGTGTGTTTGACATGTTCTTATTCCTACTGAATTCTTATGCCACATCCGGACAAATCCTCATCATGATTCCAAAAACGGTCATCTTTTTTAATTGTTCAGTGGATATAATGCCATTTTATATGTGAAAGATGTTAAAATCTCGATTAAAACTCTAGAACAACTCAACTTGTTCAACACCTAGTCGCAATGAATGCATTTTGTTCTTATTCAACCTGTTTACTGTACACGATTTGTACACGGTTTTTATCTTGTTCTGCTAAACACGAAACGAACACAACACCTTTAGGTCGTACACGAAACGAACACGAAAAAATAATATCGTGTTTGCTTGTACACGACACAAAATTTTGAAGGGTCAAATCGTGTACACGTTTACAGCTCTAGACTACGGAATTTCAACTTTGGAAGCAAAAATAGAACTTTCAGAACTACAAAGAGTGGCTTGGCGGCCTTAACTGAGTGTGATACGCTAATATATCCTAACCTACACACCGGCATTTAAAAAATTGATACTCACTACCTAATTCGGTAGCAACACCAGAACTCACATTTTCCTGTTTGAGACGAACAATGACTTACTTAAGAAGCACAATGGTAAAAGAACGAGTGGGTGGGCTTAATTAAAAATCTACCGAGACCAACAATTGGATATTGACAATATTTTTAAAGCATTTATAATAAAAACTCGCTGCCTTAAGTTTTAAAATGATAAATTTGGTGAAACGCAGCTGGTTTGTTTGTAAACGTAGACTAGAAACACCATTATTAATAAATGCTAAAACGTTGTTTTAAACCGCAATATTTCTATTTTAGGCATACCAAAACGGTGCACCTACCAAATTTTGATTCTAGGTACGCCAGTGAAAACAATTGCTTTTGAACACAACCAGTACTTAACTAATTAATGTCATAAACATATAATATTATAATAAACACGAACAAAACTTACGATTCGTAAGTTACGAATTAGGCATCAGCCCACGTCGTTCATTGCAACTTTGCTAAACAAGTAGCATTTTCTGAATGCACTCCATCCAAGCAAAGTCAACTGTTCTTCTCTGGACTCTCATACAATTTTTGGCGACGACGACAAGTGATGACGTGACTGCTGCTAATTAATTAATTGCTAATTATCTTTAACTAATTGTTGGTGTGTTCAGTGTTAGCCAGTATTGAAGTTGATTGTCGTATTACCGGTTTAAAACTGAGGAGGAGTCAAGATGAGTTTGATTGGACTGCCTGAAGAAGTGGTACGTGTTCAACTTTACGTAATTTAACTGGTTAATTATTAATTACTTAATTGTCCGGGTTTTTGGGAAGGGAACTCTGGTTTTTAATCGAAATTTGATCATTTTTTGGTTTAGATTGAAGCCTACATCCTCCCAAAAGTTGGGTGGAATGATCTCTTGCGTTTGCGGAGGGTTTGCAAGGTCCTCCATCAAATTACCACTGATTACGTCAAGGTCCACTCCAACCTGGCACCGGAAATTGAAATAAATGAGGGGGACAAGAACCTTGGTGCGTTTCTGGAGATGGGCGTGTCCAGTACCAAGATTTTTGTGAATAATGACCAGAGTGGAACTGACTTTTACCAAAGGGAAAGGGAGAACGTTTCCCGGTTTCTGGAAAAGTATGGACAACTGGTGAAGAACCTGAGGGTGGACCAAATGCTATTAAATCTCTACGGCGAGGAGTGGGACTTTTTTAACGGTTTGCCAAATCTGGAGACCTTGGAAGTGGGACAGTATGGCATTGGACCTAAATCTATAACTCATGAGGAACGGGTACAACTGTTTAGGCAAAGGTTCCAACTGGCTTTGAAGGACCCACGATTTGACAATCACATTTATCCTCGGGGACTCCTTAAAATGAAGTCTTTAACCGTTGGACAGGGAGAAAATGACGACAATCATGTTGCCAATATCCTGGCTCGTACTATCGATTGGTTAAAGGACTGTAAGAACTTGGAAAGCATTAGCCATCCGTTTGATCCCTGGATTGATGAAAAATTTGGACATAGAATAAATAGACAGCTATTGGAACCCCAAAACGCACATCTTTTGGCATTTCTGCTAATGGAACAGGAAATCAAGAATCGATTGGAACATCCAGACCATGTCAATTTGAAGGGGTTGGATTTCCAAAGCTTTCATGGAGTTTGGCACCCACCTGTTCCCTTAATGATGGACATTGGAAGTGAAGCCTTTCTAAGACTTTGCTCTACTTCTTTGGAAAATAATGTCAAGTTGCTGAATGTCAATGCATCTTGGTTTGTGGGAATGGACCGCTTTCCACGATGGGCTTCACCGGAACTGGGGAAACCTGTGGTTTCTTTGGTTAATTTACACAACAGCTTGTTTTCTTTGGAAATGCCAAACTTGGAAAGGGTTAAGGTAAAGGCGACATCTCAATGTGCGCTTTCCATAACAAGTGGGAATGAGCAAAGACCAGACTGGCCAAGTTTAAAAAGTTTGGACATTACTGTGGACACTTGTCATCATGAGCATTTAACACATTTTGCGGTTCAAGAGGGTGTTCTTCATAGCCAACGGTTTTTTACAAGGGACATTTTCAACTTTTGCTTTCGTGGAGTAAGACGCTTGGCGTTGACTGAGCTAAGACTGGACTTTGTGAGGGAGGGCTTGCCCAAAGTTGAGGTTGGGGATGTTGTGGGCTCCTGTCCAAATTTGAAGAAGCTGACGGTTGGAAATTGGCCTGGGACTAATAATTCGTTGATTAAGTTGTGGGAAGGGTGCCAAGCGTTGGAGGAAATTAATCTGGAGTACTGTAAGAATGTGGGAAATGTGACGTTTGTGGGGGTGGATACGAACAATCCGGTTTTCTTTAAGCTTAAAAGTAAGCAAAATTTTAACTAGGAAGTTAATAACATGCTAAAGTATTTAAATAACGATTTTGATTGCAAATTCTAATTGCTTTGCAGATCTTAAGAAGCTTTCTCTGAAAGGTTTGGACAAAATGCCCAAAATTACGGATCTTCTATTCTCCATGGTCATTCGTCATTTAAGCCTGACTCATTTTGTCATTACTTCTGATGAGCCAATTACTTCGGTACGACTTCAAAATTCAATATAATGTCCAATATTCCTATTGCAACTTCCAATGATAATGATACATGTCATTTGCAAACTATTTTTGAATTCCAGGTTACTTCTGCCGGAATCAAGTTGCTTTTGGATGGAACTTTTGCAAAATCCATTGAAAAGTTCCCCTTCAATGCATTCACTCTGGCTGATGTACAAGAAGAAGAGTTGAAGAAAATTGAAAAAATGTTTCGTTCGTATGACATGCTCTAATTGATCTGCTGTTTAATTTGTTGTTAGCAATGAACATTATTTCTGAACAATGAACATATCCAATCCATTGTTAAATAATTCAATAAAGGAACATGCAACCTAAGAGCAAGAATTTTTGACCCATCGTTTTATTACACATTCCGGTAGATTGTTTAGTGTTCTACGATTTTGCTTGATAGTTGAATTACGTCACGTTTCCAAGATATCGAAGCATTCGTGACTTGCAATTTACAGTGCATGCTCGCACCCTCCAAAACGATGATATTTTAAAATAATTTTTATACCCAGCTTGATTTTTTACGATCAATAGCTCACTCGAAAGACAATCGCTTGAAGATATTTCCAGCATAAAATTCAAGCTGATGCTGCTTTGAATACGCTGATGGCGAAGCGTTAAATTTGGAGGTATGGTAAAAAAATCCTTTCAAACTTATTTTTCGAAAAATACACTAACACCACCTCCGATTTTTAATTTTACCAGATTATTTGAAAGATAATTTTATGTAGATTATCATGCAAAAAGTTTCAGAGTGGTGCTAAGTTTCATTTTTGGGATACGATGGGTTACATTTGAAGGTAAGGTTAAAAAATTGTACCCTAAGATTCCCTAAATACGCATTGCTGAAGGGATTCTCTCCTGGATTGTTTAATTGTGGCGGTTGGGTCACCCAACTTGGGTGGTCAGTGATTAGCTGACTTGGGTCTGGTGCTGTGTGGTGATGAAATTGGCTTTGTTTTGGGTTTTGGGATCATTGACCTTTGAGAATTGGCTTGTTTTGTTTGGGTTGTTGGGTGAATGACATTCACGGCTTTGTTGATTTAGATAGATCAGCTGGGCAAGTATTTAGAGACTCAGAGACTGCTCGTGTTTTATGGAGGCAGCCCACAAGTAAGTGTGCTCTTGCGAGTTAGTAGCGAAAGGACTTGGAATAATTCTGGAATTAGGACAAGTATTTATAACCGAACTGGAACATAGATTGGGTGTTTTCAAGGAAACTGGTTAGTAAGTAGAAAAGTTTGGTGAAATTAAATTATTTTAAGATAGTTTAGAAGCAAGGAGGTGGAGTATTTTGGTAGAGGGAATGCCGGTGGTGTCTTGACCTACAGTTGCAGGTTTTGGGGATTTGCTGCTATTTTTAGGAAACTGGGAGGTTGATTAGTTTGGCGGTTTAAATTGGGTGACAATAATGTGACGTGACAATTGCTTCTGTGATTTGCTAATTAAGCGTGTTTTAATTTGTCAGGCTTTCCCATAAAAATGGACGTTAATCAGCAAAAACTGGCTGAGAAGCTAACGCTTCTCAATGACCGGGGAATCGGGCTGTTAACCAGGTTGTATAACATCAAGAAGGCGTGTGGGGATCCAAAATCCAAGCCCGAGTTTCTCTCTGACAAGGGCCTGGAGAGTTCCATTAAGCATATTGTGAAAAGATTCCCGAACATTGATATCCGACAGGTAACTGGGAAAACTTACAGGTTTCTGTGCTGATTATATTGAAAACTTTGTTCATTTAGTTGCTAATGTAACTGGCTTTTGTGTTTAAAGGTTAACAACGTTGCACAGTATCGTTCGGAGATTAACAAGACATTGAACTTGTACTACTACACTTTTGTGGACATTCTGGACTTCAAGGATCATGTCGGAGAACTTTTGACAGTTATGGATGCGTGTCAAGTGGAGTTGGACATTGTAAGTTATATATTCTTCTAAAAATATTGCACTTAAAACAAGGTTGTCATTTTAACTGTCACTTCACTTTGCAGACACTGAATTACGATTTGACAAAAGGCTACCTTGACCTTGTAGTTACGTATGTCGTTTTAATGATTTTACTATCTCGTGTGGAGGATCGGAAGGCTGTTTTGGGACTATTTCATGTTGCTCAAGAAATGGCTAACAATCCAACAACGTGAGTAACCTTTTTGATTCAATTTTATGATTGTTTTAATGATTTTCAGTAATATTTAAAACGTGGGGTTTGTTTTCTTTGGTAGGGATAACGATTTTCCACGCTTGGGCCAAATGATTTTGGAGTATGACCCGCCAATGAAAAAGCTCTCGGAGGAGTTTGGACCGCATTCCAAGTTGTTGGAGAAAGCGTTGTCATCATTGCAAAATATTTATCCGAGACGTAATTTGGACGCTGACACTTTCAGGTAAAGTAGAATGACTAAACTAGACAAAGTACTGTGTAGTTAAATGTGTAGTTATCATGTAACTGGTTATTTTTTAAAAACAGAAAGAAGCAAATGTTAAGCTTGACAGCTCAGCCGGGATATTTACTAATTCCTGCAAGAACGGACACCACACCGTGCGAATTTCTGTCACTGGATATTATGGAACGATGGATTATTTGTAAGTGTGCAGTTTAATAAACTGAGTTTACTGAAGCTTAATTTATTGTAAATTTTTTATTGTGATTACTAACATTTGATTCTGTTATCAATCGATACAGTTGGATTTATGCTCTGCCATCAAGCACCCATGTCTCCTCTTGGCAAAGGAAATGGTGACAGTGACATGTGGCTCACAGCTTTGAAATCGTCTTGGGTTATCACTTTGTTTCGTGATGAAGTGTTATACACTCACCAGTATATTATAGGCTTTTTTGAAGGAATCAAAGGATATGGCAAAAGAATTTCTGAAGTTAAAGATGCTTTCAATTACGCTATTGCGAATGCGTAAGTTACAATCTTTGTTCAATAATTAGCTATTTTATTTTGATGAAAAATAATCATTAAGTCTAATTAACGTTGCTTAAATTATATCTTCTTAGTGCCTTAATGCATCGTGAACGACGAAAGTTCTTTCGAACAGCTTTGAAGGAGATGGCTTTGGTCATTGGAGACCAACCAGGACTTTTGGGTTCTAAGGCACTATACTTACTCATGGGCCTGTGTTATGCACGAGACGAGGTTCTTTGGCTAATAAGACATTATGACAATCCACCACAATCAAAAACTGGTACCAAAAGCCAGAACAAAAATAAACTGGAAGATTTGATTGACCGACAGTTGCCTGAATTGTTGTTTCACATGGAAGAGCTACGTGGTAAGATTTTTAGTTAATGTGTATTAATTATAGGCTTGCGTAGAGCAATTTTTAATCATTTTGCTTCTTTTGGTATATTTAGGTCTGGTGAGAAAATACAGTCAAGTAATTCAACGATATTACGTTCAGTATTTGGCGTGCTACGACGGACCAGCCTTGGGACAGTTATTGCCTAACTATATTCAAATGGAAACTGAGTACATGATTTTGAACTCGATTTACAATGAAATATCCAGCTTGTCTGTGAAGCAAGGTAATATGTCACACTAATTAAAATATACTTTAGGTTTTAATTCAGAGTCCATGCAAATTAATTTATATCTTTGCAGTTGAAAATAACGAAGTATTTGACTTCCGTGGTCTTCGTCTGGACTGGTATCGCTTGCAAGCATTTATGTCTAATGTGCTAAGCTGTAATCAAGGATTGTGCTATTTAATGAACACGGCAATGTTTCATCTTAAATTGGTGGACTTTCAAGAGGAGTTGTTAGCTGAGACGTCTGATTTGTCTGTTCTGTGGTACCACTTGAATGTTTATAAAGTTATGATTTTTCCGAAGGAGCAAAATTCTACAGTTTACTTTTTTACTTTCAGCTTCTATAACCGATTATTTGAAGAACAGTTCCAAATGTGCTTGGAGTTTCCTGCTCAAAATCGTTATGTTGTAGCATTTCCTTTGATTTGCAGTCACTCGCAAAATTGTATCCATGAAATGTGCCCTGAGGAAGTAAGAACAATTAATTTTTATGCTTTTTATCGATTTTCTAAATGATACAACTTCAAAATAATTTTGCTATATATTTTTTATCATTTTCTTAGCGTCCCCACATTCAAGAAAAGAGCTTGTCAGTGGCGAACCTGTTTATGGATGAAATGTCTAAAGAAACAATGAACATAATCACAGCACTTTGTGACGAACAGTGCACTCTTCAGGATAAAGTATGACCTAGGATTTATTTTACTGATAACCATTAAGCTTCTGATTAGGCTTAAAATTCTAAGCAAACCTATTGTTATATTTTTAGCTGCTTCCAAAACACTGTGCTGCTTTGATTGCGGATCATCTTCAGGGTAAAAAGGGAAAAGACAAGAATAAAAAGACAATGGCCGAAACTGAAAGTAACAAACCTGGTGTGGAGAGTTTTCGAAAGACACGAGAAGACCTGACAACGTAAGTATCCATAAAATAAATTACATTTTATGAACTTTTTAAAGTGTAGGTTTGCAGGCTACAATAAATAATTGTTCTTTAGAATGGACAAGCTACACATGGCTCTAACGGAACTCTGTTTTGCAATAAACTATTGCCCATCCATTTCCGTTTGGGAGTATAGCTTTGCCCCAAAGGAGTATTTGCATCAGCACTTGGAACACAGATTTGCTGGTGCACTTGTGGCCATGGTTAAGTACAGTGCTGAAACCAATGAAATTGCCAAACCGTCTGAATTATTAGCCAGGGTTCGTGCCTATATGAATGGACTGCAGACCGTTGAGAACTATGGTAAGTGATAACATTTTGTAAAATTCCCAATCTGGAATTTGAATTTTTAAAGATTTTAATGGAACGTTTTCCTTATTTCAGTTCATCTGGACATGACTCGTGTTTTCAATAATGTTCTGCTTCAACAAACTCAGCAACAAGATATAAATGGTGAGAAGACGGTGGCATTTTTGTACACCCAGTGGTACATCGAAGTGCTCCTTCGACCTGTTAGCAGCAATGGCAATGTAATTTTCTCCACGAGTCAGCGAGCATTTGTCAATTTATCCCCTGACCCTAAAGTGGCATTCAGTGCTGAGCAGTTTTCTGATATCACCGAGTTACGGGCTTTAGCGGAACTAATTGGTCCTTACGGAATGAAACATTTGAATGAAGCAGTCATGGTTCAAGTTGCTAGTCAGGTAGAAGAGTTGAAGAAACTAACTGCAGCAAATCGAGACGTACTGACGCTTCTCCGCTCTAACTTTGATAAACCGGAAGTGATGAAGGATTTGTGTAGGAAACTGCAGGGTAAGTTAAGATTGCATGTTAAACAAAAATAAAAAGCAAAACTAAAGGTTATCATTGAACTTTAATTTTAATGTTTTTTGTGCACTTTTGCTCAGATGCAGAAAACGTTCTGTTACGGATGACCATAATTGGAATGTTTTTGCGGTTCAGGCAAACATCACAGGAATCTCTGCATGATGTTTTAACTGACAGGATTCCTTTCTTGCTTAGATCCATTCGGGACTTCAACGAGCACGCTCCTAATGGAGAATCAGTTGTAAGTTCATTTATTGCCTATGGATACAGATACCTACATTTAACGGTTTATTTGATAAATTCAAATCCAACATTTAATGGTTTAGAACGTTGCCGAAATGGCATCTGCTGCTGGGATACCGCTGAAAGTAGACCCAACTCTTGTTCATGTTCTACAGCAGAATCAGAAGAAGGGTAATATAATATTTTGCATAGATTCATTATTACTACCTAATTATTTTCATTACACCTTAAATGATTGTATTTGTTTTATATATAGCTTCACCGGAAGAAGAATACCAACTGTCATGTCTCTTGATGGTTTATGTAGCCGTGTCAATTCCACAACTTGCAAGAATCGACTCTTCTGTGTACCGAGCCTCGTTGGAAGGTCACTCCAATATTCATAGCCTTGCAACTGCCATAAACACTGTTTTTGGTGCCTTATTTTCCATGACGGGAGAAAGTAATGTTGAGGAGCGGATGAAGGAATTTCTTGCTGTAAGTGCAACAGTTTAGTTTTCTCTTCGACTTTCTGTTTAGGCGTCTAAAATGTTTCATGTTTATTTTGCAGTTGGCTTCGTCCAGTTTATTACGACTGGGTCACGAAGGAGACAAGGAGGCTGTGAAAAATAGGGAATCGGTGTACCTCTTGTTGGATCTGGTAAGGAAGGCGTATAACTTAAAGTTCTGGTATGCAGTTCGGCCTTCCCCGTTGCCTGAAGAAGCCTGCAAACCCAAGGAGCCTGCTGCTACTACTAGTAGATTTACCATGCCTTTGATGCTACCCAAGCGATATATGAAACCAAAGAAACGCCAGAACGCTGGCATGGCAGCCAAATTTTTGCTTTCGGATTTAGGTTTCGATGAAAATGAGAGGAAAATAGGGGAAAGTAGTGCAAGTAGCGATGATGATAAGGATTCGGCGGATGATGCAAATCTTCAGTGGCCTGGCCAGAGTGATAGCGATAGTGAAGATGATAGTGTTAATGCAGAGGATAGTAAAAGCCTGGAAGACCAGAAGATCTGGCATTTGGAAGATTTGAAGCTTGATAAAAACGATGGGGCCAAAGAAGTTAAGGGTGCTATACAAGACGAAGATGGCTTGAGTGACTTGGAATCTGAAGACTCCGATACAAGTCTAAGAACCATGTACTTCCGAGGAAGAGAGAAGAAGAAAGAGAAAGCGAGCCCTAAAGAAAACGTATCTACAGAAACGATCTACATAAACCCTAATGCAGTTACTAAATGAGTTATGTTCCGAGGTTGTTCAAGACCCACGCAAAAAAAAATTGTATTCATATCCGTATTACTTGTATATCTTTCTTTGAAAGCAGCAGTGAAGAAGTTTTAAGCGATTAAACCAGAAAACACGGTTACCGATTTAGAATTTAGAATCAGTTAATGCTTTGTAATTATTATTTGAATCTTGTTTTCCCATTTAATTGTACTAATTCTGATTATTTTGTATTATGTAATTATTGGAATGTCAGGCTGGTATAATTTTAAGTATTTGCACTGTAAATGCTATCACAAGGATTCAGATAAAAAATGTGAGTAAAAAATTTCACTGTTTAAGATGTCAAATTATTTCTAATTTCTATTTTTTAAGGGCATAGTACTCAAAAATTCCTTGGTATTAAATAAATTTCGAAATTTGTTGCAGAAGGGATAGCAAAATATGTGTTATAAATATGCTGTTAGCGTTAACTTTTAGACTTTTGTCTAATTCCAACACGAGATTTTTGAGTTATCGAATTTCCAAAATGTCAACATTAAATATTGCATAGCCATGGAATAACACATGCTACTTTTTTGCAATTATGACTGAAAAATTTGCAATTTTTTTCTGCATCGAATAAGTATTTTTGCATATTTTTTGGTCAATTAATTAAAAAAATCACTCCTGTGTTAATTTTTGGAAAAAAAATTAATTAGGTAAGGGGGGTGAAACTTCACCCCCTCTGTGTATTTTAGGGGGTGAAATTTCACCCCCTGGTACTAGACTGTGCATGTATTTGTTACATCTTTTGTCTTATATTTTGTGCACAATGTACTGAAAAGGTCAACAAAGTACTCAAAAATGGTTTATAAACTGGCACGAGGCAAAAAATATGATCTTATCAGAAGATAAGCCTCTGTGAAAATGTTTGTATATGGCACAATTAATACGTATACTATTTTAAACTATCTATAGTGTTAGGTTGCAAGCGATTGAAATAATCAACATACATAAATATGAGGACAGCGTTTACCATGTTAAATGTCACTCAATTAGGTTACCAAATAGGGCAAACTTTGGAACGTTTGGAAACAAAAAGCCCAATGCTAAATTTTCTGGACTTCTGTTCACACGTAACCACTTTGTTTATATGATCATTATCCTCTTTTTAAACCCTATTTGGTCACCAATAGATCAGTTTGACATACGAGAGAATATTTGTATTAAACTCAATGTGATCTTGTTGATAACGTAATATTTTACTGCATTCAATACATATTATAAATAAGTTGATAGTACTAAGAGTTGTTTATTTAACTGTTTTTATTCTACTGGCTGTTCTTAACCGCAACAACTTCCATATACCTATTTCATTAATAGATTTAACAGTATTTTTGTTTTATTTTTTTGTATCTATTTTGTATATTTAGTTTGAAAGTTGCATAAATCCATCACATATCAAACAAAAAATCAAAAGTCAACTCAACCATAGACCAGCCAAATACTTTATAACAAATGTACCAAAGATGTATTAATAATCAACTTAAGGTAACCGTCTATCTACGTAAATATAAAACAAATTATGTGAAAGAGCTTTGTACACTTTGTATATTTAGTTATTGCTTTTAACCAATCAAATATTGATTTATTGCTTCAGACTCTTTTTGTGCTCTCGTGAATTTATGATAGATTTCATAAATGGCTCAAGCACTTCGCACAATCAGTACTTCGAAATTTCAAAAATATGCAAAACTCAGGTAAAATTTGTAGTTTTTATTTTTTCCTGCTTGCGTTGTTTCTAAAACGCCAGACATGCGATTTACACCATCTGAATCTACAAAAAATGTGCTATTTTCTGACTAATTTGCAAAAAATTGTAACAGGATATTTTTGAATTATCGAATTTAGAAAATTTTAACATTAAATTATGCATAGCTTTATAATAACACGTGCTACTTTTTTGCAATTATGACCGAAAAATCTGCAATTTTTTCTGCATCGAATAAGTATTTTTGCAGATTTTTTGGTTAATTTTAAGAAAAATCACACCTGTGTTAGAGAGGGGTTCCCTTTGATACACGCATAGCGCGTACTGGATATGAACTGCTGACAGCCAATCCTGGCAGTCATGTGATTCAGCCGTCCAGCCGTGTTTTGGTTGTGAATCACATGACTGCCAGGATTGGCTGTCACCAGTTCATATCCAGTACGCGCTATGCGTGTATCAAAGGGAACCCCTCTCTAATTTTTGGAAAAAACATTAATTAGGTAAGGGGGGTGAAATTTCACCCCCTGGTACTAGACTGGTATAAAGGAACGTATAATTGGAATGTATAATGTATATGTCTTGAAGAACAACATAAATGTTGGGAAACAGTAAAAATTAAATTATTATGAATGAACATCTCAGGAACAACGAAACTTATTTTTCCAGAAAGGTAGCGTGGTGGCAGCACTTTGTATCCATTTCTTCACACAGGTGGGCTTCATATTATTTTCACAGAGAGAGAGAATCAGTCGATCGACCGACGGCTCAACAGCAATTTATCACACAAAAGCAGCAACAATAGCAAATGTGCTAGACTTGTTCAGTCCTTTTCTGCAAATTTATTTCGCTGTCAATTTAATTGAATCAAATTTAATTAGTTTGGTAGTTGGCAAGTGTGTAGCTGGATTTTGTACTTATAACAAAGTGTACAAAGTTAACCGCAGTTCCAGAGCTGTTCCGCTGGTGTCAACCGGCGGATGTAGGTAAATTTACGGTGTAGGTTGAGACACTTGAGAGGTACGTTAAATATTACATCTTGTTAGTTGCTCATAAAGTCTGTGCACGTCTTTGTAACAAGCGGTGATTAGATTTTAGGAAACCGGGATGATGATTTGACTGATGGTATTTGTGTGTTATTGTTTGTCTTTGTCAGGGATTTGTTCGGAAAGGAAGACTAGTCGAAGGAAAGCGGAGTCAGGATGAGTGTTCCAGCGAAGGTTTCGGATATCCAGAAGCAGCTGGATAAAATGGCTTCATCTGGAGCGGATCAGAGTCAGGCATTAGGCCTGCTAAAGGATTTGTGGGATATACCGATGGATCTGGACATCCTCTACAGTACCAGAATAGGTATGACCGTCAATCAATTACGAAAGGGTTCTGAGGACAAAGAAGTTATCACTCTGGCTAAATCATTAATTAAGAAATGGAAGGAGCACCTTCCTGACAATCACGGCAAAACAAGTTCCACTAATTCCTCAGCTAACAAAGGAGAATCTAAGAAAACCAATGGAGACTCAGATGGTGAGTCCTCCACCGCCAAGAAACCAAAGTTGGAAAGCAAAGAAGGAAAGACGGCTCCATCTCCGTTTGCCAACTCTGCGAAAACTAGTGCTTCGTTCCCACCTGTTAGCACCACGGATGCCATTAGGCTCAAGTGTCGAGAGTTGCTTTTAAATGCGATTAGAGGGGATAACAACCTGCCTGAAGGTACTAATGATCCAGAGTTTCTGGCGGAGCAGTTGGAAGAGCATATTTACAAGGAGTTCAACAATACTGAAATGAAATACAAAAACCGGGTTCGTAGCCGACGTGCAAACTTAAATGACACAAAAAATCCCAACCTTCGGCTGAATTTCTTGGTCGGTGAGATTAGTCTCATGCGTTTAGCTAAAATGACAGCAGAGGAAATGGCAAGTGATGAGGTCAAGGCAGTGAGAACCAAGTTCGTACAAGAAGCAATTAACGACGCCCAACTTGCCACTAACCAGGGAACGAAAACGGATTTACTTAAATGCGGAAAGTGTGTAAAACGAGATTGCACATACAATCAGCTGCAAACGAGAAGTTCTGATGAACCCATGACTACTTTTGTGTTATGCAACAACTGCGGTCATCGATGGAAATTCTGTTAAAGTATGGAATATCTAGCCCTAATAATATCCCTGACTATTTATTCGTCAGTCTAAACAGGAATGTATAAATTATTATTATTATTACAATACAGACAGAGTAATCTTGTTGCGCACACTTCGTGTTGAAATGCCGTAGCCCATAGTCTACAATACAATAGATGCCCACAACTTCCCCTTTCCAGACCTCCAGTTTTATAAATTTTGTTATTGGCCTCGGTTTTATAGTTTTTGTGACAAATATAGAATATTATCGTTTATTGGTAACTAAAAATACATTTAAGCGTTTTTCCTGTAAACAGCAAACTATTATTTCCATTCAGATGATTACATTACTAACAAGTAAAGGCAGGGAGTGGTAACCCGCAAATTTTGAAATGGTTTATGTTTTCTAGATCACTTTTTTTGCGCTGATTACAAATATCATGTCGAAAATCCGGAATGAGCAAACCTGAAGGCGTTAACTTGACATAATTGTTCAAATGACCTAGCTTATGCACCAAGCAAACACCGTCAATTTACTTATACCATAACATATATTGAGTTCGAGGATTCTTATACTAATTCATGATAACATACAAAATTTAAGTCAAAAAAATTTATTTCAATTTTGCTTTATGTGAAATAAATAAATAAATATGCTTCGCCCTAAAAATGAACGCTGATGAGTTACAATCCAGTGAAATTGAAATGTTAGCAAAAACTCCAAACCTGGGTTTCCCATAAGATAAGATTTATTGGATTTAAGCGTTTACAGGTCGGGTGACAAGTTGGCCGGTTCAGGCTGGTCTACTACCGAAACTACCGAAATACTACAAGTGAACTACTAACAAGTTCAAATAGCACCATAATTAAAAATTGAAGAAACAATTGTGGAAAAGGAGGCGGAGGTGACCAGTCGATCCAATAACGATATCCTTAATTCTATTCAAACTTTAGACGCAAGATTAACAGTATGCTTTTCATCACCGGAAGTGCAGCGTGATCCCGTGTTCGCAGCAACAATTGACTATCGAGTATGATGGACCCATACATACCTTTGTAATAAATTTGATGGGTGTCATGACGGTGTGAACGGTATTTCAACGCCTTATGATTCAGACGGTCATGGAACATTTGAGCTTGGTTGTGCTGCTGGTAAGCGGTCAGGTTAAGAAGTCGAATGGTATTATAGGCGAAACATTATGGGCGAATAGGTAAAAATGTCGAACGCCTTTTTTGGTGAATAGAACCAAGAAAAGTCTAAATTGTTTTGGGCGAATATATAAAATGAGCTTCCACAAAGTGTACTCTGAGAGTTCAAAGATACGCTACCATCTTTCTTTGAGTTCATTATACATAGCTACATCGTCTTTACATTAGCGTAAATACGACTTTTGTGCATTGATGGCAGATAAAGTCCAATTGTTTTCATAACTAAGCTGTCACTACTTACATATTCCATGTACCAAATTAAATACCGAATTTATTCTCGTTTTGGTCTCAAGATACACAAGGTGTGTTCAAAAGACCGCAGATACATTGTTTTAGTAGAGTAAATCATATCATAATGGAACACTTTTGCAAGTTCGTCGGATTCCTGCAAAGAAATACGATTCATGGAAGGCGACGATGATAGGTTACAAAGAATTGTCTGTCATTATAACTCATATTCGAGCACAAATGGTTATTTGAATGCAATAGCAATATTTATGCATGAATATTTAGATTAGAAAAACGATGGATGAGTAGGTTTTATAACCTGTTAATGTATCTAGTTTAATGTTATTTTACCCAATTTTATTAAAACAATTTAGAAAATGTGTGACCATTTGATTTGTATGTGTAGCTTTAAAACTAAACAGACCTTAGAAACATTTATAGAGTATGATGAAAATCAAAGGACAAAAACGACGTGTAATGTTAAGTGTAAAATAGGTGTAAAATAGGTTCGACTTTTTTACCGTTTGTATTCGACCATAATGTTTTCGACTTTGATACCACATTTTTTCGATCATAATGGTTTCGATTTTTTTACCATTTTCATTCGACTACAATGGCTTCGACTTTCGTACCGTCGACTTTATTACCAATCGACATTTATGTCTCGACTTATTTACAGTAGACCGTATATTTCAGTTCTTGCTTGTTATCGTTAGAGTAGTAAACCTATAGTTTCGAATATTTCCACTAATTTTATTGCTAGCTCTTAGAATTTAACTTGTAACTAAAACCTGTGTGAATACATCTCAAAACCAAGAAATCCTGTTCCAAACCCATTATCACTTTTTGAATGTGTGATTGAGTGTAGCTGATAAGGTTTCGAATATTATAAAGCAAAAACGATATCAGTACAAAATTGAAAATTTGATTAGGCAACCTAGAAACTATAGCATATATTGTTGTGTCAATGTATATATTGTTTTTATAAAGTTATATACTTTTCATGAGCACATAACAAGTTTCGCATTTTCTGCACTTGTAAATTAAAATAACATGTTTTTCATAAATACATCCGTACGCAAAACTCTAATGACCTAATGCTTCGTAGCCATCAAAAAGATATTACAAAAAACGAATCTTAACTCGTAGTTTACAAAACTCCATTACGAACACACAGTAGCACAATTCCCTAAAGGCTGCATAACACTTCCTAATTTTTACTTTAAATTTTGCTAACACTAATTGAATAAAGTATCGTATTAGGTTTTTAACTTCTGAAATAAAAGCGAACATGCTAATAAAGTAACCTAGTCCAAGAACTATAAAAATCGATACAGTGTTTGCATCCAGGGAAACTCCACTCATTTGAAACGTACTTGTTTCATTAGTTGTTACATTTTGTGAATACTTTTTCAGTTCTGATAGTTTGTATCTATCGAAACATTGCTTCAAATAGTTAAATATTCCTGACCACCAAATTGCCGTAAAACGACCAGTTATCCACGCATCGCCCCAGTCAAACAGATTTATCCCTATAGCTTGTGGAATAAGTATTTTTGAGCTTTTTGAAATTATGGCATCTTTCCTTTCAACTTTTAACAGACTTTCATATTCCGTCAACTCATCAGACCAATCTAGCAAGGCTGCTTTTCCACAATTGCTTTTAAACTTCTTGTATACTCTGGCTTTCTTTTCTGCTGCTGTTTCTAAAGCATTAATATTTTTTAAAAGTTCAGAAGAACTTCCTATTTCACGTAAAAGTGTACCCTCAGTTGAGTTTTCTTTTATGTTTGTCCCAAACAATCTATTGTAAAGAAAAAGAAACTTTGATCTTGTTTTAAAAATGCAATATCTCTCAGGATTCCTTGTTTGATACATGCATTTAGAATACTCGTATTTGGTAGCCGATTTATCAGTATAAGTATCAACATATACCCTGTAACCCCTTATCA
The DNA here is from genome assembly GCA_029691765.1 of Entomobrya proxima. Lineage (NCBI taxonomy): Eukaryota > Metazoa > Arthropoda > Collembola > Entomobryomorpha > Entomobryidae > Entomobrya > Entomobrya proxima. The sequence goes on along the minus strand of CM056169.1, from coordinate 36,362,692 downwards.
GAATATCGCTAAACTTTGTGTAATAAACTATGTTGGGCGGTGCAGTTAACTCAGAAATGTTGTCCCCTAAGTAAAAGAAGCTAATGATTAGAATCGACACAGTCCACAGTTGTATTGACCATCGTAGTTTAGCATCAAATATTTCCTGACCTTGATAAAATACTACACGAAATGCGGCCGTGGCACCTTGTAAATACCTTTTAAAAAGGTTTGCTGACTTGTCGTCTTTTTTTATTTTACAGCAAACAAAAATTACTAAATTTAACGTTATTAGGAACAAGGACCATGTAGGCCCATCAAAAGCGGAAATAAAGCCTCTGAAGGATATTCGTTTTTCTATGTAGCCTCCGTCACAAGAAAGAAATTGTATGTATGCCATGTCCGTTTGGAAAGTGGTAACCCATTTAACGTTCGTAAGAATTAATGGACTAGTGTCTTTGTCTTCGGAGAATATGTACATTTTGTTGTAATCAATAAACGTTAGATTGTCAAGTGCTACAGCGTAAAGCAAGGCCAGATATAAATCTGAAACTTTTCCGTACTGTTGATGGTATATTTGGGGGTTGAGCTGCTCAAGTATACCGCTGTCTATTTCGAGGTGAACAATTTCAATTGGTGTATTTACTATTCTATAGGTATATGTAAATGCAAGCATAATATCACGTAAACTGTTGCCTGTTTGAAACCAATTCTCTTGACTGTAACGACTGTTTCCGTAATCGCAATATTGACAATGAACAAATGTTTTTGTCACATATTTGGACCAATGCAGTACATCAAAGTTCAGCCAAACCAATACTTTTCTTAAGGGAATACTGGTAAAGTGTCGTAATGCAGCGAAAAACACTTTTTCGAGAATCGCTGCATATTCAAACATACCTTGAGTAGTTTGTGAGCTAAAAATCACCAAATGAAAGTCCAACGGTCGTCCAAATGAGTAATGGGCGGTATGGATATAACTATTTGACAAGATTTTGTGGTTATAGGGATTCATAAACCGGCTAGCGTTAACTATTAGTTTGATCGAACCATAGAATTCTTCTGTGTCTTTATCAATCCTCCGATAGTCCAGGTTTATTTGTGGAAGTAAATGAACATGAACAATTTGTATCCAGCCAGGTGCGGGTGTTAAGGATTGATTTTCAAGAATTTTTAGAAATGTGAGGTCAATAAGGCGTGGCATTTCCCCTTTCTCAACGTACAAGTTGACTGGTGAGCTAATAACCATAGAACTTTTCAACTCTGGTAAATCGTAGTTTCTAGGATTGATTATATGCAAAAGTATATGCTGTGAACTAACCGGGTAAAGAAGCCTAGAAATTTCTTGGGGGTTTATGATCTGTTGTTTTGAATTGAATAGACAGTCGACACTAATACTAAAGAAATATGATTCCAAAAGTAGGACTAAACTAGTGTAAATAATTTTAAACATTTTTAACTATGTGTGATTCTAACGGAATAATGTAATAACTTGTATTGCTTTAAAACAATCGGTATGCAAACAATAAATTGGACATGTCAAATTTGTATGGTATTTGTGGCGTTTAATTCAGTTCATTAATACACTCAATAATGCACAAAAGCAAACAGCTTACTAGGCAAACCTGCGAATGTCAAAATGTTAACTATACATGTATGTTAGCAGAGCGGGCCTTTCATAGCAAATTCAAAAACTTTGTTTACTTTGCTTCAGCATTTAATATTTATAAGGTACTTATATTTATTAATCTAAGTCTTCTTAATGTGTGGGCTTCAATTAAAAAAAAGAATACCTGGTAATATTGTTTGTGTATTTGTCAGCATGGAAACCTAATATCGAATGAAAGCTGCAAGCTTCTAATGTGTTCAAATTTTTGGGTAACCTTTGATGCTTTTAATATTTCCAGTGCGGCATTATTCGGAAAGGTATTTCATCTGGGTAACTACCTCAAACTCAACTTTATGAAAATCAAAAGCTTATACTAATCAAAAGCCTCGATCCCCGATGTGCCTTTACTTTCTGAAAAGGCTCGGTATTGATGCGGCAATTGCGGTTTTAGTTCGGCCGAAAGTTCAGAATACATGCCGAAGAAAAATAGAATTCGGATCAAATGCGCACCTAGACAATTTACCGAATTAGCGTTTATTCTTCTAAAATACTTCTTGCCGAATTTGAAGAAAAATCTATGGAATCCTGCTGCACACCAACTGTTTTAGGCGGGAAGCTGACTCCCAAGTTCATTCTATTTCTCAGCTTGGCACACTTCTCATTCAGTCAGTTGAGTTCTGTTTTTGCGTGCCGTTCATGATTAATATTTTTTTATCAAAACAACTTTTATTATTTTGTGCAGAAGTCCATTTTAGAATTAAAATGCAACCTGCCGTAGATTTAAAATATTGTGCTGTAACATTTCCTGAGGAGGGAACTTTTGATGTAGTGTCAGAATTGTGGTTGACTGAAGGTAATCAAGCCAGTTACTGGCCACTCATTACAAAGCCAACGGACAACATCACAAAGCTGGTAAAGCGACACGAACCACCCAGCCCCGGATGGCGAGTTTACCCGTGTGTCGTGAAGGGAAAATTTGGTAAGAAAACCTTCAAATTAAAATGCTAACATTATTCACAAGTTCTGAATTATTTCGCAGATACTTACGACGCCGCCCGAACACGTACTAAAGTTCTGGAGGAATCTTCAAACGTGGAAAACACCGAGCCTGAGGATAACGGGACTGCTGACAGGAAAACAAAAACCAGGTCTGGATTTTCTTCGTTGAATTTGGTCTCTTCAAGCTATCGTCAGGCACAGCCCACTCGTCGTCACCGTGCTGCCACTAAGGCCCCTCCAACTAAGAAGCAAAGAGAACGGACGGACGCAGGAACCTCCTCCTCTGGAAGTGACGACGACGACAAGTTGGATTATTCAACTCCGAAAACTAATTTTACAACAACTACAACAAATGGTAAGTGGTGGGTGGCACGGTGGCAGTGATCACTACAAAATCATCTGAAAAGTTGAATAATAAGCTCATTTCCTGTGACGTTTTAGCCCTGACAGGAAGGGAGGGAGTGGAGCCTTTTGCTCAGATTCCATCAACCAGTGCCTTTGGAGGACTGTCCCAACCTGTATTTCCTGGATCACCCGCAATTACAACACAGTCACAAGGAAACAAGGTTGTCCAGCCTACATTTGTGTCTGTTGGCCAACTTTCGGATGTCATTCAGGATCAGAATCAGCTGCAATTTCATCAAGCTTCGCTAGTAAATCCGTTCAGTGTTCAGCCCACGGGAAACGACCGAGTGTTTGAAAAGCTTTGTGAAATAGAGAATCAAAACAAGCGTAAGCTACTTTAACGACAGCGCAAACTATTTTAATGATTAAAATTTTGTCCATTTTGTAAGATGTAATGTACTCCAAAATTATTTTAGGTTATCAGGGTGAGGTTATCAAGCATTTGGTAACGATTGGTAACGATGTACAGGAACTCCTTCGCCGTACCAACGAAATAGATGACGACACAAAAACAGCAGATTTGCCAGAGCTTCCTGTCAAGACTTTGAATGCATTAATTGCACTTAATGACTGGTTGGCTGACGAGGATAATCTTAAACAGCTTGTAAGTGAATAGTAGCTTGTGAGTGAATTGTGTGGTTATCAGGCATGCATCTCATTAAAGTGTACAATGTATTTTCAGATCAAGGAGCTTCGCACAGTAGGAGGAAGAAACTCATCTGATTTGACCTTCCGGGTGCTTACACGGATTTTAACCGATAGTGTTGCAAAATGCATTAGTTTGACAGGACGTGGAAAGAAGTCTGAGTGGGGATTGAAAGGAACTGAAATTCTGCGTCTAGTTTACAGTAAGCTGTGTCATTTTAAGGTTCAAATTGGAGCACGAGTAATTATGTGAGTAACATTGTTTGTTATCTATTCATATTTCAGAAAGCGTTCGTGGCACCAAAAATTACGGAGGAACAACCTTGAGTGACATCGACCATTACATTCAGTCCTGGTTAAAAAACGCTGGTGATCGATCTGGAGGTAGACTTCAGAGGAAGAAACTACAAGAATGTCCAACTACAGCGTCTCAAATCGGTCAAGGCGACGACACCGATTAACTGAAGTTAATTCAATTTTGAACAAGATCTCAACTCCCAACGCTGACTCACAAGTGCAAAGTACCGAATCAAATCACTCAACCAATTCAACCTTTAGTTATAACAGTGATAATAATAATGCAAGTAATGTAAATACTAGTGGTAGTGAAATTAGTTCAAGCAGCAGTGTAATTTCAGGTTTTAGTAGCGTGCTCTCTAATTTAAGTACAAGTTCAGAAGTACATTCACAGGAAATGTTCGAGTCTATTCGTGAGTGGGCTGTTACGTTTAATGTTACACATGTCGCTATCAAAAGTTTATTAGGAATACTTAAGCCACATTTTAATGAGTTGCCGAAAGATCCTAGGACATTGTTAGGAACGCCTAGAAGCATTAATATAATAGAAATAAGTGGTGGTACTTTCGTATATTTTGGAATTCAAAGTTACATTGAAAAGAATGCACATTTGCTAAACAATTTTGCTGTTGATACATCACCAATGGGAATAAAGTTAAGACGCAGTGTTAGCTCAGAATTAATTAGTATTACGTTAGGTACCGATGGAATCCCTGTTACCAATAGTACTAAAAGTTCATTTTGGCCAATACTAGGATTAATTGATCAAATTCCAAAATCAAAACCATTTGTAATCGGTATGTTTTATGGGAAGAGTGCCAAACCAATAGACACAAAATTTCTTGAAAAAGTTGTTGATGAAATCCGAATTTTAGAAATCGCTGGAATTACAATAGGTAATACAAAATATTCGTTTAGAATTTCCAAGATTATAGCTGACGCACCAGGTAGAAGTTTAGTTAAGGGAATAAAGAATCACAACAGTAAGGAAGCTTGTGAGCGTTGCACTCAAAAGGGCGAATGGTTTGAAGGAAGGACTGTGTTCGTTTATAATAGTAATTTTGAACGTAAAACTGATTTATCTTTTTCTTCAAATCTTTACACTCTTCATCAAACTAAAACATGTATATTTAGCGGAGTAAAAATCGGCATGGTATCACAGGTACCGTTAGATTATATGCATTTGGTTTGTTTGGGAGTAGTGAAAAAATTGTTTCAAATGTGGGTATGTGGAAAAAAGGAAAACAAGCTTAAACCTTCAACCATTACTGAAATTTCAAAGCGATTATTTGAGTTTAGAAGATATATTCCCAGTAACTTTCAACGAAAACCTAGAAGCTTGTTTGAAATCAGCTATTTTAAAGCATCTGAGTTCAGGACATTAATTTTATACACTGGAACTGCATGTCTGAATGGATTGATATCACTTGAAATATATTCACACTTTCTACTGCTACATTGTGCCATGTTCATTTTGTTATCCAGGAGAGCAAATGATTTGGAATGGAATAATCTTGCAAGAATATTATTGCACAAGTTTGTAGAGCTGTCTATAGAATTGTACGGAAGTAGATTTGCTGTTTACAATGTCCATTGCTTAACTCACATTGCTGATGATGCGTTAAACTTTGGTAGTTTAGACAATGCTAGTGCATTTCCGTTTGAAAATTTTATGCAGGATATTAAAAGAAAACTCCACTCAAAAAATTTTCATCTAGAACAAGTTAGCAAACGTATTGTAGAATCCGAAAATTGCACAAAAGTATGCACTGCGCCTGTAAAAGTGAACTGGTTTGATGATATTAGCGCGAAAAGTGGCAGTAATTGTATTTGTATATCCGACGACAAAATTATTGTAATTACGCAAGTTATTTGCAAAACTGACCGGTTAAAAATCAAATGTCGTGAGTTTCTAAGCTACAATAATGTTAAAGGTTATCCAATCAAAAGTTCTAAGCTAGGTATTCATTTTGTAAACAACTTATCGCATGAATATGAATTAACGGTAGACGAAAGAATGTTCAACTACAAGTGCATTTTACTTCCTGTACAAATGAAATATTTATGTATACCGTTATTACACAGTTTAATGTAAAGATTTATAATTAAAGCCAGATTTAATAAAGGATTTTAATTGCGCCACTCATATGTTTTTATATTGGATTCATTATTTTTTATTGCACACTCCGAATGAAAAAAGAAGCATAGCCGAATATTTGCCGAAGCATATCCGAAGTAGTACCGCATATGATGACTGAATGACTAGTTTCGGCATTTCTTCTATCCAACTTCTGATAGAATTCTGGTCAAGTTTCGGTGCCGCCTATTTCGCGCGGCCACAACCGCTATGCTAGCCGAAAGTTTGCTTACATTGTGCTGCCGCATTCGGGAAGAAAGAAAAGGCACATCGGGTCCTGTGATGATGACGCCAATTTTATTCGGAAAGTTTAAAATGAAATAATTAAAAATTTCTAAGAATTTCTTGAAATCCTAAATAAAGAAAACCCACCGTTCTTGTAAATCCACGGAACGGACACACTTAATGTGTCATCATCTTTGATGCACTCCACTAGAATTTCATTTGCTGCTATTGGAAAATGTTTATGAACAAGACATATACCAAACAGCTTGTGAATTTGGCATTTCACAAGATTTTTTCCCAGAGTATAAATTAACTTTTCTTCATTGCTTTCTTTGAATGCTTCCTCTGCATCGCTAATATTAAGAAGTTTAGCGTGTACGTCAGTTGGTGGTTTTGATGGCATTAAAAGTATACTCATTGCTAAACTAAGAAAAAGAGTAAGTGTACTTTACTATACGTACACAAGGTATAAGTATTATCTCGGTACTAAAGCAGAAGAACGTATATTTCGGTGTTCGATAAAGAAATCGAAACATAGAAGTCGAATGGTATTAAAGTCGACGGTAAGAAAGGCGAAACCATTATGGGCGAATAGGTAAAAATGTCGAAACCCATTTTGGGCGAACTAAAGTAGGTAAAAATGTCGAACGCCTTTTTGGGCGAATAGATCCAAGAAAACGTTGAAATTTTTTTGTGTGTGAATACATGAAATGAGATTCCACAAAGCGCACTCTACATGTTCAAAAAGTACACTACCATCTTTCTTTGAGTTCATTATACATAGCTACATCACTTTTACTTTAGCATAAACACGACTTTTGTGCATTGATGGCAGATAAAGTCCGACTGTTTAATAACTAAGCTGTCACTACTTACATATTTCATGAACCCAATCAAATAGCGAATTTATTCTCTTTTTGGTCTCAGTCTCAAGTAATACAAGTTGTGTTATAAAGACCGCGGATACATTGTTTTAGTAAAGTCATATCATAATGAAAGTCTTTTGCAAATTCGTCGGATTCCTGCAATAAAATATTGAAGGCGGCGATGATAGGTTACAAAGAATTGTCTGTCATTATAACTCATATTCGAGCACAAATGATTATTTGAATGCAATAGCAATATTTATGCGAAAAATAGCGATTTCAAAACAATTCATAATAGAACCTAAAGCATGCGACACATGATTTTAGATCAGTTTTTGACCAGCATTACAAATTTACAGTCGGTTTGTAAAAATTTGTGCTTTAAGGCCCTGATTAAGACTTATTGCGATACTTAACTATGTGCATGCTTTTGCAATTTATTTATTCAGTGTTTATTGTTGTGTGCTACATACATATTTTCAAACATTGGTAATTTTCTCCTCTCAGGGTTAACAGATGAAACTTAATTACCAATAAATCGGGATATTGCAGGTTCAGAAGCTACAATGAAAGAAGCAAACTGATACTTTAAACAAATTTAAAAGAAATTTCACAGTGAAATGAGTGAAAGCTTTTACTAAAGGAGATTCCGGATCTTTAGTAGCTGAGCGGGATAATTTATAACCTGGTCGAGCTTACAATTGCAGCATTATCATTATCTGAAGAACCGCCATAGTTTCTCTTTCTCCAGCAAATAAAACTTAGAAAAGCAATAGTCGAAATTAATATTATACCGACGAAACCACCGACAAAATATTTGTATGTTGTTGAAATAGATGACGGTGTACAAGGCCTGTTTGTCGTATCATTAGTTGGCGTTAAAACCTTTTCGGCAAAGGTTTTATTAGGGTTAACTCTAACTTTCGGTAAATATATTGGATACTCCTGCTCAGACTCAAAAAATTGCCAAAACATATTTTGGTCAAAGTAATCACAATTCTTACTTCCCATAATAGTCCTGTTTGGCATAGCCATAGCACATGTGTTTGTAGCTCGATGATAAAGCAGAAATTGTTTAACTTTATCTGAACTTGCTAACAAGTCCCAGGAAGAGTTCTTATAGGATCCATAGCATTTAGTGTAGTTTAGTCTCATCATTGAGGTTTCAATAAAAAGACACTTATCCGTGTTTTTAGCACCACCAACGGTTGAGTAGGGCGTTACAAGTAATTTACCAGGCAGAAAACGTAATTCCTTAATTATAATTCTATCCATCGGAGTTGAAATTTTTGGGCATTTTTCCAAAATGGCCTCGTCTTCAGAGGAAAATCTGTTGATGGGATAAAGGCATAATTTTGTGCCTGCGTTGTAAGTTCTATACCCTTTGTGATGGCATCGTCTTCGAAAACAACCCTGAAAAAGTATACGTTTTACTAAAACATTTCTTTTGAATGCAAAGTATGCAAAACTTAAGTAACTTTGATGTTGTTTATACAAATTGTTTAAAATTAAAATATTTACCATATTGTTTCCACAAGGAGTATTTTCAATAGGAAACAAGGTCGTGGCGAGTATTTGTTTTGCATTAATTTTTATGTAGCAATTTGTCCTAACACAGCTCTAAACGACCACGTTTTTACTCTAATTAGTAATTACTAACAAGGTATGCTATTTGACTGTTAATCGCAAATGGAGATGCGATATATCACATCTTGTTCAGCTCACTGCGTAGGTTCCAAATCTGGTTTCAGTTTGGTGTAAAACGCAAATTTGGAATTTTAAATAATTAATTAGGAATCGTAATTAACGTATGAAAACGCGCGCTTGACCCCAGCAGCATCCCGCAGGTGCTCCTCCCTCTACACACACAACGCACACAAAAACAAGAGCCAACGCAGTGCGTTGCTCAGCTGCTACGTGTGCTGTGATGTAGCTCTTCGCATTGTTTCTGTGTTGTGTGTGTTGAGGGAGGAGCACCTGCGGGATGCTGCTGGGGTCAAGCGCGCGTTTTCATACGTTAATTACGGTTACTAATTAATTATTTAAAATTCCAAATTTGCGTTTTACACCAAACTGAAACCAGATTTGGAATCTACGCAGAAAGCTGAACAAGATGTGATATATCGCATCTCCATTTGCAATTAACAGTCAAATAGCATACCTTGTAAGACAAGTTAAATTTATGCTTTCACATCAATTTTATTTGTCAGTGATTGGAAAATACTTGAAAAATGTAATTGAATTACCAAAAAACTACATAACCCCATAAAACACTTACCCCACAGTTTTAGTACTTCTTGAGAACAAACTTTGAACAAATATATTTCAAGAATGGTATTTCAGTTCATTGCAAAATACAAAATATTTATTGTTTTTCAAAGTAATTGAATAGAAATTACTACATTATTGTTGTCTTAAGAGAGTAATTGAAGCAAAAATACCCAATAACTGTAACCGTAATTAATTACAATTTCAATTAATTAATTAATCACTGTTATTTACAATACATACCGGTTGAGCTGTAGCATTTGAATTTTGCGTCGCTATTTGACATTGCTTAGAGATGGAGGTAAGCTATCTGTATAGTTTTCTAAGACATCGACTGCAGAAGCATTTTGTTGTAAAATACAGGATGATTCGTTCAGTTTGGTATGAATTCTAATTTCCTTGTCGTTGCATTTTGAAAAGAAAAACCGATTTGGACCCCAGTACATGTCTGATAGCATTGTATCAGATTCTGGACATTCTGCATTAAAGTAATCGTCATTATTCGCACCCAAACTGTATTTAAAAGAATGTACGTTAATAATCAAATATGATGCATAAAATTAAGTTTAGCAAAAACATGTATGCAATACATTTTGGCAATAACGTTTGCCGGAAAATAAATGTCGTTTTGTAGTGGATATTTATAAATATCAATCGCCACACCTAGATATTTCTTGTTGTTTATATCTTTAGCACAAATTGATTTTGTGTAGGACCATGCCCTTTGTGAGGTTATATTGAAGTCCGCTCCTGATGCTAAAATTGCTATGTCAAAGTTTGAAAAGTTCTTCTCGTTTTCGTATATCCACTTTGCGAAGTTATGTATGAGTGGCAGTAAAGTAGAGAGCTTCTTTAATGATTTTACCTCCTCTATAAAATTTTGCTCTTTAGAGTTCTGTAAAACATATAACCTTGTTAGGAAATGCAATTTTGAATTCTTTGAAATTATAAACATAAATTGTTATCTTACTTTTACTAAAATTATGTCCACTACTTTGAAATGGATATTGGTACTGGGCAATGTCATGAACCTCATATTTGTATCCCACATTTGTGTTGCCCAGAACCTGTAGATGTCCTTATGATCATGATGAAACATATCTCCGAATTCTCGGTCGCAAACAATAAGCAATTCAACAGTCACATGGTTAAATGCTATTGATGGTGCCACGGTTGATCCGTTTTTACCTATTGGTAAAAGCAACGATAGGAATTTGAATTATGTAAAATATTTCTGTTACCGATGACAAATTTGCCATAAGAATCCTTGATTCCGAATGCTGTTAGCAAAATCATTACGAGTTTAGAGATACTCATAATGAACTGAATTTTGAAATTTGTAAGACTTAGAACTTTGGCGGATGTATTTATTATTTATGGATTTATTTAAAGAAATAATTACCCGCAGTATGCGGTTTTCATTTTCCTGTACAAATCTTCTTTATTTCAATACAGAAATAATCTTGCAACTTGCCTTGTGTATATCATATTAAGCTACGCTTCGAGCAGGATGTACATTTTTATATGAAAATCTACCCGTTTTGTTCATTAGCATTCACATTAGAAGTTTACGTTGACAAGATAAAAACTATAATTAACCTTTCCTGTACGAGAAGAGTTTGTAGCGACCAGAGAGCCATTCATTTAAAGTATTTTAAAGTTGTTCGCATGAATATAACATTTCGTTCTTTCAAAATTAAAACTTTGAATGAATGTACTCTATGAGGGTACCACAAATGTAATTAATTATTCAATTATTGTGTTTACTTTACAGTATTGTAGAAGGAAGTACGTAGAATGAGTTATCAGAAGCCTCATGTTCTTGTTTTATGACAAAATTAAGCCACTTGTTCATGTTTATTGTTTAATAGTAAAACCAAAAAATGGTAACGTACTCACTATTCGTCAGCCTTAATCCATAAAAGTTTGCTTAATACCCTCTCTGTCATGTTATGTTATTTCAAGTAAAGCTGAATTTAAATTGTAGCAATGCAATGTCATAATATTTAAATTTGTTAATTGACGACGATTGTAACAAACTTTATAAAAACTGTTTAACACTAAAGTCCTCCTGCTAACGCCGCTGTGACAAATTCCACTTTGTCCGCCCAAAGCATATTAGGGACACATTATTAAATTAATGGACACAATGGACGTGTCCGCTTTGTCCATCCTGTAGTTGGGTGTCTATGGAACTTTTGATACACTGGCGAAAAAATGTGTGACTTCGACTGTGTAACGAAGATTGTAAGTCTACCATGCAGTAACAAAATGCTACTGCCAGCTAACATCATCGTCGTCAGCAGTTCACCGACTTCGATATTTTCTTCGGATTAATTAATTAATTGATTAACTGCGCCAAACGCAGTGCGTTTAAAAACTTCATTGGGTTAGTAGTGGGCAATTTTAATTAGTGGGAATTTTAGTGACATTGTGACACTGAATCAGTGAGTAAAGAGCATGGATTTATTGCGATTGCCAAGAGAAGTGGTAAGTTAACTAGCATAGTTACTAACTATTAGTTAATTGTAGTAGGTGCTGGTCAGAGTTAAGTGCGTACATTATAATTTATTAATTAATTTTTTGTCTGATTCTTGTTTTAGCTTGAGGATCACATCCTACATCACCTTCAATTCAATGAACTGCTCCGTCTGCGACGGGTTTCGCAGGGTTTCAAAGCTGCGATTGGGATGTACATTAACAAGCACCCTGAACTAGCTCCGGAGATAGAATTACGGGAACAAGGGGATGATTCCCGGACAATTAGGCACTTTCTACAACTCGGGATTCCATCTCTCAAGTTCTACTTGAACAACAAATCGGGAGAAGGATTCTTCAGGACGAATCAAGTGTTTAAGGGCAGATTTTTGGAACAGTTTGGATCTAGGATTACTGAACTTCGAGTTCAGACATTTAATCTTCACTGTGCCGTGGAGGAACGGGAGTTTCTGGAGGCACTGAAGAATCTAAGGAGAGTTGACCTTCCGATTATCAAGGTGTTTAGTGCACCTCCAAACGTTCCAGCTGCACCGTACTGTTTCAGAAATTTAAAAACGTTGATTTTAAAGCAGTTGAAATCTAGCCCAAGGGACTATGATGTCACCCTAAGCCTGCAGCAATGCTTGGCGTTGTGTCAATCGCTGAATCAGCTTGTAGTTCCGGTGGTCCCTGATTCTAACGCAGAAGTCTTCACAATACTGGAATCTCACATAAAAATGAGGTCCAAAGCAGCTAAAAGGGGGGATGGAACATCACTAAAGGCTCTTGATTTTGGTAACTTGACTTTGGACAAGCTTTCAGTGGAAGCATACAGGGCTTGGGGCAATTTGGCTAAAACCTGTGTCAGGAAATCTGTGGAGATTTTTCACTGTCGCAGTGATTGGTTCAAGGAAGGGATACGTCGCGTTCGGGAAATTAATCTAGGCTTGAATTTGGGAGCAACAGTGGTTTCCATGTGACTTTGGTGAAGCACTGTGGCTAATGAAAATGCCTAACTTGGAAAGTTTGAAGGTTGAATCAACCTATAAGTTGGCAACGGCACTTGGAACCCAGCGCGAGAACACTCGTCCAAACTGGCCCAAGCTAAAGTCCTTGGACGTTACCCTTTTCGGCCAATCCAAGCCACAAGATATGAAAGCAGTATACGAATTCCTCTTTCGAGGCCTTCTTCACAAAAATTTGAAGGAGCTGACTCTACGAATGGCTTATTATGAGGAGGAAATACTACACAGACTGATCAACCACTTTTTAGTGTCTTGTCCGAATCTGAGCAAGTTGACACTTATTAATTGGCCAAGGGACAGGGAAGATGTGGTGACTCGGATCTGGGAAGGACTTCCGAGACTGGAGGAACTCATACTAGATCAATGCGGCCTTACGGATGCGTTCTTTCAAGGAAAGGATCAGGAAAATCCCACATTTCTGAAGCTGCGAAGTAAGCTCAATACAAAATCTAAAAGCAGAGTTCGGTTCATTTAGAAATATAAAATTGATAATCATTTTCAATTTATTTGTTTCATTTCTTCCAGATCTTAAGAAGCTGACCTTGAAAAATTTGAAGAAGGTTGGTATTACAGAGAGGGTATTCAATGATGTGATTCGCCATCTTCGGCTTACCCATTTGAATTTGAGTGCGGAAAAAGTCTACTGTGAGAGCTTCAAAGAAACTGGAAATGTTTCTGTGGTATGCGCAATATGCTTTCACTTGCCGTTTGAAATGCCGTTTTAAAATGAACTAGATGTCTATCGCATTATAAAATATCAATCTCTCTTCTTTTCAGGATAATTATTTGGCTCCAGGATTACAGAGTCTCGTTGGAGGGCCGTTTGCTGAATCCATTGAGGTGTTAAAGCTGGAAGGAAAATTCGTTCCATCAGTGGATCCAATTAAATTCCAGAGCATTCTTAATCAATTTCGTTGTAGCAACATGTAATACGGAAGTGGTGATAAAACTTGTGGTTTTAACTGTAGTTTGGAAATACATTTTGTAGTGTTTGAAGTAGGTTTAACAATATTTGGTTGTAACTGTAAGCTGATAACCGATAAAGATGAAATAAATAAAAAGCGAAAACAGTTACGTTGAAAGTTTTAATGAGGCATGTTTTTATTTTGGATTGATTTAATTGCCTTTCAATAAGCGTTACGTTACCATGAATGCTCACCCTTACGTAATATAATCACATTTTAATTACAATGTTTACTAACGTACAAGAAATAACATAAGTGTTATAAATATAGACCAAACAAGCACAATAGCAATAGCACAAGTTGGCAATGAAATGAGAGATTTTCGATAAACTTATTACAACATCTCATAAGATCTGAACTTCATTTCCAGCTTCTTCCATTCTTCTGAGGTTGTCTTGTCTAAGGACCAACTGTAGAATGGGAATTTATAAATAGACTCCGCGAACCTTGATCCAAGCAAGGACTGAACTCCAGCGAGGGTAACCTATTTCAGAAAACACAGCTATCATGAATCGTTTGTAATTCCAAGCATGCAGAAAGTATATGTAAATTTAATTACCGATTTAACTGGAGCATTCGATGTAACAATGAAGTGGGTTAGGCTCAAGTGTCGAATCACCAACGAGAATAGAGTGTCCGTGACCTTGGGCATTTGGTCGAGTCCCTTTAGTGAAAGCCTCTTCAAGTCTGAAATGATTCAAAGAACAGTTTGCAGAATATTTTAATGCTTTTAGAAACAATTGAGCTTTTCAACGAATTATTTCACCAGTACATACTTTTAAGCTTGAAGAAAACCGGATTTCGTTGATCTTCTCCCACAAAGGCCACATTTCCCAGATTTTTGCAGTACTCCAGGGAAACTTTTTCCAAACCCGGTAGTCCATTCCACAGAGTAACCAACGCCTTGTTAGTACCCGGCCACTTGGCCAGCCCCAACTTCTTCAGATTAGGACATGACGCAATTACATCTTCCATTTTGGGCATGGTCAAACTTCCGTCGTCCCTCTCAAAGCTAATCCGCAGTTCTGTTAAATTAGTACGGGAAATACCGCAAAACAGAAATTGGAAAAGAACCTTGGTACTAGCCAACAAATTCGGATCTTCTTGTTCCTGCTGGAGTCCTACCATCATAGCAGACGCTAAAGAATGATAATTAAATGGAGGTTCAGGACTCACAGAATCCACGTTAACCTCCAAACACTTCAAAGCAGGCCAAGTTGGTCTCCCTCCAGTCCTCCAATGACGCCAGTTAGTTCCCACGTAACTTCGTGAAGTTTGACGAATCTCAATTCTTTCCAAGTTGACCATATCCAATGAAAACAGATTGGGATGAAGATTGACCAATGACAAGATCACACTTCCCAGTTCAGTAAAATCGAAGTGGTCCGGAAATGAAGGTTGCTTCAACCACCCTGCACCCACGTTCTTTAACATGACCTTGTTCTTAGCACATTGTCCCAAGAGGGAATAAAATGCTCCTCCAGATCCCACACTCGCCACACTGTCAACCAACTTTCCTGCAACACCTGACAGAATGTCGTGATGGTGAACCAAATCAATCACCTTTAGATTTCCTGGAAGCTTCTCCAATTCCTTAACCTTTTGCTCCAGAACAAAGAATTGGAGAACCAGAGCCATTCTCTTAACTGTGTTTGCCTCCACCCATTCAGGTCCCATTGGAGGAGTCATGGATTCCAGTGGTCCACCTCCAACCACAAAAATCTCATGCAGAGGATGCCGAATGTCTATTATTTCCTGAGGTTTCTCCAGACATCTTCCAATCTTGAGAACCTTCAACCGCTTAACAGCTTCGGGAACAGGATAATTGATAACCATCGGGGGATGATGGTTAATCCGTTTAAGGTTATCAATCACTGCTTTCTCCATGTTATCCCCCAGTGCGTAGTGTCCTGCTTCAAACTGCTCCAGATTGACCAGCGCCTCTAGAAACTCCAGCTCCCTGTCACAAACGTACAGTGACATTTGCTTTATCCTTAGGCTCTTGATAAGTGGTCCATACTTCCGAAGGAACCTGCTGGCGTCTTTCCACTGCTTCTCATACAATCCCAGCCCAAGATCCGAAGTGTTGTTTAAAAACAGCCTGGTTGTTGGAATGTCCAGCTTCATAAATCCTGCAAAACTCCTCCCCTTCTCATTAATCTCAATTTCAGGTGCTAGTTCCGGATGGGCCTTCATGTAACCCTTAACAATGCCATGGATTGTCTTTGAATGGACCATGGACCGCTTCAACTTTGGGGCACCTTGCTACAAAAACTAGCTGGCTAGAAGGATCATGATCAGCTGTAACGGTACGTCACGTTCTGAAGGGAACTGGGAACTGGGATTTAATTCTTTTGAAATGAAGTTTTAGACAACTAATCTAATCTGAGCAGTTAAACAGTTAGTTAGGTTCCGTTACTGATTAGTTTTGTCTTCCGTTAACCAAGTTTTAATTTTAGGACTATCAGGACTTCAAGTTGCCAAGTTGCGTCACCGCCAGGTTGTCAGATTGAAGACGGCTCGTTAAAATGGCCCAGAACCTACTGAACATTCCCGAGGAAGTGGTAAGATTTCTAGGTTTTAATTGACTTGTTTTACAGATTTTAAGTGATGAACCGTGACCAACAAAATGTTAATTTTTATTGAAGTTAACCAAGGTTCTTTTAATTGTGTGCAGATTGAATCTGGAATCCTACCTTATCTTCAATGGAATGATTTACTTCGGTTAAGAAGGGTTTGCGGGGCATTAAAGGACATTACTGACAGATACGTAAGGATTAACCCGGACCTAGCACCGGAAATAGAGATTAATGGATTGGACAAGAATTTCGGGACCTTTCTGGAGTTGGACATTCCTACCACAAAAATCTATCTGAAGAATGGTTTGTTCAATTTGAGTTTGATGGGAAGTGGCTATTTTGAGAGGGACGAGCAGGACAGGAGGGACTTTTTGGAGCTGGTTGGACCGCTGGTGAAGCACTTGAGACTGAACCAACTGTCCGGGAATCCTTCCCTGAAGATAAAGACTTTTCTGAATAGCTTAATTAATCTCAGAACACTTAAAATAGATCTTGTAAAGCCGCTAGTTGATCGCGTGGAGTTTAACCGAAACTTAGAGTTTTTGGATTGGCTAGGACTTTGGACAGCCTTTCAGGCCTTAAGGGATCAATACGTGACCAGGGATAACTATCCTGCATTTTTATGTAACTTGAAGGAAATTGACATCGGACAGTTTGAGAACCGATTTAGAGGAAGTGTGTTTCTTCACGTGGTTGCAACGGACCTTCTGCTAACGTACAATTCAGTTCTGGAAAAAATTAAGCTTCCAATTGTGCCCTCCAACCTGACACTTCTTCTCGATGAACTGTACATGTGTCTGCACATCCTTTTTGGTCGATTTACAAGTTATGTCTCGAAGGAAGGTTCCAACTTGAAACTAATTGACTTTGGAAATGACAGTGATCCAGGTTGGAGTAATCCATGGAATAGAATTCACTTGGAAAACAGCTTTGTGACTTCTAGATCAATGGTCACTTTGTGTACCACCTGCTCTGAGAATGGCGTCAGGTTGAACAATGTCAATAGCATTTGGTTGACCATTCTACTAACAGACATGATGGAGGCTCCCTTGAACGCTGGACGGTGTATTTACTCAGTAGTGAACTTTCATTCTTCTTTGTTTTTCCTGGATTTGCCAAATTTGCAAGAGATTCAGATCAAAAGCACAAGGTACAGCAGCACGGGACGATTTAATTGGAGAAGACCTGAGTGGCCAAGTCTAAAGAAACTGGGAATTTGTGTGGATTCTAGAGTAGATATATGTCATGCGGAGGATCCTGAATTGGCTAGGATTTTTGGACAGCCGACATCCACACTTTTTGACTTTTTCTTTAGAAATGTAAGTCAACTTGAGCTTACTGAACTTGAAGTCAGGCATGGTGGTGGGTTTTATTACTGGGCTGGGCAACCCGTTTTTACCCGTTTTTACCCATGCCCACTTAGCAAAGATTTATGTGGGTTTTATTGGGTAGGTGGGTATTACCCATTTTACCCATTAAAACCCACTGGGTAAAATAAAATACTGGGGTAAACCGATACACACATTTATATGGCTCAGCTGTAAGCAATATCTTTCTTAAATAACATAAACCAAGCAATCAAACCAAAACATATAATGTGTATGTCAATACACTATACTCTCTTACATCCATCTATTTACTAGACTAATCAAACGCACACGTAAGCATTCAGGGTTTGTGAAGTTATTCTTGGCAATCCATTCTGGCGTGCAGGCTGAATTTCTTGGGCTTGTCAATCATATGAACTTGCGGAAGACAAAGGACGGACAACGAATTTTGCAACTTTGCGGAGGACAAGGGACAAAGATTTTTGTACAACTCACCACAAAAACCTTTATACAGTATGGACATAGCGAAATCTTAGGTAGGTAGGTGGTCAAGATACAGCTCGGAAGCAGAATTGATTGGGTTTATCAAACGCTTGCCGTAAAAATGAGGTTTGAACTGTGCGTGCCAGTTACACTTATCCGGGCCGTGTCACAATCACCCAACCTGAAAGATCTGTGTCAAGACGCAAGTCAGTGCCAGATCTAGTAGGGTGGTGGACGGAGTTTTCGGAGGAGAACATTCTTGCTGTGGATTGCGAAATGGTGTTCAAGTTATTTTGGAGGAAATCAAATGGGAAACCACGATGCAAGCAAGTTACAGGTACCGTAATGGTTAGGTGGTTGGAAATTGGAAACGCCAAGTTTATCAGAATAAAGCTGCTGGTATCAACATCTGGATGGCACATTTACTATCTTAACCTGACGCTGTCCTTGCTGATCCAAAGCATAGCTACACAATACGCGGCTAGCTTTGGTTGAATATAAGATTTTTCAATGGTCTTATAATGTTACATGTATTTAAATAGGGAACCCGTTTTTACCCAATAAAACCCGAAAAAACCCTATATTCCCCAAAAAACCCGTTTTTGCCCAGCCCATGGGTTTTTATAAAAAACCCGCGGGTACCACCATGCCTGGCTGAGGGTAATAAAACGCAGAGTTGTGGCTTCTATCCCTCTAACGTAAAACAACGAAATAAATTGATAATATTATGCATTATAAAAAGCTTACAATTTCTTAAAGATGGATTGAAAATGTGATATAATGTTCTATGCCCCTCGGATAAGGCCCAGGTCCCTGTGCGCTACTATAGGTAATGCTGTGCTACTGCTTCCCAACTTGTGCAATGCCCAACCCAATGCCGAATGAATGATGCTTATGAAGGCAGGCCAGCATGCCTGCAGAATGAGCCATGAGAGAACTACTCTCGACGGTCGCGGTTACTCAAGTGGCTAGCTGAAGTGCCACAGCTTTATTATATATCTTCATCTTGCTCTATTTCGTACATTCTGAGTCATGTTGAATGCGTACGACGCGACGACAGTCACAGGCTGTCATACCCGCTACAGTGATGTGGAGCTGCAACTTTTTTATTTTATATATGTGGAAGATACATCAATATTACCAAAGACAAAATATTAGTAATAGTAAAAAGTCAGATGCAAGCTTTTTGTGTACTCAGAATACACAATTTAGATTGACAGAAGCTGGAAGCACATAAAAAATGCTTCTGCATTTTACCCAGCCGTTATATGTAGAGCCAAGCGTACAACATTTTGAAAATTAGTACAGTTAAAAAACAAATACCTAAATTAAATGTTGTTGTACTTTACAAGTAATAAGCCACAAGATAATATACTGATAGCTTTTTACAATATTAAT
The DNA here is from genome assembly GCA_029691765.1 of Entomobrya proxima. Lineage (NCBI taxonomy): Eukaryota > Metazoa > Arthropoda > Collembola > Entomobryomorpha > Entomobryidae > Entomobrya > Entomobrya proxima. Next base: position 36,343,006 of record CM056169.1, on the reverse strand, counting down.
GTTTTAATTTTTTTTATTTTCAGATTCTAGTAAATTATATTTACAGATAAGTGTAATTCTGGATTGGCTTAGTGGGTTACGTCTTGTGGAAAATTAGGTAATTAAAATTTGTTATTAAACCTGGTGTATCTGTGAATCTTCGTCCCGCCTCAGCTTTCTTCTATAATGCTGTGTTGATCAAACGAAGTTATGTTAATGGTTAAAATTACATTATGTTTGTATTCCTCATAAAATATATATTGTAAGATTTAGAGAAAAACCCCAAATTGCCTGGAGCTATATACTGTCAAGGTCTACAGACCCAAGCATCTCATCACCAAATGAAGTGATCAAGAGAGTTACTGACAGCATTTATTTGGTACTTTCTCAGTCCCTGCATCTTTGAATGTCTTATTAGAATACATAAATGAATTGTTGCAGTATTCTATGAATTTTTATCATGTTAAATAAAAATAATTTCATTTGCTTTGCGTACTGCAACTTACTAACTTTAAGCATATTTTAAAAGAAAGGGCAAATTAAATGCGCAGAGACAGCTGGAAATATAAATATAACCACAAACATTTAAAATATTTTCAATATAAGAGTGGAATTAATTTAGGTTTAAAAAATAGTTTTATATGTGTTCCGGAGGATTTGGATTCGAAATGGAAACTCTGGATATTTTATTATAATTTTCCATTTCTTTGTTAACTGAACGTTGTCGAAACTGTAAATTCGTTGTTTCTTTGTTCACGTTCAGTATTTCGTATTGTTATTGTTAAGATGATCATTGTCAAAGTTCAATATTGTGAACTTTGTATTTGTAATGGCTACTTCCGGTAAAAAGGTCGGGTTCGATCCAACGTAAGTTGGACTTTAAAACGTTCCCATTTTTCCTTTGTCATTCTTTGTATGGAAAATGATAGCTTTTCTTGTAAAACCGGAAACGGTTCGTTTTTCGCTTCATGAAAAGATCATCATGAAACGTTTTTCTTTGTTACTTGCCATTTTGTAACTTTCTGAGTTCGAACCCGGAATAGCCAAGTTTTGGTATAAAAAGGGAATGAGAATTGTAAATGGTCATAAGTCCTCTTGAGGCATCACAGTGTTAAGTGTCTCTAGTCCGAAGACCGACTTTCTTCTCTTTCTTGGCTCAACCACAGGTAAACTTTCTGGGTGTGATATCACACACCGAAACTGTCAAGTTGAACATTACATGAAATAACATTAACCAATTCTTGTAACCTTTAGCATTTCTGTGACCGCAGAACTGGCAGTACGCATAATAGTAACGCACATAATATGCACTCTCGTCTTCTCTAATTTGCAAGCATACAAATATTTTTCGAAGATGAATATTGGAAATAAGCCAATTTGCTCTAAATATTGCATTGATATTATTTACAAATTTGTATGCTTCTTGAAGGGCTTTGTTTGTTTCACTCTGGCTTGAGGAAATGTAAGGAATCATTATAATATCTGCTGTCCTTTTCCAATACCAAGTCTCAAAATCTTTACTTTCCGAAAGTCTTTCTAGTATTAATCTGCCGGGACTCATCAAGAAAACATATTCGTTGCCAAAACACGCATCAGACACTTTGTCAGCAAAAGAGAGGTATACAAATATAATACTTCCTGCAAGCACAATTGGAGTTGAGTAGTTGAGACAAACCTTTCCACAGATCTGTTCTGCTTTTGTGAAGTTTGAAATCGCAATTGATGTTGAACCTTCTATGGACGGCAAATCAAATTGTTTATGATTTATGAAACCGATTACATTTAAAGGCGAAAGAAAACTAGATATGAGTAGTTGAATGTTGTATGGTGTTGCATTTTTCAAATTTAAACTAAAATTCAGGATTTGTGGTTCATCATCTGTTAAAACTTTGACTACATACATATGGAGACACAAGCACAGGTTCCACAGTAACATCATTTTGTAAAAGGGCTTATTTGTAGAAAAATTATTGTAACAGTGCAAATTCACTTTACGCTGCACGTACAAATAGATTTAAAACATTCGTATGTAAGTACTATGTGTTTAAGAAAAAAATATATGTTTGTTGCATATCAAACGTGGTAATCTTGTAGACTAATTATACCAACCGAGCTATCACAACATAACGCACTCTATGTGTGACCTGATGCGTAAACGTAAGCACTTATATGTTGAGATAAGAAATTATTTCAAATTATCTATTTTGCCCATTGTGAAAACGCTTCAAGCTTATGAGTTCTCAGTTCAAATTTCCTGATATATTTAGTGTGGTTTTGAGGTTTAAGGGATTATTGGACGTATCGCTTTGCCTGTGACCCAAAAGTTTCTGAGACAAGTTGACCACTGAGTAGTTGCAGATATTTTAATAAGTAACTACCTGAAAGAAAATATCCTTTAATTACATTAAAATGGGATACGATAAAATATATTTCATGCAATGTACCTTTGAACCATCTTTTAATTATTTTATTGGCTCTTCATTTTATATTCCGGTACTCATTACAGCAGCTGGTCTGTGGCAACTATTGGCATTGTCCCATTTCATTTCTTTATTGTTTTGGGTATTGGAAGTCTTCTTTTGAAGTTTGTAAATGTCTTGTTCATCTTTACCTTTTACAAGAAAAGACAAGCTAGTATGTAAAAGTGAATAATTGTTGCATTCACAGATCACAATATAAATTGAGCTCGGCCAGTTTGACATGAATACCTTTTACTCAAAGTCCTTAAAAGTTGCACCAAGCGTATATTATCATGCTTACATACACACTTTACGAGAATTAGTATTTTTCAAAACCAAATTCTTAAATAAACCTAAGAAGTAGCCAAATGTTAATTTGCTAAAAGTTTTTAATATACTAAAGCTGTTTTTGACATTTTAATACCAACTTCTCTGTTATATACTCTGTAAGTAGTACTGACATAGTTTGCCTTTTAGATCTTGTAAACAATTAACTAACATTGTATTTCTATTTTGTATTTCTGCAACTATTTCAGTTGTTCATCAGCCGGAGGGAATACGTTGAAGGAGAAGTTTGCAATAGATTTTACAAAACCTTCCGTCCAATAGTCAATAGTAACTTGATTCCCGCAAAATCGACCTGGAATTATACGAAATTTGCAGATGCATGTCATGGACTTTACCAAAAGTACAATTCTACATTATTTTCAAATATTACAAAAGTAACCGGTTGATCCAAAGTAATAAAAAATGTGTTGGTCACAACAGATTAAAATGGTCTGGATTCTCCAATCGCTTCTTAATTTCCTGTTCCATTTGCAGAACCGACAAAAACAATGCGTTTGGGGGTTTCTTCAATTACAAATGCTATGATAGGTTGATGGCCAGATGCTTTCTAAAGAGATGGAACGTTTCACAAAAACTATGTTAAACAACCAATCAGGACATTTCTTGTTGTTGTTGTTTTAATAGCAGATACCAAGTATCTGCTCAAAAAGTGCAGATGAAATGAATACGGTGTGATCACCCAGATCCAGATCATAGCACAGTACATACCGCTCTTTCGTAGAGAAAAACACACATTTGCAGTAAAACTTAAATGGTTATTTTAAATATATGTTTTACTTATCTAACAAAAAAACCAGTAAGGTTTAACTATTCTCGTAAATGCCCATTGTGTATACAAGAAAGCAAATTTATAATAAAACTGTTTAATTTTCCAAACGATTTCATTTCTAAATAAAACCATTTGCACTACAAATAGAAAAACTCCTGAAAGACAAAGCGAGATACAATATATACCCAACCCGCTCCATATGCCAAGAACCTGAAACGTGGTAAAATGATTAAATGATCGAATTTGCAAAGTTCTCAGGTCGTCCTTCCAAGCTGAGTAGCGCTCAAAACTTAGTACTCTTGTGGGAAATCCAGACTGTAGCCATCTACCATAGTACAATGAAAACTGGTGGGCGTAAATTCCCCAAAAACGAATTGAGTTGGGAGACCATGGTCTATAGTACTCTCCAATATCATACATTTTGCACGCATATTTGTCAACAAAAACAGAACTTTTTCCTGGACAAAACCCATAGTCCGGTTGAACGTTTACTAATTTTTTGTTGGAAGCTTTTTCAATGTATTTCAAAAATGTTGCGGGAATATTATTATCATAAATCCAACTTTGTAATAGGGCCACACCTTCAGAGAGTTTATTCCAATTGGAACTCATCACATTCAAAATAGTATTTTTCATAAAGTGGGTGTCCTTATTTACAATGCTTCCGTCATGTGACCAAAACTTGTATCCGTTACGAAACAGTTTTTGAAGTTTTGGAAACTCTGAAATGAATAGTGAATCGCTAGAAATATTGGCGCTGTAACTGAGATAAATGATTGTCATCCAAAGAAAGTATAACCCAATGAGCTTTCTTGGGTGTTTATACCAGCAGCCAGCAGCACAGTCCAAAAAAACTCCAAGCAAGATCTAATGCTTTCCAGAAGCTACTTTCAATATGGCTATGGGCTAATATTGATAGTATAAGGCATATCCAACAACTCCAATGTACTGTTGTTATGAGACTGTAATCAACTTTAGAAATAGTGCGTAGTGGAATGTATGCTACAAACCGAAACTCGATATAGCCAGTGTGGCTTAGGTAAAACTTTTTGATAGTAATATCGGTAGGAATGAAAGTTTGTGTTTCGCCTAAACGTATATTTAGAAACCACGAAGTTTGAACAAGTTCATTTTCAGATGCTTCCCGCTTAGGAACAGAAAAATTTAAACAGTGGAGCAATGAAGCTAAAATTATTGGTTCCGGTGGCCAGCAAAACGACATTGCATTTACAAAAGCTACTCTGTTTTCTTTAGTGTCTGAGATCATAGGACAGCCCATTAAATGATTCCAATTTATTCCACTTGGTAGTACAGGATGTAGGTTGGCATTTTTGTTTATGACAATAGATGTCCTGAAAAATTCTGTTAAGTTTTGCACAGATGATATAAAAAGACGATTATTAAACCGTAAACAACTAAAACAATGAATACCTATTTCATTTTGGTGCACCGAGAAATAAAAAATGTTTGCTTGAAACTTTTCCTCGACATCAGTTGATAACAAGTCAGTTATCAAAGTTGATATCAAATTGTCGTGGACAGAAATACTTTCTACGTTAATAAACACTTGTGAAAGTATGCCAGAAGTTAATCCAGAATTGTAAATCGCAGAAATGGTTTCGGTAAAGTCTCTAGAGAATATTAACACAGCCACAAAATTAGAACTATATCGTGTTGTTGAAAATCGAAAGTGTTTGTGATTAAGAATAAACTGGGTTCCTTTATCGATTTCTTCTTCAGATATAGCTAAATTAATTTCAGTGCTCTGGTAAATAAGCCAGGTTACCTGTGGCGGAAGTGGTTGTACACCAGTAGGAAGTTTGTCGAGGCGATTTGTATTTAATTCTGATAGTAGAAATTCAGAATGTGAAGAGTCGTTGACAGAGTAAATAACTTGTATTAAGCAATCTACATCCAAATTAAATGGTAAACTTGCAAATGACGAAGAACTGCTTACGACACTGAAACACAAAAAAGCAAACTGGCCATATATTGGCAGGAATGTACAAATCTTTGAGATAAATATCAGTAAACATGTATGAATCATTTCTGTACTGGTTAGTGGTTATATGATATTTCCAAACCTACGTATCGTTTTTATTCTGATTATTAAGCATAAGCACTGTCAGCACAACACGTCAGGTTTACCAGGAAAAATTGCTATTTGTGACCACCCCACAAAACTGGAGTGTTTGGTAGTGTTGTTATAATTTTAAATTTAATTGGCTAAGTGCTACCTTAGTTTTATATGTAATTTGTCGAAAGCCCGACAAAGCTCCACACTTTATTGCGAGAATTCTAAAAATGCTTCCCAATCTTTTGAGGGCTCCATTTGGTGACTTGCGTTAACTCTTGACAAATAAAGATAAAATCATGGCAGAACAAATCTAAGGGCCATATTATAATGTTTCAATACTGATCAATTTATTTTTTACTGAAATATTTTCATCAACAAAAGAGATTGACACCTCTAGCAAAAAATGTTTGTCTTATCAGTTCAATTAGTTAATTACTGGCTTGTTTTTCAAGAACAATTTTAATAGTATTGGATTTATTTTTACAAATACTACCTGTATAATTATCCATGCTCATGAAAGTTAGAATGTAAAAATGCATGTAAACTATTCTTGAGTTTTGCTAATATTAGTCGAATTCACAATATGCATTGGTCTTGGCAGGAATAAAATAACTAGACCATCAGGTTTCACTATGTAACCCTTACAAAGTCGTTATTATAAAGTAGTACTTTTAAAAGAAGAAGTAAGTAGTAATTAAGTAATGAAATTTATTCTAATTTTAGCTTAAAACTAGCCAAATGCCAATTTAGTTAAGACTACTTAATCGACTTTTTACAGCATGTTAAATGATCTGAATTTCTGTTCCAAGTACTGCCACTCTATTTGGGATGCATTAGCCAATGACCATTCCTGGAAACGAAACTTACTGATAGATTTTGCAAATTCACCATTCAACAGAGACTCCACCCCTGCCAGTGTAACCTGATAATAAAAAATAAGAAGTCAACTTCAAAATACTCAAAATATTAAAATACATCTGTTTTGTTTAAAATGACATAACATTAACGATAAAAACGACATATTACCGAATTCACTGCAGAATCTGATGTAATTGTTAAATCAGTCAGACTCAAATGACGAATCACCATAGAAAACAAAGTGTCCGTGATTTTGGGCATGTGGTCCAAGCCTTTTAAAGACAACTTCCTCAATTCTAATTTTATAAACCAGATCAATAGATTAGAATTCGTATATTAAGTTTTCTTTAAAAAAGCTTATTAACTTACTTTGAAGCTTTAGAAAAACTGGATTTTTTATATCTTCGCCAACGAAAGCCACATTGCCAAGTTCTTTGCAGCAATCGAACGACACTTCCTCCAGATTTTTCAGTCCACTCCACAATCTCGTCAAATTTTTGTTAGTTCCTGGCCAACCTTTAATAGCCAGTTTCTTAAGATTAGAACAAGATGCCGCAACCTCTGCCATTTTTGGAACCACCAATTTAGCCGGATCTCCTTCAAACGCCAGCCTAACTTCCTCAACACTGGGACGACTTATAGCACAAAAGAAGAACAGGAACAAGTTCCTCGCTTCCTTCTTGCTTGGTTGCTGATCCATAAAAATCACAATACTTTTCAAAGCAGGCCAGATTGGACTTAATTGAGTTAGAAGCAGAAACGTGGGAATTTTGCAAAGATTAGCATGTCTAATCTCAACTTTCTCCAAATTTTCCAGTTCCAAATCAAACACTTCCGGATGAATATTTATCATTGATGCTATCGCTAGTCCAAACTTGGGATTAGTTAGCTCAGGATGTACATTACGCTGACGTCGATGAAGAAACCAGTAACAGTCCACATTATAAAGCTTGACGTTATTTTCTAAAGCTGTGCCGCAAAGCTGAAGAAATGATCGGGATCCTCGTTCAATCATTTCTGGAAGTCTTGGGTCATCATGAAAGTTGCAAAAATCAATTGATTTCAAATTTCCGTTCACCTCCAACATTTCTACTCTGTGCTGAATATGAACATCAAGTAGGGAAAAAGTTATTCCCAGAATTTCAAAGGGATCTGGAAGAAACGCTTGTTCGTTTACTGCCGAATTAAATGGCAACATTAGATGTTGCAACTTACTGGGAACATTGATAAAGTAAGTATAGCGATTTATCAAGTTCCCAGTAACAGTTGGGCCGTCGTGTCCAATTTGAAATGACTTGAGGTTCTGTAAAATTGGTGGTATTAAGTGGTCAAGAAAACGGGGATCTTGTTTGGCTTGAGTGAAAAGTTCACTTTCAGCCTTGTCGAATTCCTCAGCATTAGAAAACTTTTCTCCAAGACCATAACTTCCTGCGTTGTAACTTTCCAAGTTGACCAACTTATCTATGAAGTCCCACTCATGACCGTGGAGATGAATGGATAATTCCTTTACTCGAAGGCTTTTAACCATTGACCCATATTTTTCCAGAAACTCGGTAATAGCTTCGTGCTGAGTTTGGAAAAACTTGTGACCAGAACTATTATTCAGAAATAGTTTGGTTGTTGGAATTTTCATCCTTAAAAAGGCAGCAAAGTTGTGGTCGTCCTCGTTGATTTCAAGTTCAGGTGCCCGACTTGGATGAACCCGCATGTAACCCGTGGTGACATTGTGAAATAGTTTGCAAACTCTGCGGAATCGCAACAGGTCATTCCAAAGAAGGAAAGGTAAAATGTGGCCTTCAACCTAAGATGGAAATACGAGGTGTTTTTCACTAAAACTGACAGTAATTCTTTTAAACCTGAAAGGGATAAAAATGACTATAAAATTGTAAAATATTCGAATTCTTCCTTACCACTTCCTCTGGAATTTGTAAAAAATTCATTTTTTTGCTGCCACAATCCATTTCCAAAAAACAACTTATTATTTGCAGTATACTAACTTTTTTAACTGATAAAGTCAAAAGCCTAAATTATAAAAAAACTGTAGTTTCTTTGAATTGGATATACCAGGAAAATACCAAACAGCTGCTGGTATTAAAGCATATGTATATACTTGAAACACCTAACTGTAGTACGATGCCGTAGTCACGTAGCCTAGAAAAATGCGTTGGTTACCCAATATCTGGCAATATGTTAAGTATAAATGTACACCCAGTCCAAAAAATAATACATAAGTAAGAACAAGAGAATTTGATACAGTTTATCGCAAAAATGAACAACCGAAGTCATTTGTAAATTACAACGGACCATACTAGCAGCACAAGTGCAGAACCACTAACCTGTTTAATTTATCAGTTGCTATGAAGTGGTATATTGTATTGCTTATTGCAAGTTTATTTTGCATTCTTACCGAAACTCTGTGTGACGGAAGAGAAATTACTTGTAAACTATTTATCAGAACCAAACACTTTTATTTACTTTATAAATAAACTTTTTAAGGCAAGAACACGAGGGTACATGCAAAATAAGTATAACTTGTAAATGCACAAAACATATATATGTAATTGAATAAAAATACAAATATGCAATGTCTAAATAAAGTCAATACGAATATTTTAATGTGTTCCCACTTTTCATTTGTTAAATATAAAACTTCATGTTTTTATATAATTCTTTTCATGCTGGAACATACTTTTAGAAAATAATTCTGAATTAATGGTTAGATATCGACAGGTTTGTATTTGAAAAACTGTACTTAAATTTGACACTCGGATTATCACTAGAGAATTTGTGTGGACGTGAGATAAATTTGTATTTCAGATTTCTGGCGTCCTTTTAATAGTTAAAGCTAAGTGAGCTGAGGTTAGTGCTGAAGAACTAAGAACAACGTCGGTAACAACGTATTTTTCATATCGTGTTGTAAACAATAATCTCTATTCCATTTATATGTTTGAAGCAATTAACTGGTGCTACTTCAGTTTGACAGAACTACTATAATTAAGCCTGTCAAATTTTATTGTATATAAATATTAACCCATGGACATACGCAAATATTGACGTTAAGTAAGACCTTTAGCACTTATTCAACAATGTAGGGACGAATTGTTGTAAAACTTTATTAACGTGTACGAGTATTACATACAATTGTACCTCAACTGTATTTTTTAAATATCAAGCACAGTTGAGTCTAGTAGTAATTAAATTCAGGTGTAGTAGTAATAATTTTGAGATATGTCTACTTTGTGAAATCATCAAACGTCTTTTCGGTTGACAGCTAAAGTTATTTGGCGATCACATAAGCAGTGAGCATCACCTGGCAAAGATTGCGTATAGCGCTGTTTTGCATATTACAACGCAAATATGCAGCTTTCCAGTTGGGCATTTTGGTTTTATTCTGGGGTGCGTATTTTCTTGGTGAAATCTGAAAATCATCAATATGTTTCTAATATGTTGCTAACACATTGTACAAGCCGGTTTGAGTTTTCAACTTTGACGCATTCGTTCGTATGGCCACAAACTATATGGAAACGATCCCCGTTTGCCAAATTTTGGCTTTTGTGTAAGGCTACATTTCCTTGTGCATTTATAAACACAAATGCTGACAAACTTTTCTTTGGAAACACTTCTTACCACTTTGACAGTTCCCAATTATTTTTCAACAGGTACAAAGATGTTCTCGACTCTTTGGACGCATTGGTTCTGTCACTCACGCTATATAAGCAGAAGTTTCTTTATGTCTGTGTAGTCGAATATTTTACATCCAATGTTGTAGGAAACAAAATGCATATTTTGTTTAATATGTTGGACTACAAGTTCCTGTGGAGCATTGAAAAGTTCAAGTGGCCTTGGGTTACCGTGTTTGGAGTTGCGGTAATTCCAGATTATATGTGCAATTCAGTTTCTGGAACAATCTGGGTGAACAATTTGTTTGCAGCTTTGTTAGTGCTGCAAACCGAACAACATAATTGCACGGTATTAGGACGTCCACTAGCGGGCCGAACTAAATCTGCCAAACTTGAATTCCACGCTACATATTTGCCCATATACAAAGTAGAAATACTGTCTGCCCAAAACGTTGATTTTGCAGATATTTATGCATTACAACGAGCATACACAAATATATACCCCACCTCATCTACCTTTTTGCCAAGAACAAACTATCCGAATCAGTACAACGAACTTGCAGCAACTCAGAAAATTGTGTCCATGTATTTAAACAGTAGTCAAAACCCTGAAAGGTCGGATTATCGGCGATATATATTTGACGCGCTTCGTTATAAACCATTGAAAAATTATATATTTTCTCCGTACATGTTTCAACTTACTCCAAGTGGATTTCGATATTTAACCATTGTCAAGCAAGAAAGGCACATGGATTCAACATATTTGTCATCAGTGTTCTTACCATTTAATTTGTGGGTTTGGATTTGCTTTTTGGGGTTGTACGCATGTGTTGTATGCGATCTACTGCTTGCAAGTGTCTGTCAGTTGTTTGGTAAAATCTTAATGTGGCCCTTGTTTACTTGCTTAGAACAAGGAGATGATGGTGGCTTAGTTAAGAAGAAAACTCTAGTGGTTTTGGAGTGGCTTATATTTGCTGTAATAATTAGGAACTTATACACGTCTTCGCTTGTAGCTGACATGATGTTTGAGCCAGAACCAACAAATTTACCCCAGAGTCTACAAACGGCGTTGCAAGGATTACGTTGTGACCCGCCCAGTACCGTATTTTCTACAAAAAATTCAAAATTGTCTTTTATAAATCAATTGAAACAGGGTAGTGTCAGGTTTACAAATAATGTATCCCATGATGACCCAATGTTCAAAGGACTTAAGTGGGTAGAGCTTGAAGACGAAATACCGCTGCTTACTGGTAAACCTGTACAGCTTAATATAGATCCATATGGGGATGAAGAAAGTACATTAAAAATGTTTTATGATTCTGCAATGAGCAAGCAATTTATTTACTTGTATTTTGTTTCTGAACGAGTTTGGGGTTGGTCTGTTCCCATACGCGATAAAACTGTTTTCCTTCCCACTTTACAGTACAGGTATTATGATAATGATGACGAGTCTTTTATAAACAGAGAAGAGTTGAGGTGGCGTATATTCGATCACACCTTACATTTTCGTTTGATGCTGCAAGCATGGGGACGCATTCTTAGTGCGGGAATTTATATTTTTTTACGTCAAATGCATCTCTCTATTAAACGAAAAATGGAGTTTAGAAAGGACTTCCCTGATACAAACACACACGGAATTTCAAACTATTTTACGTACGCCTACGATTATACCAAGCGACGGGAAAGTATGATTAAGTCAATACAAGGCGATAAAATTAGGAATTTTAAAATTGAGGCTATACATTCGGTGAATATTAAACCGGTACCTTTAACCATGCTGAATATATCAGTTGCACTTAAATGGTATGGTATATTTATATTGGGAGGACTTGCATCATGTCTTTTAGAACACCTGTCACCAGTGTTATATTTTTGGAGTTGGTACTTGTAGTACGTAAACCATTATAATGCTAAGGATTCAATGTTTAAATATGCTTTTTAATGTAAATGCGTTTAAATATAATTGTAAAAATAGATAAGACAAAATAAATTTCTTTCTTATATAAAATAAAAATAACTCAAGCATTTTAGTTTTAATGTTTTTAAAGTTGCTTACACTGACATGATTCATTAATACAATAGAATAGATATTTACAGAATTTGTGTTTGTGACTACAATTAAACAATGCAAACTACGCAATGACTACATAAACTTTATCAAACGTAGTACAAGTACATACATGCATGATTTTAGTTGGCTATAAATCAGTCATTTTCAGTGTGCACAGATAAACGTTACCGCAAACCTAGTCAAGCTTTCCATGTTAGAAAACGTGGTCATTGTATGACTATGACCACAACGTTAGTTCGGAGTTACCTTTTTGATGCTTTTTTAACAAAATGTCTAACGTTACATGGCTGGCTGGCTGGAAAACAAAACGTGTAATAATTATGTTTATATGGATTAAAACCTTAAAAACACTTAAGCACGAGCCACTAATATTTATCTCTGTAATATATTAAAACCAGTAAAGCTGACATTTAATTTTTCAGAAATTCTTGAAAGCGTATAAATTTTTTATAACATTTTCCACGATAACCAAATAACAAGATAATTTGTTTTTACTATTTGTAGGGCGAGCTTTAAACTTAAATTCTTGTTTTAATAAGCTGACAGTCGGACGTCCTCAGCACTACATTTATACTAGTCGAACCTACGAGATCTTAAAGCGACAGTTTGTGTACAATAGCAATAACACTTTTGCACGAGCCACTTCACTTAGCGTCTTTGCAAACCCAAAACAACAATTACGGCATTATAATATGGCTGCTTGTTTGGATGAGAATACTTTTTTAAACTGGTAAATTTTAAACGAGATTAAGCACCATATAATCTAGGTGGTGGGCACTAAGAATAAACAGGACTATGCATGGCTGTTATTTTAATGCATGATTAAGCAATTGTTTCAATTTGTAATAATCTGTATATTTTATGGGTTTAGCACTTGCCATTCAATGTGTATCATTAAGCAATGGTCTAAGTTTTATATAAGATTAAGCATTAGAGTAACAAATCCGTTCGTTTACTCCGAAAAACCTCAGATAAATTATAATTATACTATGGGGTTATAAAGAATCAATGCTTAAACAAGCTATAGACAAATACGTCTTTTTTAGTTGCTATACGGAAAGCTAGCTCATAAAGTTTATGCTAGCACTCTTTCTTACTACATTGTACATTACAAATACCATATTAGGTATGCTATTATTAGGATGTAAATAAAACAAACTACTGTATAATGAAGCACTACACGATGCATGAATGTAAATTGGAATTTAGAGTACATGCTAAAACCGTTTTAAAAAACTGGTTAGCTCAATGTTATGCTCAGAGGTATACATATAAATGCACAAGCTGATCACTGTGGTCCAAAAGCATATTATAGGTCAATTTGAGCAATAAAACAACTAATTATGGTTTTTGTTTTAATTCATTGAAATACAAGCGGCATAAATACTAATACTGTTACCCACCACTGGTATAATCACCAATAATAAAAACAGATTTCGTAAAACAATCGCAAAAATCGAAAAAAGAGAACAATGCTCAAACTGGTCCCTGCTCAAAATAACCTTTCATGCCATAGTAAAAAAAATACATTTTAAGGTCCCTAGTTCCATAGTTTTTTCTGTTGCTGAAGACCGTTCCAAGAATTTTTTTCTCTATTATCAGTATTATCCGTAATCCTTCCAAGAAATTGCGGTGAGTGACTGCAATAAATCTACTGCATGTACCTGAAACCTAAAATTGTAAAACGTAAAAGGAATGGAAAGAAACTGCAACCAAACCTTTTTCTTCTATGAGGTTGCATTTTAAACCATGCAAACCACCTTGAACATAAAACAATAAGTGAACATCAAGGACCCTAGTACCTATATTTTGAACCATACGCACAGATAATACACATTAGTTCTTTATTGTAATCGTATGCTGCTTTTGTACAAAAAGCGTGTATTTTTGTGTAAGATATTACGCACTCCTTCGGGTACATGGACTTGTATTTTTATTTTAGTAGCACACTTAAGATCAGTACATTGCTTGTAAGCTAGCAAGACAGATCAGCTTTAGTTTAGTTTGAATTCTTGTTCTGCACACTTTCCAGTTTTCAGTCAGATAATCAGAACCAATATTCGCACACCACCTTTATAATAATATTTGTGAATTTTTGTTACTAGACTAATTAAACTGCTAATGAGTTATAACGTTTTCTCACAGTCTATTTCACCTGAATTTCATTAATATGGAGAATTTACCAAATGGATTAAATTGGCAGCCACCACAGTTTCCTCTTGAGGTAAGAGTGTTTGTCGTACGTACTGCTAGTAAATTCGTATATAGATATTTTTAGACTTCTAGAAAATCTTGAAATTTTTTTTTCTTCTAGATTTGGAAACAAATTATTGAAAAGCTGCCTACATCCGAAAATATTGTAACCTTGCTTCAAACTTTTCCGCAGCTCAAAGGCTTATCTGACAAGAAGCAATTTCACTGGCTAATTTCAGAAGTTCTGTGGCTAATAATTCCCAACTATCTACACAATGCCGATATTCTTAACTGCCGTCGCGTTTGTAAATTTTGGAAGCGGAACATCGATCGAATTCTGGAAGCCCATCCTCGTAGACTGCCTTACAACTCTCCAAAACTAACAGAAATGAATGACCGCCACTACATGTGCATCAAATTCCCGGAAATCCGAACACATTTTTGGAAGATGTTTCACTCTGTGATGGAAGTCGGCGTGATTGCTGACAGTAAAGGGGTCAATCCGTTCCTTGGAAAATATTTGGAAATTGTAAGTACTCGGGGACCCGGCATGTTACGCGAATCTGTTAACTTCCTAAAACTGTTGGGCTATCACCTTCACCATGTGAGTTTCTTTTTCTTTCAAGTTAAAGAAGAAGACACGGAAGAAACACTAAGTCTGCTGTTTCAGTGCTTATCATACTTACCGAATTTGAGATCGCTTCGAATCAAAGCTAGCTTTTTATGTGATAAGCCAAAGTCCAAAGCAAGATTTGGACAAATTTGGAAAGGAGTAAGATTTCAGCTACCTGCCAATTTAGAAGTTTTGGATTTGATAGACGTGTCGTTTAATGAATTTGATGATTTGCATTTCTACACTGGCTTACTATCCGCAGTAAATCTTACGCAAATAAAAAAGCTTGGTGTGAATTTCGGTTACATGAACAAACAAATGCTTAGAAAATTTCCAAACTTGACGGAAATTGTCATAAGTCAGCTTCATAGATTTAAGAGGTGGAACTCAATGCCAAGGCTCAGAAGGATATTACGGGCATTCAAAAATACAAATGGGAATCTCAAAAAGATAAGCTTTACTATGAGTTGCGTTGACATCTACAAACTGCTAAGAGTTTTGAAGCCTTACAACATTGAAATGTTGGATGCTGGATTGATTTCGGCTCATCGAAAGCCAAAAAGGGTTCCACCTGTAGTGGAAACAATCAAACATCTTAAGTTTAAAGGCGATGGAGGAACCAACTTAAAATTATTGAAGTGTTTTTCCAATTTGGAGTATTTGCATCTGAGAATGCGAGGTGACGATGAGGATTTTGAGGATTTCGATTACATAAATCAGGGATTTAGCTACTCCGTCCTAAGTTATATTTACTTGAATCAAATACATCCGCAAGGTTTTAACATTTGGGAAGAGCTGCCCAGTTTGAAAATGATCACAGCCACACCAACTCACGAAACTGAGGAAGAAGGAACTTGTCGCAGATTTGTTCGAGAGTTGGGACCACAAGTGCTGATCCCTAAAGAGTTTCAAAGCAATTATGAAATGGAAACTATTTTTGATTAATTATAAATTATTTAAAATAAGTTACTCTTGTGTAATATTTAGTTAAGGAAATGCCTAATGTAATTGTTAGAATTGGTAAGCTATAAGAATAAGATGTAAATAAAGTATTTTAAACTAATTAGAATGAAGTTTTGTACAAGTTTTTATCATTTTAATGCATCTAAGAAACTCATTGTGAATAATGCAAACCCGTTTCTAACAAACATTAAGAATTTGGTTATACGTACAGTACTTTTTATTTAAAAAGGTGATTTTTGGTAGAAATTGTTTGAATAGCATAAAGAAGACTGTAAGCCACGAACGACAACTTAACTTATTTTTATTGAGGTTCAAAACTGACAACATATACAGTAATAAACACGGCAAAAAGCTGAAACCACCAGAAATGTTATGTCACATAATGATTTAAAACTAGAATATTACAGAAATGTGTAGAATGGTGAATACATAGACAAGACAAGACACGTACCTGAGCAAAGAACCCCCATGTGCACTTGTACACTCCTTTGCAGGAAATCCCAACGGAATAGTTTGCGTCTAGGTCTATTAATATTCTAGTTACTTCATCTTTATTGTCATGAGTGTACAGCTTTTGCCATATGTCCCTTCTTGTAAGCCACTCCTTAAACCCATCCATCTACAAAGTTTGAATAAAAAATTACTTTGATGATAACAAATAACAAAGGTATATAATTTACAAACGAATGTTGTATGGTTTACCGTCACAAACACGTCCGCTGACAGAAACATTGCTGTTATTTGAAAAAACAGATTTATCAGAAAAAGTGCCAGCTTTAGCAAGTCTGCTGCGTCCCATGCACCCGCATTGTCATCATCAAAGATAAAAATTGCTCGAAATGCCATCTCCACCATCCAAACTAAAAATAATCTAGAAGCGACACTATTTAGGTTGCCACAAAATGTTTTCAAATACTCGTAACTGTCAACTACTTTTGGTAGTGTTAGGCCAGCTAAATCATTCTCATATTGGAAAATAGCAGTTTCAAATTGTCTAACCGCCATCCACATTGTCGTTGGGAAATAAGCTAAAAGAAATACTTCTGAAAATACATTCACAAGTTCGCAAGCAAACTGAAACCAGGTAAACAGTAACCCAATGAATATTTCTAATTTTGAATATAACAAGCCATCTGAAGTATAAAAGTCATCCATGAATAACTTGTGTTTTGCTTCTTTAATTCTTAGGCTAAATACATTAGCAGGGGTTGTCAGTGGGCTCCCATACTGCTGTGAAAAAATAAATATTATCCAAAGTGTTATAAAATAAACGTAACCAAGAAATTTCAGGTAAATCTGTCCGTTCTGAATGCAAGCTGGTGCTATTGCGCTTCTCATATTTGTTTCAAACATGTTGATTAAGTATTCAAATTTGTGTATGTTTTGAGTTAAAATCCAGTAAAATCCTAAACACCTCAGACTATTAAGAAGATAATACCAAATGCTGAAGTATATTGATGCAGAACGCTTGTCTAATTTACTTATCTCAATAAAAGCGTGCATGTTAGTGAGACAGTCTTGAAGAAAATATGGAATCCAAATTAGAAGGATGCTAAATATCTGTAAATTTGTTTCACGGATAATTAAATACTGAGGTTTGAAGGAATTTCCCTATTTTATTCACATGTATAAAATTACCGTTTGAATCTTTGAAGTGTATACTTCCCATCGTTTATTTGGTTGATTGAAAAAAGTACGAAATGGTATAACTCCAACGTAGTAGCCCAAGTTTAGATAGTGTTGAAATGAAAATTGACCAACTGAGCATCGTATCCTTTGTGACTGAAACAGTTTGTCTTTCTCTGAGCAGTTGGTTTCTTCAGCTTCCTTGTCTGGTAGTTTTTCGGAAGTGCACCAAACGTCTACTGAATCGAACTTTTTGGAAGATGAAATAATTCCAAGCTTTTCAAAATTCATAGTATATGGGAAAAGTATGTACGACAATGCTGTTTACAATTATTAGAATTTTTTGTAACACTCGTGGAGTATTTTTTGAGCTTATACAAATTTTTCAAAAACTTTCGGGAACAACATGAACAAAATTAGTAAACGATTAGTAAATTAATGAGCACGTCTCCTCAACATGTTTTGTTAAACATGCAGAAATTATGTTCACATAATCAGCTAATAGGTGGCTTGAATTCACGATTGGATTTTATTAGTCAAATTGTATTTACGTACAGGGAGTTGTCTCTTGGTCATGCATAGATTTTACTAATAACTGTAAGTGCATATTTTTGTGACATAATATATCATAACGTGAATACTTAGGTTTGACGTCTATGAAATTATAATTTGCATTACTGGTAAATATATTGCATAACATATTAACGCATAATATAAAAGAATGTCAAGTACAAATGACAAACAAGAGCTAAATAAATAATTTTTACTGTAACATAAGTTAGATAAATGACTGTTCACAATAAAGCAATGTTTAAAGAATGTGATTAGGAATGTATGTAGAAAACATCGTTTGTATAATTCTTCCAATATACTATTCAATATTTTATTTAGAAATGACGAAATATTACAACTCGTTGGAAACAGCAGTTAAAATACGATGGTTAAAAAAGCTAACACAATGTAATTTATCATCTTCAAATGGTAACTCTACTTTAATGAAAGGAAACGGATCTGCTTTTACAAACACTGCAGGTTTGTAGGTGAACCCTTCTCCAAACTACAGCACTTGTAGCTTTGAAATACCTCAAAAAAATACATTTTACTAATCGCAAGCCCCATAACTTGGCATTCTTTGATAGATAGGTTGCTGGGTGGCTTTTATCATTTTCCACCAATAGAAGACCAACCAGACAAAAAAAACAATACCTACGAATATCACTCCAATTTCTTCTCGTTCCCACCATGACTGCTCATCTTTACAAGAAAAGTACCTTGGTAAATCTGGCATATTAGCGAGCATGTTTTCTTGTGCAACACAAAGAGCCTTTTGTAGGTTTACTACATGAATTTCTTCTTTGGTTACCCAATTTCTGGTCCTGTTGTCCATAGTTAAATTCCATATTTTGGTACCATTGATAAGTAAATGTAATCCGGGAAGGTGAACATACACCTCGTGAATTTGATTAGGTCTTTTCAAAACATCAAAATCCACCGGTTTCTCCATATCCTCTTTAGTAACTTCGTGCTGGTTTTCAAACGAAACACCAAAAAAATCTTCCAAAACAATTGTTTTGGTTACCAATTTTTCACGAGACATCAAATTCGTGAGCAATAAGTCTGTGTGATTCCTGACGGCAGCAAACTGCATAGACGTTACAAGATTCTTTTCATTTGTTGAAGTACCATTACCAGTTTCTTCTATTTCAATATGTTGTCCATCTTCAAGCTCCTCAGCAGTCACGCTAAAAATTGTTGTGTTAATTGGCACTCTCAACGCATGTGGTTTCAGTCTCCATTTACGACTAGCCCAATTTCCAGATTGGCCATTGCCTTCAACAGTTTCATATTCTAATGACATAACTGTAGTGTCAAGCAAAACCTGGAGTTTATTCCTAACCCAAGGGTATACTCCCTCCACAATAATTACACGTCCAGGAATAATGTGTTCAAATCCCTGCATTTGGATAATCAAATGTTCTCCTTGGGCAGAAACTTTAGGTAGATATTTTGTACCCGTGTACACCCTAATATGAACCACTACATCTGTCAAATCAATCGTTTGTTTGGTAGCGTTCTTTGAAAAATTCGACTGGGCTTCAGCAGTGTCTTCATCGTACCCCGTATGAACAACAACATCATTTTCTAAATGAATGATTTTATACAATGTTTTGTCTTCTCCACTGCCGGCTAAATGATTTGTTTTATTTGCAGTGTTCTCTAGAATGTTCATAGATTTTCCATTGGAGTTGTATCCAATGCCATAGTAAGTAGAAGTTGTTGAAAGCATTATAGTTGCTCCTGAAATAATTTTAAACATATAAAATATAAATTATGTTCCTAGATTTGGAAAGAAATATTTTATTTAAATTTAGATGCTACATACCCAACGTGTTTGCCAGTTGCTGTAATTCAGGCATATCATCATGCTCAATCTCCTCACTGGAGTTTCCATTTATAGCCCAAAATGAACCATCTCGACTAACTTGAAGTCTGTAACCGTCTGCAGTAAACATTGTGGGTTGGCTGTAAAATTGCTCAAGTGTGCCAGGTGACATAATCATTGTGTGATTATACGTTGTTCCGTTAATTGTGTAAAACAAAGTATCCATTTCATCACCCTGCTTGATTCGAAGTTCGCTTAGAGCTTTCAATGGAAATGAAAACAGATATACGTGATCATGCTTCATAATGGCATCGTAGCTTCCTTTTGGATCAAAGGACATTGCAGTGCTAAACTGATACTGAATTGTGCTCTGATGTAAATTGCCTTCCGTTTGGTTTTTCAATGAAGCATCAAGAGACTCAAACCAAACTTGCGTATGCGGCATTACACCAATGGTAAGATTGATTGGACACGGACTTCCCGGAATAGTCACTAATTTCAAATTTGAAACCTTTCTCGTGTCACACGAAACATTTGCTGTCATATTTGGGGTTCCTTCGAGCTCATGAATATTTCTGAGATGTGAAATCAAATCAGTACCGGCTCCAGTTTTTACAAATCCATTTTTGATGTCCAAATCTATATGAATATTTTCTGAAGCAAATTTGTTATCAAAATGAAGGTAGTTTGTACAGAGCCCTTCACCAGCAGTACAATTTCCACCATCCAAAATTTCTAAAGGCGATGCCAAATTTAGAATCCAGAATTGATTTGCACTGCATCTAGTTCCATCAGAACATCCAAAAATTTCTCCACTGCTCACGTTGCTGTTTTCTGTGATATTGAGCAAATACTGGTTTACATCTACTGGCAAACCCACAACTTTATCGGGATTTTTCAATCCAAATATAAAATTTGTAGCTATTGTAACTCCGTTAGCTCGCACTCTGATATTTGTAGAAACTTGACTATTTTGCGGATGGAACTGAAACGCCGGGTTTGTGTATTCTTCCCCATCTTTTGACTTGTACATTTTAAATGTTTGAATACGTTCGTTATTTCCATTCAATAGCTTCCAAGCTAAAGTTTCTGTTTGTGGGTCAAACGCCACGCCGTTGATTACAAGCCAAGGATGAAACGATAACTTTACCAAGTGCGTATTTTCTGAAGTTGGTATTATTTCTAAAGAGCTACTGAACAGATCCTCGACAAGGTAAGTAAATTGACCCATTGGAGCAGAGATTTTAGCAGTTGTGTATTTCCCAACAACCGTTTGCAATGCCATTGTGCAATTTATGGAGCCCACAAGTATCAAGTCATTGGCTTTATCTGGGCCAGCCCCATTTCTTCCGTTTACCACTTTAGTGTCACACGTGGGGTAAATAATATCAGTGGAATTTTCACGGCCTATAACATTTTGTACGTTTTCAACTTTTCCTTGACTTCCAGATAAAATGCCAAATTCGGATTTTACAAGGTTTATTACCGCTGTAAGGGCTTCGGTGTCAATTTGATCGTCAATTACTAATGTGTTTTCGCCGCTAACGCCACCATCAATGAAATACACTCCAGTACTAGCTGTCATAGTAACCATAAACAAATCATCCAAGCTTCCTCCTTTTGCACTAACTGTTTTGTTTGTTGTCGCCAAAACAAATACATTTTGAATGCCATAAAAGCCCTCAACATTTGGCACCACTGAAGCGTCACTAGCATTTAGATTGAATACCAGGTTTGGAGTTGACGTTTCACGATTTAAAATTAGTCTTCCTGGTGTATAGTTTCCAAACGAAAACAAAATCAAGGGAATGTCTACATTTGTATCAGCAGAACTTTCATTGAATTTCAGCAAAAATCTAAGCTGTTCGGTTTTGCTAGAATTTTCTCCTTCAATTTGAAGATATACAATGTCTTGGTTGGATTCTTTGGTAGAATTTACTACATTCCAGTTCGTGTGGTTAACAGGTACAAACACATACCAGCCTTCAGTAGAACTTGTTTCTGTTTTCAGTTCAAAATTTAGCTCTTTTGAAGCAGTAGCATCCACAATCAATCGAATCATATCATTTTCGCTGGTATTGGTTGACCCGTTTTCTACCAAAACACGAGTATGTCCAACTGCAACAATTTGCAAATTTCTTTCTGAGCAGCTTCCTACTTGAAATTTGACAAAATCCGATATATTTTTTGAACCACCCTGTGTCGCTACTAATTGTGTATCACATGAAGTTAACACAGCAAGTGGTACTCCACCTAGCCCAAAAACTTTCTCCACATTTTTAATATTATTGCGCAAATCAAGTTCCACGGATAAATTGAACTTGTCTTGAAACTTGATTGTGTCAATTCCTTTGCCGCCGTCAATATTTCCTAGATGATTTGTACT
Organism: Entomobrya proxima; assembly: GCA_029691765.1. Classification (NCBI taxonomy): domain Eukaryota; kingdom Metazoa; phylum Arthropoda; class Collembola; order Entomobryomorpha; family Entomobryidae; genus Entomobrya; species Entomobrya proxima. Next base: position 36,320,661 of record CM056169.1, on the reverse strand, counting down.
AATTACAAACTCATCATCGTTATCACCTCCCACAATCTTCCAATCAGCTCCGCTAATATCAAAAACATTTTCAAGAAGTTTGTTTCCAATTCGCAGCAGATTGCCACTTAATTGGGTTAAGGAATGATAAAATATTGCTGTTGTGCTATTTATCAGATAAAACACTGAATATGGCGATCCTTTAGGTTCTTCGGTAAAGTATACCGGTAAATCGGTTTCGTTTGTGGTTATTTGGAATTTTAAGTCAATTTCACCTTCTTCTCTTGTTAGTCGCAACTTGTGCGTAGTATTTGTCACAGTCATAGACCAATTTTGAAGTTGATTTGATGACGTATTAAGAACTGTTACCATTTGCTTTAGTTCTTCCTTTGGATGCATTTTCAAGTCGATATTGATACCCTTCCAGGGGAACCCAATAAACACACTTAGCTCGCCCTGGCTTGCTTTGGATGTAATGTTTGTGTAAGGAGCCACAATAACTGCTAATTCGTATTTGCATTTTTCAGGAATAGTAACCGTGTCAGTTTTGTCGACGCTACCTCCTCCTGTCACTATCTTCTTGGTAGAACATGCTACAGTAACAATTTCAGGTTGTTCAGCTCTGCCATAAAATTCCTCAATCGAAGAATACTTAAGATTGACGTTACTGCCAAATATCAGATTTTCTAAAATAAATAAAAAATGTTGATTTACAATCAGCTTACAATTGTAATAAATTTAGATTCTAAATTTATAAATTTAGAAATATTTAGTATTTTATTTAAACTTGTTTTCACAGTACCTGAGTTTAAGTCAAGCTGTATTTCGTTTCCTTTGTGGCACTCATCCCCAATCACAATAGCGTCATCTCCATCCCGTCCATCTACTTCCCCGGTTAATTTGCCGTTACAAGCCCCATCTAAAGTAAACTGGTCACTACCCCTACCCATAATATATTTCTTGTGACCGTCATTTCCCATGTACACAATATTTGAAGTTTTATCATTCCCACAAGTAATTTCATCATTTCCATCCTCCAGCATATAAAGCATTGATCTAGGGTCCTCTGAGTTCATCTTAGCATCGGGTTGCAGAATACCAATTGCATATTCACACAAATAGTCATACCTTGAGTTCTTCTCAGAAGTCATATAGCTAACATAATGAGCATTTCCCGGCTTGCAAATAAACTTGGCATTAGCAACATAACCAGGTACAGCCCGTTCCCAGAAAATTGTTTGCTTTTTGGAAAAGTCCACTTTGGAGTTACTTCGAGCAAGCCCAACTATTGTTTGCTTATCTTCTTTCTTACACTCACATTTAAACTGGTCATAACCCCAAGTGCCCACGTATTCCCAATGATTTTCGCAAATTCCATATTTATCAGAGCAAGGGCCTCCCCGGTCACAACCTTTTTGTACAGCCCAACGAGACTCCCCCCAGGTGGTACAACCCCAGGCATTTTTTAGTGAGCAGTATTGCTTGTATAAAGTGCATCCTCCATCATAATACATGGTTCGTGAAGGGAATACAATTCCAAGTATTTTGCCCGTGTTATTCCTGTTAAAAGTAAATACTTTGTTTCAAACATGCTTAGATAAAACAAAGTTACAATTTAGGACATGGAAGTATACACATCTTTAGCAAAAATAACGTAGCAATAACCGTCAAACAACTCTAAACGATAAACCTTGAATTTGGTTAAGATTTAGAATTCGCTGTATTTTTAAAATTTTGACCTAAATCATAAGTGAAATTATATACTGACAACATATATATAAATTTATAAAAACTTACTTGAGAATTTCCGCATATTCTTTCACAGCAGCATCATTTGCATGCTTTTCGTCCATCAAGCTATCCAGATAGTCTGGCTGTCTTGTTCCAAACCAGTCAAAAAAGCGACTTGTAAACACTCCAAGTTTTTCCGATGCCAACAAAGGTATTTCAGAGTTAATTCTCTGTACTGCGTTTATAGCATGAAACAATGAGTTTGCTAGCTGATTCACTATATCCACCAAAGCACCCACAGCAATAAACAACAGAGCCCCTGGAGGAAAACCCACAGACAAAGTGGCAACTACAACGGTATCCGCAATACTTACAGTATCGCAAACTATATCTGCAATGGCGTCATTTCTATCAAACCGATTTGTTGAGTTGTGCAATCTTTCAATAGAGTTGGCTAGAGAGTAAGAACTAAGTCCCAAATCAAAAACAACGCCAATAGGTCCAGCCACTTTTGTCAAAAGCGTACACACCCTTCCCACTTTACTTGCTTCAGAAACAAACTTGCCAATTCCAACTGCCGTCCAGGTCACAGCTTGATAACCCGCAGAAGCTCCAGCAATAGCTAATGATGTTGTGTCACCATGAATTAGTCCATTGGCAAAGGTTTTACCCAAACTGAACAAACCTAATGCTAGTGAGGCCTTGTTAACTTTGGCCGAAAATCCTTGCACACCTTTTGAAGACGCGGCGAGGGCAATAACTTTACCCATTTTGGTATTGCTTAGCTTGATATTAAAAGAGGACAACTTTTTTATTGTGTTGCCCAACTTTTCAAATATTTTGCTTGTTCTAGCAGGATAACCCTCTACGTCTATTGTAGGCACTTTGTTAAATTCCTGAATTTCGTGAACAGAGTCCAGATTTTCCTTATGAGCTTTCAATTCCTCAAAATCAACCAAAGTCTGAACTTTTTTGAAGGCCTCGGGATCCTCAACTAAAATTTTGTCTGTGTTTTTTCTTGCCAAATCTGCCATTTCCCGCTTTCTCTCTTCACTGGCTGCTTTATACTCTTCCAAAAATTTGTCAGGTTGTATTTCTTCCACTTCACCGTTTGGTTTTATTTTTATGGCACCATCATCAATTGGACTTATAGGCTTGGTGTGTTCTCCTGAACCAGACATTTGTTCCTGAAAATTCTCCAAACATTCTTTCTTCAGTCTTAAAAATTCTTCTTTTTCTTTTGGTATGATTCGCCGACCGGAGCCAGAAATTTTCTTCCAGAACTTTTTCACTTCTCCTAAAAACATTTTCAGCTCTTCAAGGGTAAACGTTGCAATTACTTTTTGCTTCTTAGGGTTTGCAACATAGGTAGAATGTTCATAATGATTTAGATTTCCAGCAGAATCAAAAGCCAATTGAATCTTGCTCGTAATCTTTTCTGCTTTCACTTGTAAAACCTTTTTGCCCGTGGTTGGGTCTTTAACAAACTCATAAGTAATTTGGGTGACGGTATATTCATTTGCGGTCCAGAATTTAGGCGACCTATCTGTTTCTGACATGGGCTCTTGTCCTTTTGATGTTTTCCATGCTTCAAATTGTGGTTCCAAATCCTTTTTAAGGTCTGATATTTTTGCATCAATTATTGTTAACGGAGTGTTCTGAGAATCTTCCCCTTTTGGCAAAATGCCCTTTACCAAGTTCAAATGCTTCTCCATCAGATATTCTTTAGCGTTGAAATCTGGTTTGGAAAGTTCCTTAAAGCTGTCAAACACGTTGCCATTCTTATCCAGCTCGCCGTCTAAGAAAAGATGTTTTGCTTCAAATTTGCTGTAACTGTCATCTGGAGTGAATTTTGGTGTAAATGCTTCGGCGTTGACTTTTCTGTCCCTTAGCTCCTCTTTTGTTGAAGAAGAGAGTTTGACTTGCTTTAGAACTTTTGCCGTTTCCGATTCTGTCAGATCGGTGGATTTGTGGCTACCAAGATTTGTGTGAACAGTGCGTTCACTTAAAATTTCTGAAATGGATTTTTTGTCATGTTCAGATTTTCCATTGGCACAACAAAACAGCCAAGAAATCACAAAAACAAGTTTTATTTTGGGCAAAAACATTGTAAACCAGTTTGAAAATTTTATTGCTTCGTCCTTTTGATCAAACCCCACTACAAATTCAAAAACATAACTTTTGACAACTGTGGAACGGTGCACGAAAACTTATATTTTTCTCAATGCTAATATTTGTCAGTTTTTTGTTTTAATGTTTTCATTTCAAGTTGTTCACTTTTCTGAAATACCCAAAAACGCTGCTGTATAGTTTTACAATCACAAATTAGATATTATTACAGTTTGGCACAAGTACTTTTCACCTTTACTAGAATTACTTTTGACAAGCACGAGCAAATGGGTTTGTAAATCAGATTTATAACACCAACTCAACTTAAAGTAAAATGGCTACGTTTAACTACATATAAAATGCTGCCATCTGCTTGGTGTTGCTCACAACAAAAGATACGGTATATAGAACATATACTTCAACTACATCATGTAGTCAACATGACCAAAAGTTTAGCAAAAACGAAAAAGTTTGCATGCCTAGTCACAAAAAACGTCTTTACTCGCACAATTTAGCTGCTTTGATATCTCCAATAATATACAGAAATTCTAATGACGCATACTCTGCTGGAGCAAACGAAGCAGTGGCATTATCTTTGGTATTCTGAAACTCATGTATGTTGTATGTTTCCATAAGATCAGTACACTTTTTTTACTCGCTATTAAAGCGTTATAACAGATTACTTTAAATCTATGCAATTATATAGCATTACAGACCCGGCTACGATTATACTATGCAAGTAGTCTAAAATGAAAGTACACATTTTCAATGCTGATATAAGAGCTTATAAAATATATAACAAGTCCATGGTAAACCATTAAAAATGCTCGCTTGCTTACCATTATAAATCCTCGCTATTTCGAGTTATATTGGATGCTGCGTTTTGGGTATTTGAGAATTCGTTTTTGTTGATAATAAGGGTATATTATACGCTTTGTTTTTCACTTGCATGATAAAAAAGAAATGATAAATAAATACAGGATAAAACTCAGTTAATATTTTTCATTAAGTTCTCGTGAAATTGATTACCAGAAGTATAACCCAAATTCTTTTAGTGATTTTAATCCAAATTGAAATTAAAATGTTTGAAAAAAATGCCCTTAACTGTTTTATTGTGTGGCTGGTTCATTGTCACGTCACACAATGTCAACAAATCCTGAATAGCGCCAAACTCTTTTATATCGAATCAAGCTGGTAAGATTCTATGCTACCCATGTTATGCTACCATCATGTTTCTGGATCATTGAGTGAAGTAATAATATTTACTAATTGGGAGTCTTTATAAAAAAAATATTACAATATAATACTTTGCATTATATTATCATATGATTAAGATGATGCCGAATAACTTGGAAATCCAGTTACAAATTTTATCCAGTAACGAATGCTCTTTACTTTAATGTAGCTTGACATTAGTCACAATCGCACATGTTACATTCCATGAACCACATAAATATAATTTAAAACCAGCGTATCAATTACATGTTCTGAAGTTTAATGTCAGCAGTAAAAATACCTAACAACAAAATAAACTGCAATACTCATTTTGTTCAAGGACAAGCAGCAGCGTATTATTCTCAAAGCTAAAACGTCGAGAAACGTATGTGAGTAATTGCCATCTGCATTGTGATACATAAACCGACTCAGGGATACGTACAATGCTAGTGTTTTTACTAGATTTAACCAAAGTGCATAGCACCAAAACATGGCTGATTAAAATGTAAGCTTTTGTGAGACGCATCCTAATTGGTAACGTTTAGTTGGAGATAATGACGCTTTGCAAGTATCAATTTAAAAACTAACAAATTATTCGAAGCTAGCTTTAAATAAACTGCTCTCCCAAAAGTTAAAATCGAAGTTATCGAGACTGCAGCTTTACAAATTAATAAAATTGCGAAGTTAAAAGTATTCAAATTTTAATCACCCGTCAACTACTTTCAACATGTTCTATAATAATGCAAAACTGTGATTTTAAAAATTATTACTAGAAGTCTGCACACTATTACCAGTATTGGATTTTTCGTTGTCTTTGTGAAAAGCTGGAGAGTGAAGTCGGACAGATCACAAACACTTCTAGTAATAATTTTTAAAATCACAGTTTTGCATTATTATAGAACATGTTGAAAGTAGTTGACGGGTGATTAAAATTTGAATACTTTTAACTTCGCAATTTTATTAATTTGTAAAGCTGCAGTCTCGATAACTTCGATTTTAACTTTTGGGAGAGCAGTTTATTTAAAGATAGCTTCGAATAATTTGTTAGTTTTTAAATTGATACTTGCAAAGCGTCATTATCTCCAACTAAACGTTACCAATTAGGATGCGTCTCACAAAAGCTTACATTTTAATCAGCCATGTTTTGGTGCTATGCACTTTGGTTAAATCTAGTAAAAACACTAGCATTGTACGTATCCCTGAGTCGGTTTATGTATCACAAAGCGTTGGTAGGTACAATTGCTTTGTTAAACATTTTTAATTTCACAATTCTGGATAGTCCAGATTCAAATTTAATCCTAAAATGCACTTTGGCAATTGTATTTCAGATTGGTCTTCCTCTAAAAAGAGTGCAATTGTTATACCAGCTCCATCCATGTACTACGACGGTGGCTGCTCTCTGACCAAAAGATATTGCGAACTGAAAAACGCCTGGGGTTGTACCACCTGGGCTGAACCCCGTTGGGTGGTAGAAACAGGATGCGATTTGGATGGTCCTTGTTCAGATAAGTATGGAGACTGTTATGACCACTGGGAATATGTTGGAGCTTGGGGATATGACGACTTTGAATGTGAATGTCATGGAAGCTCAGTTTCATTTGGTGAACCCAGGAAAAACTCATTTGTAGATTTTCGCACAAAACAATTTGTTTTCTGGGAAAGAGCTGTTCCTCCAAAATATGAAAATGCCGAGTTTCTTTGCAAACCTGGCAGTAAGGAATATGTTGGCTATCACATTTCTCAACGGGTTTCGAATTTCGATTTTCTTTGCGAAAACGCTATTGGTATTTTCTACTCAAATTCAACCACAGAAGCTCAAGTACTTACTATTGACTTGGACGATGGAAATGACGAAGTTCATTTAGGAGCTTATATACTACCAACCGTGTTTAGAATGGGAAATGACGGTCACAAAGCATTTTGGGGTGGGGCAAATAACGACGAATTTCATTTCAACACGGTGTGCAATGGCACACTAGTGGGAGAAATTCATGGAGGAAATGGAACCAACGTGATACTTGTGGATGAAAAATGCTATATAGGAAAACAAATAAATGTCGTTCTGGTAAAAGGTATAACAAAAACAAAATTCTTGTTTACGTCTTGGTGTTGTAATGCCCATAATCTTGTATTTTTAACTCTATTAGAACACCAAGGACAACTTATAATTGGCAACAATGTAGTCTTTGCATTTACCCGGATTCATAAGCTTATTCTCGCCAACCTTACAATTAGTCTGGAAATCAATAGCACAGGAAATTGGAACTTAACTTCAGTCAATCACAGCAAAGTGGTGGTCTCTATTGAAGTGGATCAGAAATCCTATTTAAAAAATTCAAGTTGTAGTACTGAGGATAAATATTTGAAAAACAGGATTTGGTGTATGTTTTTGGGGCTTCACAAATTGTTTTGGATCATTTTGACGTCTATTATTGTGGGTTTCATTGCTGCATGGAAGACGTATCAGAAAGAAAGTAAACCTACTGAGATCATGTACGCTAAGATGGGCAAGTAATAATTTCATAATTACCTATTGCAAATTAACTGAATAAAAATAACCCAGTTATATAAAGTGTGACATAAAATGCAATTAAAAATATATGAACACATGAACATAAACATGAACACGGGTTTACTTTTTTGTAAAATTCGTAATCAGAATTTGAGGTTAAATGTCAAATCTTAGAAAAACGATATATAAGTAACAATGCATGCAAAATACATAACTGTAGTAACTAGTAACCCATAAGGAAACAGCTATAGTATATAACAAATCAATTTGATTACGATGCCACTTTTAATCCTAACGTAATTACAGATTTGATCGAAATTCAAATCATTTCATGGTACTGTACAGCTACTTAAGTAATTCCTGCAATAGTTTCGCTTCTTCCGGCATACTAGCATCAAATTCCTTCCATCCTGGAGTTCCTTGAGCAGTCGGAAATTCCTGCTGAATTCCCAAAAACAAGGAAAATATGAGCAAACCTCATAATCACTGTTTTTGAAAAAGACTCACACATGGGAAACAAATGAGTTATTCAAAACATTAATTTCTTACAAAGTCATTGTCAAAAGTCTGCACATTTTGACTAGCTCGATAAATCAGTTGCGCATTCCTTTCTTCCTGAGTTTCATTATTATCATATCCCCCTATAGCTGTTGGGTTGGGTTGGCTAAGGAATGGACTTTGGTGATTATAGGAACCACAAAGTCATCGTCCGATTCCGCCTCAGTAATCCTTTCATTTTCACTAGCCTTTGAAATGCACACAAGATAAATGCTTCGTTTATTTACAAAACTTATTGGAATCACACCTAATTTGGTATCGTGATTCATTTGGTTATGAGAAATAACCCTATTGATTTTGAGCCTGATTTGTCATCCCCTGTGGTAATAAGGAGGACTCTGAGAATCAGACAGACAGATACAATTGTCTCAGCTACGTATTTGAAATGATCATTTATCGGTTTATTACAAGATAATGAGCAAAACATGCACATTTTAAGGATTTGTCATTGAGAAAAGTCATAGTTTTTATAGTGACGTAATTACTTACAAATGTTAAATACACCCACAATCACTAAGCATCAGCAATAAAAATGAATCTGTTAAAAGTAGACGAAGCACCGCTGTGACTTCTCTATACCAACAAACTTTTTACAGCTTTCATTTATCGTTCTTGGTTAAGGATACCAAACAATGGTCAAGAAGTGGTAGCGTTTCTTGGAACAAACCAAACAGTATAACAAGAAATGAAAAAAAATCAAGTATAATGCAGGCTTGTTCCGTTAAGAGGAATAACTCGGCCACTTTCGGTTGCCTCTTCAGTAGCTTGCTGTTAGTTTAGTTTATGACATTAAAGTAAAATAGTCACTTGTTTCTGCAGCACAAGATATACAATGTTTACACAGATTTGGTATGTTCCAAGAAGTACAGGTCGTTAAGAACAGACACGTAATGGCTTTAATAACATTTTTACTGCCTATTTATGTTTTCTCGTTTTGATACCAAATAATTTATTATATCTCAAACGCTATTGTTTTGTTTTCAATCTAATATTCTGTGCAAATGCACAACATTTTATAACTGACAAATTGCGTTTTATAATAGACATAACCACAATGTTTAATCAACTAGTTTGAAGTTTCGTTAACAAACTTTGTATCAAATTTGGTTACAACTTTAAAATGGTTTTCATAATTTTAAGGAATGTACGTGCTGTTGCACTTATCATACTTTTATTAAACAAAATTTGTAACGCAGGTAGATAAACTTTATTAAAAATTTGTTAGTTAAGTTTTTGTTTTGATCAATTCATGACATGGCATATTCTAATATACAGATGACTCTAAAATGGTTGGTTGGAACTTGTACCCACCACAGGTAGAACATCTTGGCAGATCTGAACCGGCTAGTATTTCAAGTTGGATAACTCCAAATAATTGCCCAGAAGGTATGACGTGGTCTGAGTTGCTTCAAATGTGCGTCTGGGGAATATATTTTGAATAAAAGGATATTCTAAATGGTGTGTAAGATTAATTATGTAGTTGATACTTTTTTTCCCACATGTTTTGTTATGCTTTTTTGTGCCACTGAAATTTGATTAACAAAATGGTAACCATTAGACACAGAATAATATATTTGCAATATGTATGGGTTCCATACATCTCGCTAATTAGACAATATAAACGTTATGAAGAAATTTACTATAAAACCTGTATATTCTTTTAAAATTATTCAAAATTATATACATTAAATTGTACAAATAAAGTATATTATGTACAAATAATATTTTAATGCTTGTTTTAGCGTCTTTCCATTATATTCAAAGAAACTAATATTTTGCATCGATAACATATGAAAGCTGATAAAATGAATGTTTTATAAGCAACTGGCTGGAAAACTTGTTACTGAAGGTTAGTGTTTTGCCACTTGATCACTAATTGATTGACTGATTTGACTGGTTATTTTGTTTTGGTATGGTAATGGATTTAGAATGAAAAGCCTTAGGATGAAGTAATAGTGCCGTTCACATACCAAGTAACAACATAAAATTGGCTGTTTCAAACAAGATTGTGCATTTTATTCTTTCAGTATTTAAAAAACATAAAACGAAGATGCCTGAGGCTTCAGTAATAATTCCAAAAACGATCCTAGCCCCAAAGTCCCCCATATCCACCATAGGATGGATATGGATACCCACCAAAACCAGCATATCCAATACCACAGCCTCTGTATCCACCAAAATATGGGTATCCACCATAGCATGGGCCCCCGTATCCCCATCCCCCATAGCCAAGTCCTAGTCCTAAACCAAGTCCCAGGCCAAGACCAAGAAACTTTGGATTTCTTTTAAGAATAGCTGTCTCATTGCTGGGCTTTAACACGTCACTGATTAAAGGAGGTTTTCCAACTTCGGAAGTTACTGCATTGCTTTTGCTTACGGGTGGGATTTCTCCAGCTGCAGGTGGAGTGGACACTGGTAAAGCTACTGTTACTGATACCAGCGCAAGTCCAAGTACAAACAACTGAATAAAAAATAATTATATTAAAAAATTAAATTTTGCCAATTTAAAAAAATACATTCAAAACAGTTGGTTCTACCTGTCCAGCGATCATTTTGTATGTTTTTTAAATTACAGATTTTAACTCGACACGAGCAACCGAATGGTTAATATAGTAGGCAACACTGACACTTGTAAAGTTTGTCATTACCAGCTATATGCTTTGCTTTTATACAAAATCATAAAATATGATAGCTTGGCGAAAACAGCTTACTCAATATACTAATTAGCTAGAGGAGTCACATGGTTAAAATTGTTTCGTGATCACTTGTCACTTGTTTTGGTCATTCAGCCCTCGATACTAAAAGTGTTAACTTTCCGAAATACGACAAGTCTCAAGTCAGGTGGTGCTTCTGAGATGTAATTAGTCTGTCCGCTTGAAAAATTGAGTCATTGAGTTGTTCACACTAACTTGTTCTTGTAAGGTGAGAACCAGCTTATTAAGTGATAACATTTTCTCATTACTGTATCACTATCTATCTGCATATTTGTTTATCTGTTCTGAGAAATGGGTTTTGGGTACTATAGTATTAAAAGAAATAAGTCAAAGTTTTTGGTAAATTTATCATCCGTACATTTTTTGGAATTTCTAATTGATAAGCCTTAGTGTGAATATGTCAAAAAAAAATTTGTACAAAAACACCTTTTGCTTATCATGCTTGGAACAAATTCATGCTGAATACTTCCAAGAAAGTTGTGTAATATTAATGAGAGTAAAGTATTTAAAAGTAAAAATCTACAACAAAATTATGCTTTATGCGTTTAATGATAAGAGCGCTTCTTTAGAAAATCGAATGATCCAAAAAATGAAACAATTTGTAAGCATGACATAAAACAAATTAAAAACTAAATGAAATTGAAAGTTAACTGGATTTTAAAAATGTGTTAGACACGGAATAAATTTCATATTAAGGTTTTTTTAAAATTCGTTTCAGTACATCATGTAGGTGTGTGAGTGTGTGTGGTGTTCCATACAATAAATATGGACTGAAGTGTTTTCATTCTAAACAAATACAGTTCTGAGTGGATAGCTAGCACAACGCCAAAAATGTTTCAATGATGCGCTTCAAAAATTTGTTGGACAATGTTTACAGGCGATATTTTAAAACAATTGACATAAACACGCATGCATCTCCAAATGATTTGGAGCTGTAAACTTTTCAATGCATATATGCTCCATCAAGTTTTAAACTTTTAGCTTTTAGCAGTACAAGAATAGTACAAGTGTACTAGTATGATTTATAAATGCTTTTGGACTCAACCGGATAACAATATGCATTCAGCGTAATACGGGATTATACAATTCAACTTTAATAATAATTTATTGAAGCAAAAATAACGCATTTCAATAATTTGGTAACAGCATGAAATAAAGATTAACAATTTTACGAAATTAGCATAACTTCATTTAAGACCTTCGCCACCCAGAACCAGACTGCACATTGTTCAAGCTGGTGGCTTCGTTGGCAATGGCACCCTCACCGCTGGCATCTGTGTTGGCCGAGTTCTGAACCACAGCGTAGTTAGCACCGCTCAGGGAAGCTTCAAGAGAATCTACAGCCACGGCTTCATTGTACACATCGGCGGCATTGATGGTGCTGGTGGCTCCACTGGGCTTGTCGGCAACTTGCACCTGGCTGAGATCTTCACCCTGTTGGACAACTGTAAGGATTTCGTTGGCAGAGGAGAGTTGGCCTGGACCTTCATGAGTTCCAGATACGGCTTCAATTAGGGCCTGTCCAGCAGAAGCTTGTCCTGCACCAGCGGCGGCGGCAGCAGCAGCCAACTCGAGGTCAATGGAGGGAGCAGCTTGACCAGATCCTGATCCTGAAGAGAAAATAAAAGGAAATCAGAATATTAATAAAACAATTGCAATATCCTTAAGGTTTATTATGTCTGTTTTAATAAAATGATTCTTAGCTTACCCCAACCAGCACGACCAACAGCGTTGGCGGAGGCTACGGTTACAACGACAGCAAAAACAATGAAAGCCCTCATGGTGGATTGCACGTTGTACGAGAGTTGTTTTCGAGGAAAAAATTGAAACTTTCTAGATTGGAAGCTTTGGGTTGAGTGATGGCAAGTTCGTAAATTTATCGGGTTTTTATACGCAAGCTGTAGATCAGCTTTAAGCATTGCTCTGTTTTTCATATTATCTGTAAGTTACCTTAGAATTTTTACATAGTAAGCACATACATGTTCTATTGAAATGACAATTTGGGGTACTTGAAGCAAATACTTTTAAAAAGATTAGTGTTTTAGGTATATACAAGCCAGTGGACGAAATACATATTTTTTCGTAGGTATTTTGTTTTAAAGATTTTTTTTAGCAATGTCCAACAATGAGCATTTTGGAAGGATTAAAGTTTTGCTTTTTTTGAGTTTTCATTCACGTTTTTGGAAAACCAGTAAGAATCTGGAATATATAGTGATTACAACAAAAAGCTTTGTTAATTTTAGAAATATGGTTGTAGGTATGTGTGCATTACTTGGGCAATGCAACATGGTTCATTTTTTAATTCTCTACCATTTTGTTTTACAAGACTCAAAACGGTTGTGTTTATTTGCAACAGATAAAAAACAAAACTAAAAGCATAATATTTATGTAACAGATGCAAATCGATGGCAACTTTACAGGATGTGCTATAAGAAAACCCATACTTTAAGATTTGTGCTATATGAATTTTTCACAAACTTCGATTTGTGCTATATGAGTTTTTTCAAACGCTTCAGGAAGTGCTATATAATTTTTTGGGGCAATTTGAACTGATGGTACCAAAATGCGTTTCAAAATTTCCTGAACATTTTGGTACCAAAAGTTCATTTTGCCCCAAAAAATCATATAGCACTTCCTGAAGCGTTTGAAAAAAGTCATATAGCACAAATCGAAGTTTGTGAAAAATTCATATAGCACAAATCTTAAAGTATGGGTTTTCTTACAGCACATCCTGTAAAGTTGCCATCGAAATTAAAGAAATTTATACCATAAGTTATTTTGATTGGAATTTTTAAAATGCCATGCTGTTCAATAATATTATTAATCATATTTTAAAAGACACATGTTCTTACATGACATGATATTCAAAATCCCTTTTCAAGTGGTTAAGGTAGTATGGTAACATATTTATCAATGGTAATGTTTTTTACGTGAAGTTGTCTAAACTAGCTTGCTATGGGAGTAGCACTTGTCCAGCACTTCAAATTTTTAGAAAAGCACATTTATTCAAACTAATCTACTAAAATTACTAATCCAAAGAATAGTAAATGAAAAAACACAAACAAAACAAAATGTATAAACTGGTGCTTACCAGAATTCAAAAGCTGCCTTAAATCTAGGTAGACAGTCAACTTTACGACTAAGGTACCTAACGAAATACAACATTACTCAAATACAACAGTTTCGCTATGTTTCTACTAAGCAACCGCTTGGGTAAGGAAATTCCGAGAAGCTTATGCCCTAAACAAAAACGTCTGAAAAAGAATATTACATGGGAGCATTCAAAAGAATTAACTGCTCGTTGACATGACCAACGGTTACTATAAAAGCTCAAGATTTTTCTCTTATCTACATCAATTACATTTGAGACTTCAAACATTCAACAATTTTTTTATCTTCCTTGATAATATTTTACAAACGCCTAAAAACCACCATGAAGTTTGCCGTAGTTCTTGTAGCTGCCATTCTCGCCTCTGTTCACTCTGGCTCTGTCCGACGTGGACGCCAAGGCTGGGGTAAGACAATACCATAATTCACAATTAACTTTATGAAAGATTTTAGGTCCAATTCTTTCGTTTAATCTAACAAATTTTCCTTTATTTTGATTTTTCCTATCAAAGGATCTGCGGTGAACACTAACATTGACCTAAATGCCGCTCTTGCTGCAGCCGGAAGTGGGTGGTCTGCTGAAAATCACGCTGACAACGTCCAAGTTACTGGTGCTAGTGGTTGGGAAGGACCCAATGCAGAGCTTGCCATTTCATCTTCCGGAGAATCTCTCGGTCCACAAGAAGGAAGTATTCTTCAAATTACTTCTCAGGACGGCGAAAACGTTGCCGGTTTGAACAATGTAGAGGTATCTCAAATTCAAGAAGCAAGCGAAGGTCAAGTAGTGGACGCCCTGGGTCTTGATATCCTTAATCAGCAGTCTGGATGGGCTGGTGCTGTTGGTGAAGGTGCTTCCGCTGCTGATGCTACCTCCAGTATTAATGTAAATATTGCCAACTTGGGAGCAGCAAAACCTTAAGTAGCTTACTAGTATTTGAATATAGGCATGACTGAAAATAAAACCCGTACAAAGTGCATTTGACATATTGTTAAACAAAACTCATTTTGTGTGTATATATGGCAAGTTAGTTTATTTACACTAACAATTCATATTTTGTAAACCGCACCGTCATTTTGATATCCCCAGCATTCAAATAATTAACAGAGATATAATTAAAATAACTTCTAGTTTGAAAGGTATGGTGCAAACCTGTTACGAAAAGGATTGGTTTATCGTACTCAAATTAAATCATCCAAGTTTTCTAAACGTTACTAACGTACAAAATAAATATACGAATTATATTCAAAAAAACAATATTTGCAAACATGAAACCAATACATTTTCATATGCACTTAAATGGTAAATCTAGCATTTTTGAAAATTTCCGACGAATTTGTTTCCAAACTCAACATTTATTTTACCTATATGTATTATGTATCCTTACTGAAGTTTTTCACTTTACTTCCAAATTCAACAAACTTTTTCAATAATACTTCAGCTACAAGAACTACTACACTGACTCCAATTAGTGTGGAGCAGCCATAAAATATTAATTTTGCATTTTTCATTGTCACTGGCTCCTGTTCTGAATCCAGCACGTGCTCAAAAGGTTTATTCGTAGCAAGGACTACGAATGAGTAGTACGAACGTGGAGTTTTGTTGTTTCGTATGTCAATATATTCTAATTTCCGAATTGTGTATATCTTACTGTAATATTTGTCCCACCTTTTATAGAGTCCAGATTGAACTATATACGACAAACCCGAATTAAATAGTTGACTAAACATGTTCCTTCTAACAATCCATGGAATTCTTGACACAAATGGGTTATCATCGTTATTCGAAATAATTACGAGGTTTGTAAGTTGTTTCACCATCGCTACAAAAAAGTCAGTATCTCGTTCGTTACTTACTAAAGCAAATTTCTGCCCTATTTGTTTCATACCCATGTCTGTAGTCACCTTTCTAGTTTTTGTTATATTTATAATGACATCAGACTCGTCATCTGGGAGAAATCGAACACTTTTCTCAAACTTCTCCAAAAATTTACGTTGGTTCTTGTCTCTTGTAGATGTTATCATATCACTCAGAACAATGTCCTTAAGTGTAGAGTATGCGTTATTCTTGTAACTGTGAGAAGTGGTTGTAAAGTAAGGTACTTTGCTGTGCATAACTAACTCGTATATTGATTTGGGAACTACTGGAACTATATACGATGTTAAAGTTGCAAACATAGCTCCTTCATATTCATTGCCTAATACTTGACAGAAAAACAGCCAACACGTTACTAGTATAAAACCAGTGATTGTCTTTTTACAAACTCTGACAACCATTATGTCTCCTTGGTCAAGAAAAGCCCTTATTGGATACAAACTGAGCACTAGCCCTGTATTAAGCCAACCAAGATTCGTAACAATTTTATTTTCGCTAAACCTAAATACAAGGCACAACAGAACTATGATTCCTGCAACAGAAATAAAAAACTGGCCAACACAAAATGCATCAAAGGGTTGAAACATTTTTGCAAAATCTAATGAACGTCCTTTCTTTACAAAAACTACGTATCTGTAGTGCCTGTAAAGGCATCCATAAGATAGCCAACTTAACTTATGCTCAGGTTTGGGTGGATCTAAGAAATTGGCCTGGATAGCAGTTTTACCGATTGGTATGTTAGTAATCACAGTTCCCACGCAAAGCCATTCAGGGACGCCTTCCATGTATGTGAAGTTGTATCGGGATGCCAAGACTGAAAGGGTACATACATTCGCAGGTGTGATCAAATTTTCTTTTAATAAACTACATGTTATATTTGGCGGATATTTCCAAGGAAGAGTGACATATATTGGATTTTGTCCTAAATTTGTGTTTAGCCTGCTAGCTTCTTTTTCTAACTCCTTTTTTGAATAATAATTGTACTGCAGTAAATTTCCAATGGAATTGTTTAGTGGACTGTGACAATTTAAGCACAGGTAAATAATTGAGTGTGGTATTTCAGTATAAATTAGATAGAAACTTGTAAGAGCTACAAACTTTAGCAATCTTTGAAATTCCTGTGTATAAAACGTCAAATTCTTGGCATAAAATATTATGAATTGTGGGTTCCAGTTTAGTATAGGTAATGCAGTAAGTGTATGATTCACTGACTCAATCAATATATCATTTGACTTTGATGTAGGTAAAAAGTTTAGCTGGACTACACATTTAGTGTGTTTTAGACTTGTCCATAAGTAGTCCGTAATAAAAGTATAGGATTTTGATTTTGCAGGTAATTTTAACACTTCAAGCTTTTCTTTGTGGGGGTAGTCGTAAACGTCTAGAACCTGTGGGATCAAATATCCAATGGGACACAGTTTAGTTGTAATAGTTTTAAGTGGCCCCAAGACGTGTACAGTGCAACCATCGAATAAATTTTGAAGCCACAAAATTGCAACGTTCTGTTTGTTACCAAGCACGACTGTGAATTTAAACGTCAATAACACTATTACAATTACCAAATTTAAAAGCTTCATACTGTTTTGGATATCTAAACGTTGGCATTGATTTACTTAAACCTAACCATTCCGAAATGAAACTAGAAGGTTGTACAAACGGTCTTGCGTCTATTATCTGTATCAATCTAAGTGATAGGATTAAATATTCTCTAGCAATAAAATTTTGTAAATTAGAAAGGAAAACGAACTATTTCAATATATTGGCAGCGGATGTTTTATTGATTTTGATTTATCGAGCGTTTTTACATTTCGAACGGTTTTATTAAAATTAGACGAACAAATAAGCACTAATACTTTTCAATTAATTTTAGCTCTCTGGTAGCGTGCCACGTGCGTGGTATTTGTACAACGAATAGACATGTAGGCAGAGAATCAGTGGCCTATGTACAATTTTGCCATATTCAGAAAAATATTATAAATACCATCGACTGTATTTTTAACAGCAAGTTTTATAGATAAACATATTGCGATGTTCAACATTTTAAAAACACATTTTGTACATGTAACAATCATATGGTGTTTCAAACCAAGAAAACTAAAGTACTAAAGCTAGTAAAACTAAAACCCAATGTGCTACTCTACTATACTTGCAACAGATGCGCATTACTAACTAACTTTTTAAATAAAGTAGACAAATTACATCTCTTAAGGCATCACACGTCGTAACTGTTATTTATAAGCCAACTACTACTATGACTATGGAATCAAACACAACTATGGAACTATCCAACGACTCCAGGTACTTTCAAATAGATTTCCTACCTTCATCCCACAAAATTTTGCGCATATGTTTAATTAATAAAACTATTAAAAATGACTTCAGACGAGTTGTATTTTGAAACAATATGTAATGAATGTGCTTGCAAGCACATAAAAGCTGTATACAGTGTTAGATTGTTAAGCTTTAAATGTTAGATTACACACTTGTGATTAGATCAATATGCATAGATTAGCCCTGAGCTTACAGCCTCTTAAAAGGTTTTTTGTCCTTATTAAAAGTCCCTACAACTTGTCTTATGTCTAAGTCCTAACATTTGATGGTAAACGTAAAACATTACTTTAAATCTGATACATTGACGCTATAAGCACACAGTGACAACTGAAGTTGGTCCTAGGTAGTTAGCTCCAATTTTTTAGCTACAACTACATTTAGCTACAAGGATGCTAGCTCCACTTGGATTATAGCTCCACTTTTTTAAGGTCCAACGGCTTTTAGTATCACTCATTTTTTAGCTCCAACTCAATTTGCGTCCAAAAGTTTACTTTGTAAAAATTTACTGAAAATACACTGCTTACTAGTTTACTTACATTGTCATACATAGCATTCCGTTTTATATTGCATGTAAGCATGATTCAATTTGCATCAGGTCGAAATAACTAATAAAAATTTCATAACTGTCCCTAACGATTTTTTCCAGCTCAACTTAAGTTTCCGTTTTGTTATTCGTTTGTAATTAGAAATTTCTAATTCCACATTCAAGTGACTAAATGCTTTACTGCTATACTCTTATTCTCAAATTTGTACAATATAACACCATCCAAGCTTTCGTTGAAGATACAAAATGTACTTGGAACTGTCTCTTGTTGAAAAACGATAGTACTGGTAACCTTCCATATTTATATGTCCGTTGACTGCCAACGTGCTAACAAATTCAATCTTTTTACATGAAGCTATTTCTTTATATATCTGGTGCACTTTATGTAATTCTGTCGGCTTACTGATTGAAAACGAAATGGAAAGAAGAAAAGAAAAGGAACGTAGTTGATCACATGAAGAAGGCACTTTTACTTCAATAAATTTGCGTAATGTCATTTTAGATTAAACCTTATCAATGACAAGTTATCGTATTCATCTGCATGTGAGGAAAAGTCATGGGTGGAACTAAAAGTGGTGGAGCTAAAAAATGTAGGTAAAATGTTTTTGGATGTAAAGACCGGGTGTAATTAGAAAAAGTGGAGATAAAAAAGTGGAACTAGAGTCCGGTATAACTAACATCCTTTAAGCTGTTTGAGCTAACTACCGTGCACCCCGAAGTTTGTTTACGAAGAAGATAAATAAACTAATTTGAAAAAGTCAGCAAAGTTTACTTTGTGTTTTTGACAATTTTCTTATGCCTGTTTTTTAACTCGCATATTACTCCAAGTCAAAACTAATGAACTGGAAATTTTAATTTATCATGACAGTAGCGGATCGAAATATGAATTAAGTCAAACTACATATACAAGTTTATCAAATGAATCTTGAGTAAGATCAATTTCCATTAAAACACCAACCAATTTTCAGCATTGCATATTATTATAGTGACAATGTTTCAAAGCCATTTATGGTCTTTTTATTTATGGTATTTTAATAACAATGCTTAATATTTCTCACAAAATTATATAGATAGATAAGAAGTACAGATAATTCAATAAAGCTGCCTGTTTACCATTTTCGGCAGTTTTGGGCTTTAATCTAAAACGATGTACCTTCCTGAATACTTACAAGAGGCACCCTAGTTTCGCCTTGACATCCTTTCTTGAAGGTATGGTATTGTCCAACCAAGTGAGGAATCTTACTGGGAAGCTCATCTAAATACGCAGGAGAATTTTGGACTACCAGGCAAGCACTATTTCCGTTTCGATCAAAAACTGACCAGTCACTATTACCCGTAACAATAACCCCTTCTGCTCCCAAATACGCAAATGCTTCTGTTTCAGAATTTATAGACAAACCACGAAAACGAGTCCAGGGATACACAGTTAGAGATTCTACCATAAAGCCATTGTAACTGCCTGCGTATCTCACCGAAGAAACTTTTCCATTAAGATGCTGCAAATTAACACAGCGGTTGTTGGTTCCGTAAATTCCTTCTGAGGGCAGGGTACCTTCAAAGTCGTAATAAATGTCTTCGTAGAAAAGCCATCTAAAATTGGAAGTCATCAAATCATTGAAGTTGTATCTAGCGGTTTTGAATAATTGAATATATTAATATCAGTGTAGGAAACTTACACGCCAAAAAGTCTTGCCGAAACAGCTTTTTTGTCAAAGTTTTGCTTGCTCAAGTCTTGAGGTTGATCCGAGGCGTCAATTTGGTTCCCTTGGCAGTCTGGCTGGTCATATAGAATGGCGGCCGAATTTTGAGCCAAACAGTGACCATATAGTGCAAACCCGGTTATTAAAATACAATAGGTTTTCATTTTTGTAATTTAAGAGTTAAATTTTGTAGTAATATGGCTTTAGTAAATAATGTTGATGTTAGCTTCTGAAGTGAAGGTTGATGTCTGATGTAAAGTAAAGATTCATTTTGCTTTATATAGTCGCCATGGATAGGCGTTAGGCTTACCAACTTTTTGCACACGGCGGTGTCTTGTTTGGATTTCAATGCTTTCCCCGAAAATAGAAATCCAATTGGTGGAAATATTTGTTTACGTGAAAATGAATTGTTTACTCAGCGATAATGTTAAGCTGCATAATCGGGATAGTTGATGTATTGAGCAATTATGGAGTAATCATGCGCACCTCGTCGTCCAGTAAACACTAAATCAATTACACAATTACATGTAACTACATAAAAACAATTATGGGCATCAACATGTTTATTGCTGCAACACTTGACTTTAATTAACGAGAATCATAAATGGTTATATTTGGTATGTACTATGTACTACTTGTAAATTATCACAATTTCTTTCATGATATATGTATGCAAGGTTAATTTCGTACCATATCATAATTACCAAACTACAGGAATTGTTTATGTTGTACATATGTCGAGGACGCTTTCTATGAATTAAGAATTCTAAATTTCCTATTTTGCAGACTTGTTTTGACAGGTCTTATTCCATAATGCTCAACAGATTAAGTGCCAGTAATCTTATGAAAAACCGGGCATTTCTACTGAAAATGTATTTAATTATATGGCTAATGACGTATGACATAATCGCGTTACTGATAAAATCATTCAATAAAATTGCTTTCATATGTACTACTTATGTACTAATTGAAAGTAGATATTAGAACCACCTCAAGAGGAAACTGAGGTGCCTCCCTATTATTCCATTTTCTGAATGCTACATATTTATCAAAATTTACTTATAATATAATGTAAGAAAAAATATCCATAAATTATGGGCCATATATAGCAGTTTAGTTTGTGTTACAACAATAGCATATTATAGCATATTTGTCACTTGCTCATTTACGTAGGGTGCTTTATTATATGTCTTTTTTTGGGATAGGTGTACATTTATAATTTGCACAATACCAGATATTGCGTAACGAACACAATTACCTGGCCTGCATGACAACAGCATTGTAACGCTATTCAGCATTTTAGGTATATGCTTATGCTATATTGCAAACAGTTGCTTGGTATTTTTTCTGTGTATCCAATTGAATGGACGAATTCCTTTCACCATTTTTACATTTTGCATAATATGCCAAAAACATCCTTCTTGAAGGAAACTGAGATGAGATGCATGTTTAGTCATTAACCAGACTTGCTGGACTTCGTAGTAAATTTTACATACTAGATTCCAAGACTTTAAGTTATTGGTATCATCTATTCTAGTATTATTGTCAGCGTTTTGTAAAGTACCTGAATATTTAAAAAATAATAATTCATTAGAATAAAGAAGCTAAGCTTCTGAAGCTTATACAAGATTAGCAATTGCCTACTTACAAGCTACGGCTAAAATAAATTAAATTAAATTTTTTAATGTATTAATTTTCTAAATGCTGTGCATGAGACTGTGACACGCTTGAGACTATCATATAACGGTTAAGTAAAAGTTGATAACCTGTTTGCTGTGGTATTTACACCGTCCCGGACGAATTCAATGCAAATTGTGAACTGTAGACGCAACTGTATATTAAATTTTAAAATATTAAATTTTAAAATATTAAATTTGTTCGAGGTAACCTATCGAGGCATATCTGAGATGTTTTCAAAGAAACATAAACTTATGTTTCTTTGAAAACGTTAGCGCTTCATTTTTAACTCATCAGTTAAAAATGAAGCGCTAACGTTTGGCTACTGGAATCTCTGCACCCCAGAAATGTGGCTCATATGCCATATCATAGGGAATTTTTGTTTCTCATAAAGAAAAACACTGCATGTATAAAATGTAGTTTTTACACTAACATGTCCTCTCACTTCTTTATTATTCCCAGTTATCTATTATGCTAGGTTTAGGGAAATCCCAACTTATTTATTTGATAATTAAATTTATGATCATGAAAAAATAGACTGAAAATGTATCCTGTTAAGAGAATTATGTTTATAATCTCATTTGAAGAGATCTTTTCCAACACCTCAGGTATTATCCTTAATAATATAGTTAAAAAGACGGCATGCAGTAATAAACTATCAATCCAAGAGTGGCAGTGGGGATTTCAGGGTTTGTTGTCTGTTGACAGGTTTTGTTAGGGTAAATTAGATGTTTAAATATTAACACGTGTAAGAAGAAGGATTAAAATTACATGCCACTTGTGCGAAATCAAAACGTTACCTGAAAAATAATCTACCTTTCAAATAAATTAGTGCAGTTAATTAACATGAAACTCAAAATAGTATTGAAGTTTTGAGCATCAACTGAGTTAATACCAGGAAATATAATGGGAATTGAGATCAATAACTATTTGTAAATTCTGTTTTTACCAGTTCTCACGAATGCAAGATGGTCATAAATCTGAAGCATCGATATTTTGGTGATCATTCCAATCATTAAATAAATCTAAGACGCCATTATTGACGCTAATCAGCTTTTCTGCATTTTGAAAGCGCACATACAGATCAATATACTGGTCTAAATCTTTTTTACGTTTCAAAATAAGTAAACAAAAACATAATACAACTGATAAAATGCACCTAAATATAAACAAATTCCCATGAATTTTATTGGGCTGTTATTGTAGGAAGCTTTATTGTTGATGTGCTCATTGTTTGCAAAAAATAATTGACTAGGCGCATGCATTATTTGCTGCCTAAACTGGAACGCTAGAATTACATTAAATGCAAAATTCAAGATTGCATCTGTTTTGATCTACTACAACTTAAATACCATTTCAGTATTCCATTTATAGTGTATATTTTCTCTATCAATCTATTTTAAGCCTGAAAGTTGCATAATAATCTCTGAAACTGAAACCGGTTACATACTTACAAATTGTAAGTTACAATGTGAGCAGTTGTTGCTCTTGTTCACTAAAGTGTTAAGCAAGGTATTTATAGTGCATTGATTTTTTGTAACAAAACTCATTTTTCAAACCCTAGCAGTTTTAATGATGTGAATGCAAGTATGCTTAAAAACCAGAAGAAATATTTTATATTTATAATGATACAATAATTCCAACAGCATCAGTCTTTCTGTAGGTTGCGGATAAGCATAATGTGTCCAGCATAAATATTTCATGAACGTACACATTTATAAAGACTGCATGATTGGCACATTCCAAACAATTCCCAAAAAAAGAGGATATCTTCAATTTGAAGACTTCAAATAAATACATCAAAGCCATGGAGATTACAAACGCTCAAGCTTCCTATCCGACCAGTTTAGCTGTTTCTGCAAAAAATGTTTGCAAATCATATGAAAATAGCACGCCAATTTTGTCCAATTTGAACCTTAGCGTGAAAACTGGATCCATGTAAAAATTATAGCAAAAAATTCAATCTCTATTTTTCTGAAACAATTTGTAAGTCAACTTAATTTTTATTTTCAGTTATAGCTTATTGGGATCTAGCGGTTGTGGCAAGACAACTTTATTATCTTGTATTGTCGGACTTCGTTCAGTGAACTCTGGAGAAATGTTTGTGTTTGGGGAAAGAGTACTCGGACCGCCGGGCCAGAAAGTGGGATATATGCCACAGGAATTAGCACTCTACGGCGAGCTCTCCATCCGTGAAACAATTGAGTATTATGGGCGACTATATGGAATGACAAAAGCTGATATAAAAGAGCGATGGAAGTGGCTGGTTGACTTTTTAAAACTGCCAAGCAAATTCAAGTTGCTTAGCAAATGCAGGTAAGTAATGATTTTTAAAACTGAAAAGTATTTATTTTCTCAACTTTTTAATTTCATTTGGTTCATTTGCAGTGGAGGACAGAAAAGACGAGTGTCGCTGGCAGTAACACTGGTACATAATCCAGCCCTCTTAATTCTTGATGAACCGGTATATTAAATATCATAAGTACTTTTCAATATCAAATCAAAATGTTCGCTAAAAATCTTCTATTATTTTTAGACCGTTGGATTGGATCCAGTGATACGAGAAAGGTACGCTTAAATAATTTTCCAAAATATCTTCGTTATGGTAAATACAAAGCTTAATTTACTTATTTTAAACGCAGCATTTGGGAATATCTTCGACATTTATCTGCTTACCGTAAAACCACAGTGATTGTAACAACACACTACATTGAGGAAGCACGCTGTTCTGAAACGGTATTGCTGATTTAAAGAGATTTTAATTTTATGCAATGCCAGTCATCAAAAAATTCAATACCCGTTTCTTTGTAGATTGGAGTATTACGTAATGGCAGACTTTTGGTGGAGCAATCGCCAACATATTTGCTTGAGAAATATGGTTATGATCGACTAGAGCAAGTTGTACTTAAGCTTTGTCATTTTGATGAGGAACAAACGATTGACAACAAAAAAAGCAACTCCGCAGATGTAGCGATAGAAGAAATATTTGTGAAAAGTACAAATGTTAGCATTGAGGAACAAAGAAATTCGAAGATAGAAAATGAATTTAGCTGCAAATCCAGCTCATTTCAACGTATCAGAGCTTTAACAACTGTAATTTGGCTGATGTTAATACGTCATCCAGTGTAATGAGTACAAACAAATTATTACAAAGTAACATTATTTTGCAGATTCAAAATTTTTGATTTGACAAATCTAGCTTCCTAGGAACCATATTGGTACTTCCCACATTTCAAGTGATCATCAGCCTTTGTGTGGTGGGAACTTTTCCAAAAAATCTCAACTTTGGCGTAATAAATTATGACACTCCGGAATTCACAACTTGTTTCAAACCAGACAACGAGACCGCTCTGTGGGAAAACAGTTTATCTAGTTCACACTGCATTTTCCAGTTTGTAAGCTGCAGTGTGATAAACCATTTGACCAAGACTGGAACGTTTAACATGGTAACTTGAGTATATTTTGTGTATAGTTAAGATAACGTCAACAAATACAAACATCTTCTGGTGTGATTTTTTAGGTTCCCATAATGTCAACTGAGCTAGCCAAGCAACAGGTTATGAATGGCAAC
This sequence comes from Entomobrya proxima, assembly GCA_029691765.1. NCBI lineage: Eukaryota > Metazoa > Arthropoda > Collembola > Entomobryomorpha > Entomobryidae > Entomobrya > Entomobrya proxima. The sequence goes on along the minus strand of CM056169.1, from coordinate 36,295,039 downwards.
CTTTGGGGCTACTTTACTTTTCCTGAAAATTATTCACTGCATTTTAATGATTATGTCATAGCAGGAAGATTTTCAGATAATGAGACATTAGACGGATCTAAATTTAATTTAGCCATGGATATGTCTCGTAAGAATAAACAATAAACTTGCACTTACAAAACCAAAATTGATGAAATAATAGATTTATTAATATTTTGTCCGTTGTAACTGCAGACTATCTCGTCTATAAAATCGTACTTCATAATGCGTACGAAGGCTATCTAAATTTTGCTAGTGAAATGGCGCAGTTTTGTGGTTTCAATCCTAAACAGTTTGAAATACCATTACTGGTAAAAATAATTTAATATAATATTTGAATTCATTCAAATTCAAAATTGCTATATTATCAATTTTATATTTTGTGTTTAGCACCGTAAACCTGTCTTTGGAAACGATAAGCATGCAGGATATCATGACTATGTCACCCCAATTGGTATAGTGGTGTAAGTGTAATGACTACGTGTACAAATGTATCTCATAAATATTCAAAAATTAGAAAAATAATGCATGTATTTTGTGACCAGCATATTGCTTGAAATACCCATGTTGGTTACTTGCCTGCTATACATGAATGGTAAAATAAAAAAGTACATTAATAATAACTCACAACGTCCGTAAAACCGACGCGTTTAATGAATCAAAACTTTGAATAAAGATTTACGCCTTGGAACAATGGAAAGATGTCGAGTAGCTGGAATTCGCCTTAGGGAGCTAATGATTAGCCATTTAGTAATTCAATGCTCTGTGATTATTGTGCAAATTGTGATTTGTACATTGACTTTGAGGACATTCTGGGATTTTCAAGTGAAGGGCTATTACTGGCTCTACTTTCTACTTTGCATTTTATGGTAGATATTCTTTAACATTTGCTTATTATTACTAAAGCAAAATGTGATAATTTAAAAGCGTTCTTTCTTGATAGTGGTGTTGGTGGGGAGGCTACCGGATTTTATCTTGGTGTTGCTTTGGCCAACGAAGTGGAAGCTTTATTTGTAACTTTTTCCCTGGGAGCATTTTTGGTGGCATATACAGGTACTATGCACTAGATATTCATGATTTACTACAATATAACCTTTTACTAATTTTGTTTTACTAATTATACGCAGGTTTGATGTGGCCTTGGCAAGGAATGAAAATGTGGGTTCGGTATTTCGCATATTTTCTACCCTGCAGTTTGATCACGGAATCGCTTAGATCGGTAATCCACAGAGGTGTAGGAATTCTCCATGAAACTGTGTGGCCTGGAGTTTTGATACTTTTTACGTGGACAGTGGCTTTGGCACTCATAAGCATTTTTGTATTTTTACGCCAACAAAAGTTGACATAAACCTTGTGAACTACCATATTCCTTTAAAACGTGTTATTATTCTTAAGTACTACAAAAATAATAAACGTTAATGTCTGATGTAAAGTAAAGATTCATTTTGCTTTATATAGTCGCCATGGACAGGCGTTAGGCTTACCAGCTTTTTGCGATGTCTTGTTTGTATTTCAAAGCTTTCTCCGAAAATAAAAACCCAATTTGTGGAATTATTTGTTTACGTGAAAATGATTTGTTTATTCAGCGATAGTGTTAAGCTGGATTATCGCGATAGTTGATGTAGTATTGTGCACTTATGGAGTAATCACTCGCTGCATAGGCCGTTAAGCACTAAATCAATAACATGTAACTACATACAAACAATTATGGGAATCAAAATGTTTATTGCTGTGACACTTGATTTTAATTAACGAGAATCGTATCATAAATGTTTATATGTTCGTATGTACTAATTGGAAAATATCAGAATTTCTGTCACTAATAGTGACTCACTATACTGTATGAAAGATTAATTTAGTATCATATCATAATTATCAAAGTACTGGAATTGTTTATGTTGTGCAAACATACATCGAGGACTTTTTCTACGAATTCTAAACTTTGCATTTTGCGGAATTGTTTTGACAGGTTTAATTTCATTCCAGGCGTAACAACAGATTAAGTGGCAGTAGTTTTTTAAAGAACTAGTCATTTTCACTGAACAATTTATTTTATTATATGGCTAATGACGTATGACTTAACAACTTTACAGATTCAACAACTTATCCTTCAACAAAATTCCTTTCACATGAACTATTTATGTACTAACTAATTGTGAATAACTAGTGGTCAGAGAGAGAATTCTATAACCGTAACCTGAGGAAAGTAGTTTTGGGTACTGATAACATTCAGTTTAATCCTAGCAAAATATAATTCTATCAGTCGTCGTGATTCGTGATGATGTTATATTTATTTTTTATAATTATGTTGAAAAATATATACAACATTAATATGATTGGTTTTAAAACAACCTAGTAATTAACTAATTAAATAAAAAATAATATTATCGTTATGTTTCACACAAACATCAGACGTATATTATTATTGTTTGCAAAACGTCGGTATCACTTTCGTCTTCGTCTGCTAGATGAAAGTATTTTGTATGTATTATACGTTTGAGCATTTTAGAAAGTACTAGATTAGCTTGGAAACATTTAGCTCTGCGAATCGCAGACTGCGATTAATTTCTATTATAATTTATGTTTTTATCGAGAGATCGAGAGATGGTAGAAACCATCTAATTTTTTCCTGAGCAGATTTAGAACAATATTGTCCCGATTCTTGTAACGAAAAGTGGAGCTTTGATGGACTATTTTTAAAAACCAAACTAAGGTAGCACTTAGTTTATTAAATCAATATTAATAACCACGCTACCTAATACTTAGGTTTTGACGGGTGGTCGTAGGCCGTGGCTAAAAAAATACATCCGATGAGTTTTGTTGACTTTATGGTCATGCAATATTATAATGTTAGCACTATTTGATTTTCACGTTTTTTATTTTTCAGAATCAAAGTCAACAAATGTGTTTGGAAATATCATATAATCGTAGCTAGTTCAGAAATGATCCATTAAACTTTGAAAATACTTTGTTCATTGGAACTGATAATCCATGAAGCACACTCAAAAATTGATTTTGACAAACATCGTAGTGTAAGATGCTAATTGTAGAAGACTTAACGTTCTATCGGAATGCGCAATAAAATGTGGGATCAAAAATTGTTTCATGGTACTTTATTGAATTAATTAACATGGGATTGGATATGTTCATTGTTAACAACAAATTAAACAGCGGATCAATTAGAGCATGTCATAAGAACGAAACATTTTTTCCATTTTCTTCAACTCCTCTTCTTCTTGTACATCAGCCAGAGTGAATGCATTGAAGGGGAACTTTTCAATGGATTTTGCAAAAGTTCCTTCCAACAGCAACTTGATTCCGGCACAAGTAACCTGGAATTCGAAAATAGTTTTTAGTTTTCAAAATGACATGTATCATTGGAACATTGGAAATAAATAGGAATATCACAGATTAGCATCATTTTGAATCTTGAACGCGTACCGAGGTAACCGGTTCATCAGAAGTAATGAGAAAATGAGTCAGGCTTAAATGACGAAGGACCATGGAAAAAAGGAGATCCGTAATTTTGGGCATTTTATCCAAACCCTTTAGGGAAAGCTTCTTGAGATCTGCAAAGCCATTACAATTTGCAATCAAAACCGTAATACGAATTACTTTAGCATGTTATTGACTTCCTAATTAAAGTTTTGCCTACTTTTGAGCTTGAAGAAAACCGGATTGTTCGTATCCAACCCTACAAACGTCACATTTCCCACATTTTTGCAGCACTCCAGTGTAATTTCCTCCAATGCTTGGCACCCTTCCCACATCTTAATCAACGACCTATTAGTCCCAGGCCAGTTCCCAATCCTTAGCTTCTTCAGATTGGGACAGGAGCCCACAACATCAGCAACCTCAACTTTGGGCAAACCCTCCTTCACAAAGTCCAGTCGAAGCTCAGTCAATGCCAAGCGCCGAACTCCACGGAAGCAAAAGTTGAAAATGTCCCTTGTAAAAAACCGTTGGACATGGAAAGCACCCTGTTGAACCGCAAGATGTGTTAAATGCTCGTGATGACAAGTGTCCACAGTAATGTCCAAACTTTGTAAACTCGGCCAGTCTGGTCTTTGCTCATCCCCTAGTGGACTGGAAAGCGCACATTGAGATGTAGCCTTCACCATAACCCTTTCTAAATTTGGCATTTCCAAAGGAAACAGGCTGCTGTGCAGATTAATCAAAGAAACCACAGGTTTTCCCACTTCCGGTGAAGCCCATCGTGGAAAACGGTCCATTCCCACAAACCACGAAGAGTTTACATTCAGCAACTTGACATCATTTTCCAGACAAATGGAGCAAAGTCGAAGAAAGGCTCCACATCCAATGTCCATCATAAAGGGAACAGGTGGCTCCCAAACTCCATGAAAGCACTGGAAATCCAACGCCTTCAGATTGGAATGGCCTGGATTCTCCAATCGATTCTTAATTTCCTGTTCCATTAGCAGAAATGCCAAAAGATGTGCGTTTTGGGGTTCCAGTAACTCTCTATTTATTCCATGTCCAAATTTTTCATCAATCCAGGGATCAAACGGATGGCTAAGGACTTCCAAGTTCTTGCAGTCCTTTAACCAATCAATGGTACGAGCCAGGATATTTATAACATGGTTGTCGTCATTTTCTCCCTGTCCAACTCTTAAAGACTTCGTGTGAAGGAGTCCCTGAGGATAGATGTGATTGTCAAATCGTGGGTCCTTCAAAGCCAGTTGGAACCTTTCCCTGAACACTCGTCTCCGTTCCTCACGATTACGAGTAATGGATCTTGGTCCAACGCCATACTGTCCAACTTCCAGAGTCTCCAGATTTGGCAATCCATCAAAAAAGTCCCACTCATTGCCGTACAGATTCAATAACATTTGGTCCACCCTCAAGTTCTTCACCAATTCTCCATACTTGTCCAAGAACTTGGAAATGTTCTCCTTCTCCCTTTGGTAAAAGTCAGTTCCACTCTGGTCATTCTTCACAAAAATCTTGGTAGTGGGTACACCCATCTCCAGAAATGCACCAAGGTTCTTGTCCCCTTCATTGATCTCAATTTCCGGTGCCAGGTTTGGGTGGACCTTGATGTAATCAGTGGTAATTTGATGGAGGACCTTGCAAACCCTCCTTAAACGCAAGAGGTCGTTCCACCCAAGTTTTGGGAGGATGTAGGCTTCAATCTATATAAAAAATTATACAAATTTCAATTTCAAACTACGGTTCCCTTCCCAAAAACCTTAACAGTTAAGTAATTAATAATTAACCAGTTAAATTTTACGTAAAGTTGTGTACACGTACCACTTCTTCAGGCAGTCCAATCAAGCTCATCTTGACTCGACTCCTCCTTAGTTTTAAGCCGGTAATACCACAGTCCAGTCGACAATAAACTTCAAAACTGGATAACACTGAACACACGAACAATTAGCTACAGATAATTAGTAATTAATTAATTAAGTCACGTCGTCACTCGTCGTCGTCGCCAGTCCAGACTCCAGAGCAGAGTCCAGGAAAGAACAGCTGACTTAGCTTGGATTGAGTTATGGGAGCGTTCACAGAAGAAGAGTGCTACTTGTATTCCAAAGTTGCAATGAACGACGCGTGCTAATGCCTAATTCGTGCTTTTGGGGTAGAGGCTGGCAATGTACCCGATACCCGAACCCGACCCGAGTATCGGGCGGGTTTCGAGCGGGTATCTGACAAAATTTGGCGTCTCGGGTATACACGGGTCGGGTATTAAGTGACATATTATTAACATTTCGGGTTTCGGGCGGGTATGTTTTTTGTGGAAACCCGAGCACTACCCGAAGTAGTATATAATGTGCATATTATGCACGCATGCACATTAATATACCGTCAATACCGTGCACGTATTCATATCTTCCTTTCTATTTGATTATCCGATTGTCTGCTATGGATGATTGGGTTGTTTTGCCGAATAATTTGCGTGAATTAGCTTCAGTTTTAGTGGCGAACGGTAAACAACAACACATTCAATTGTAGCATTTTAAAATTATTTTGTGAATTAATAAGCTTTCTTTACTACAAAATCATAGCAAAGTATTACAATTAATAATTAAATGTAAAAACGGGATTTTTAGTGGTAGATTTTTTATTAAAACAGCCAAGCTTTCAATAGCATCCAGCTATCTTCATCAGGGCAAAAACACAAATGGCAATAAAATAGAGGAACCGAGAGAAGTATACTACTTGAAAATTATGTATTACAATTTAAGTAGAACATATTAGGGCGATAAACCATCAATATTCCCGTTGCATGAACAGAAATATGTGTCAAAACAAGTCGGGTAGAAAAAAAATTATCTAATATACTACTAAATTGTAATATATTTCATATATTTTATATAAATTTCAATGAAATGTAATTTATTTTAAAATTGGAAAGGGTTTATAAGTGCTTTTGTATTGCTTTATAAGCTCGAAATTTTATTTCGGGTTCGGGTCGGGTATTTCGGGTATCACCTAAATTACCCGGTCGGGTATCGGGCGGGCGGTTTAATGGCTGGTGAGATTGATCGGGTAGCGGGCGGGTAGACTTGTCTGTAAGTCATCGGGCGGGTTTCGGGTATCGGGTACAAAAAAATCCAAATGCCAGCCTCTATTTTGGGGTGTCGAAGGTGAAATGGGCTTTGTTTTGGGTTTTGGGATCGCTGACCTTGAAGAATTGGCTTGTTTTGGGTTTCTGGGTGAATGACCTTTAAGGCTTTGTTTGTTGAGATAGATCAGCTGGGCAAGTATTGAGAGACTGCTCGTGTTTAATAGGAGACAAGAGACAACCCGCAGCAAGTTTGATCTTGTGATCAAGTTACGAAGCGAAGGGAAGTGGAATAATTCTGGAATTAGGTCAGGTAGTTAAATTTAAACGCGGACTGGAACATAGATTGGGTGTTTTCGGTGTTTTCAAGGTAACTGGTAAGTAGACAAGTTTGGTGAAATTAAATTATTTTAAGATAGTTTAAAGCAAGGAGGAGGAGGGTGGAAATGCCTGTGTTTTGACAGTCGCATGTTAGTTGGGCAGTTTAAATTAAATTGGGTGAAAATAATGTGACGTGATGATTGCTTCTCTGTGATTTGCTAATTGAACATGTTTTAATTTGTCAGACTTTCCAATAAAAATGGACGTTACTCAGCAAAAGCTGGCTGAAAAGCTAACACTGCTCAATGACCGGGGAATCGGACTGTTAACCCGGTTGTATAACATCAAGAAGGCGTGTGGGGATCCAAAATCCAAGCCCGAGTTCCTTTCTGACAAGGGCCTGGAGAGTTCCATCAAGCACATTGTGAAAAGATTCCCGAACATTGATATCCGACAGGTAAATTAATTATTTCGTAGTTGATAGATGGATTATCTTACTAAAAATTGTTAATTTAGCTGCTAATTCGGGTGGCTTTTTTGTTTAAAGGTTAACAACGTTGCACAGTATCGTTCGGAGATTAACAAGACGTTGCAATTGTACTACTACACTTTTGTAGACATTCTGGACTTCAAGGATCATGTTCAAGATCTGTTGACTGTTATGGATGCGTGTCAAGTGGAGTTGGACCAACCTTGCAGAACTTGTAGTATGTTCTGCGAGCATTTTGCCCTATGTTCTGGAGCGCGGCGGCGCCTAATGGCGCCGCCAGCACTTCCCAGAATTTAGATATTGTTTAGGAATTTATAAACCTTGCGTTGTTTAAATTTTCGTCCTGTTTCCCTTCGTAGTTGTCGCTTTGAATTAATAATCTACATGAGATCAGCTCTTAACTTAGGCTTAGAAGTTCTATGTTAGAACGCATGAAGTTGCATAGTATAGGCAGTTATATTTTCGTTTTATGCCGTCTAATTGTCTAAACCCTACAAGTTTGTTGCGTATTTTCAACAATTAAGCTTCACTTACAGCTTAAGTTACCCTTAATACGTTTTGATAACTTGACTTAAGTCTTATTTTTTTTAATAAACTTTAAATAAAGTTAATTACGGGATAAATGTTACCCCAGTAATCAAGTTTCCTATCAGAGTGCTAGAAAATTTTAAATGCTCGTTTTGAAGAGCTTGCTTTGGAGATTTCATTTGTGTTAAATGTACCTGCTAGCATTTTGATGGGAAACGAGAATTAGCACAAAATTTAACATTGTATTTAATTCATAATGAATTTTTGGTTAAAGGGGCTGACATTTTATTCAAATTCAAGATTTCGATCCCTTTCCGTGATATTTTCAAGAATAATAGCAAAATTAGGGGGGAAAACAAGTATTAATATTTCTATCTTTCAATGACAAATTGCAAAAATTGTAAGTTATATCAAGTTAATTGCTAGTGGTATCCATGATGCTATTGTATTTAATTTGAAGCTTATTACACAAAAGTATTCGTTTGTGCGTAATGCTAAAATATATTTTAGCGCTTAAGGGAGAAAGGCTAGGAGCCAAAGTTTAAAAACTTTAATTCATATATATATTTCACTATTTGTCATAATGCAATTTAGTTTAAAATTCTCGGTAACTCGGTAATTTCTTGGGATAACTTTTTTCAATCAAATCCGAAAGTAGTATACTTTTAGCTTTCGCCTTTTAAAAGTAGCACTCAATATGTTTTTGTGATTATTACCCCGTTGAATTCGTTTGGTTCTGTTTTACAACCACAAATTTGCCCTGTCTCGGTTTACATGATTTTATTATTAGCGACAAATTATTTAGGCGTACATTAATCAAGATTTACACGTTTTTGCAAACCCAAGTTATAAAAACACATGTCTATAATTACACATTAAAGATTTTTAATTACACAAGATGCTGATATTTTAAAAAAGAACGTTTAAATAATTTCCCTTAAAATGCAGAAATATACATGTAATCACTTGAGATAAAAAAAAATTAATGATTCATAATTTCAGAAGGAGATTAAATTTATTGTCTTCTTTAATAATTATAGAATCCCTCAACTTGCGTGATTGGAATAGGAAGATTACCAAATTCTTTCTTTACAGAATTTCAGCTCGCTGTTTGGTAGTCACTTTGAAATAGCCTACGAATACCAGTCATCAAGAAGTTGTGCTGAGCAGAACATTCTTAAAATTGTTCTACGTCTGTTCTGTTCTGGTCTGCCACTACATTTGTTAATGAAAAAACAATGATGAAATTTCCAAAACATGGGCCTTCGGCCCATGTTCTGGAAATCATCATCATCATCATCGTTTTTTCGTCCATGTTCTGCGGGCATAGCACGTAGGATAGGTGATATTCTGCAGGGTTGAGTTGGACATTGTAAGTTAAATAATCTAAAAAGTCTTCTAAAAATATTGCACTTTAAATAAAGTTGACATTTTTACGTCATTTGCAGACACTGAACTACGACTTGACCAAAGGCTACCTTGACCTTGTGGTCACGTACGTAACTTTAATGATTTTACTATCCCGTGTGGAGGATCGGAAGGCTGTGTTGGGACTATTTCATGTTGCTCAAGAAATGGCTAACAATCCAACAACGTGAGCTCACCCTTTCATTCAATTTTATGATTCTTTTAATGATTTTTAGTAATATTTAAAACGTGGGGTTTGTTTTTTTGGCAGGGATAACAATTTTCCACGCTTGGGCCAAATGATTTTGGAGTATGATTCGCCAATGAAAAGGCTCTCGGAGGAGTTTGGACCGCATTCAAAGTTGTTGGTGAAAGCGTTGGGGTCATTGCAAAATATTTATTTGCGAAGAAATTTGGATGCTGACACTTTCAGGTAAAGTAAAGTGGAGTAACTAAAGACAAAGTAGATTTTAGTTATAATTCAGTAGTTTTCATTTAAACTTTTATTATTTTCAAAAACAGAAAGAAGCAGATGCTAAGCTTGACAGCTCAACCGGGATATCTACTGATTCCTGCAAGAACGGACACCACTCCGTGCGAATTTCTGTCACTGGATATTATGGAACGATGGATTATATGTGAGTGTGCAGTTTAAATTGTGGTTTAATTTAATGTAAATTTTTCATTGTGATTAATTAACATGGGATTTGGTTATCAATCGACATAGTTGGATTTATGCTTTGCCATCAGGCATTCATTCCTCCTCTTGTCAAAGAAGGTCGTGACAGTGACATGTGGCTCTCAGCTTTGAGATCGTCTTGGGTTATCACTTTGTTTCGTGATGAAGTGTTATACGTTCACCAGTATATTATAGGCTTCTTTGAAGGATTTAAAGGATATGGGAAAAGAATTTCCGAAGTTAAAGATGCTTTCAATTACGCTATTGCGAATGCGTAAGCTAATAATATCTTATTTTTGATGGAGAATAATCATTAAGTTTACTTAACGCTGGTTTGTTATCTTTTTTAGTGCCATGATGCATCGTGAACGACGAAAGTTCTTTCGAACAGCTTTAAAGGAGATGGCTTTGGTCATAGCAGCAGTAGCTAAAGTAGACCTGGCCCGGCCCGCGTGATATAGGTTAGCACAAAAAAGCTGCTGATATTTTCAGAGATATACTTTTAAACTATTATATCCATATTTTACTTTGCCATTGTATCGTGATCTAATTGCATCAGTGCATTTTAAGTGAACAGTAGTTTTGAATCAACTTTATTTGAAATAAATCATCAAGAAAAGAAAAGCTTCAAACAGTTTTAAAATGTATTTAAGTGTTTCTTGAAAAATTTTTTTGGTCCGGTTTGTCAAAATATACAAATCGGGTTATTCTTAATAAACAACTTTATGTTCAAATCTTACATTGTAGAAGTGTAACAACGCTAGATGTTTCTAAATGAAATACGTAGAATTGTGTAGAATTATATATTAAATAGCATCGTCGGTTTTATTTCTTCGACTTAGTGGTAAGAATTCCTTAGTAAAAACATTGTTTGTGAAATTCTTTTTTATTGATACTTTGAGTCCTTAAGTCTTTGACACTATGGAATTAGTTTTAAAATGAAACTCTTTGGCATGTAAGGAACCACCATCAAGATGTCCGAAAACTAAATTTGATGAAACTGTTTCAGAAATTAAAAATCTTGAACGGCGTAAAACGTTTGATACAAGCAGTAATTTTAAACCGTTATAAGGTTAAGCTTAGTTATTATTTATTTTTTTAGGTTGTAACATTTCACATAATAAAACCACTCAGAAAAAACTTTGCTAGAAGTTAACAACTGGGAAATTAAATTTGTCCCAGGGCCCTAATGTATGTTTAATGTTGCATCTGAGATTCTGCCATTGTACACAGTTTTGAGTCAGAAGAAATCTAATTTCAGGGTTAATATTTTTCTGAATTCAATTACTTCTTGTGCTTTCCCCGTTTAACGACTAAAGGGTATTGGTATGAGATTACCTCGGTTTATCTAAACCGAAAATTTGCAATTCGTGTTTGTGAGTTTTGCTAAAACGTTCAACATGTTCTCCGGAGTATAAAATTGCTCTTAGACATAAACACTTCTACGATTTCGTTAATTTTCTTTTTTGTACAGTTTCTTGGGTTACTTTTTATACCTGGTCAAACGTTTCAAAATACAAGTCCAAAATTAGTGCTTCTTTAGAAAAGCTGTGTAAAGTAACTAAAGCTATCGAGGTCCAATAGATTAGTGTCCAATCATTTACGGGAATATTTTCTTTGGTTTGATGCATTTGTTTTTACCAATTAGACATCCTACAAGCTTATATCCAAATCCTTTAAACTATCTTTCACTATACTATCAAGAAATACGCTACAGTATTTAACCATTTTGTTTTGGTTGGGCTCATTTTTCTTCCAGATGAATAAACAATAATTTCATAAACCATGCTAATTTTAGCTTTTTGGTTTCCCAAATATTGGGGCCCTAATTTTTCCATGGTAGGCCTCTTTCCTAATTGGAAGTATATCAAGTTGAAAACCGTCGTCTCTGAAACGTTGATGTTTTATTTATCACAAGCGTATTTGTCTAGCAAAGATGGCTGTATATATGCTTGGAATGCTAAAATGCGTGCTTCTTTGTTTTGGTGCCAGCAAACCAGAAGTTTTGTTGAAAATATGTATCATTGCACAGAAAGGAAAACAAAAATATCTGCTTGATAATAACAAGACATTGAAAATTGTATACCAGACTAATACTAATATTATTAATACCCGGGAATACATAGTTTACAAACAAAACACAATATTTCTATGATATATATTCTATTCTACAATATTTTGCCGTTTGACAACGCCTAACGAAATGTTTTTGTGTCCTTTAAAATGCCTTTCAAATTTGATGTTAGAACAGAAATTTTGATTTTTCTCTTAGCCCGGCCCCACGGCCTTATATACCAGGCCCGGCCCGCGTGGAAATCCCGCTCAAAACGCGCCTATTTTAGCCTCTGCATAGCAGACCAACCAGGACTTTTGGGTTCTAAGGCACTATACGTATTCATGGGCCTATGTTATGCACGAGACGAGATTCTTTGGCTAATTCGACATTGGGACAATCCACCACAAGCAAAAATCCAGAAAACTAAAACAACAGAAGATTTGACTGACCGACAGTTGCCTGAATTGTTTTTTCACATGGAAGAGCTACTCGGTAAGATTTGTAGCTAATGTGTTTATTTATAGGCTTGCACAAAGCAATTTAATCATTTTTACTTTTTTTGAAATATTTAGGCCTGGTGAGAAAATACAGTCAAGTAATTCAACGATACTACGTTCAGTATTTGTCGTGCTACGACGGACCAGCCTTGGGACAGTTATTGCCTAACTATATTCAAATGGAAACTGAGTACATGATTTTGAACTCGATTTACAATGAAATATCCAGCTTGTCTGTGCAGCGAGGTAACATGTCGCACTAATCTATAATATTTTTGGTTTTAATTTATAGTCCATGCAAACTAATTTATTGGTATTTTGCAGTTGAAGATAACGAAGTATTTGACTTCCGTGGTCTTCGTCTGGACTGGTATCGCTTGCAAGCATTTATGTCTCATGAGCTAAGCCATAATCAAGGGCTGGCCTATTTAATGAACACCACAACCTTTCATCTTAAACTGATGGACTTTCAAGAGGAGTTGTTATCTGAGACGTCTGATTTGTCTGTTCTCTGGTACGACTTATATTTATAAAGCTATGATGTTTTTCGAAGGAGCAAAATTTTACGGTTTACTTTTTTACTTCCAGCTTCTACAACCGAATATTTGAAGAACAGTTCCAAATGTGCTTGGAGTTTCCAGCTCAAAATCGTTACATTGTAGCATTCCCTTTGATTTGCAGTCACTTCCAAAATTGTACCCATGAAATGTGCCCTGAGGAAGTAAGAACAATTAATTTTTATGCATTTTTATCGATTTTCTAAATGATACAACTACAAAATAATTTTGCAATTTTTTATTATCATTTTTTGTTAGCGTCCCCACATTCAAGAAAGGAGCTTGTCTGTGGTGAACCTGTTTTTGGATGAAATGTCCAAAGAAGCAAGGAACATAATCACAGCACTTTGTGACGAACAGTGCACTCTTCAGGATAAAGTATAACATGGGATTTATTTTATTGCTAACCATAGCTTCTCATTAGGCCAAAAATTCTAAACAAAATTATTTTATTTTTAGCTGCTTCCAAAACACTGTGCTGCTTTGATTGCGGATCATCTTCAGTGTAAAAAGGGAAAAGACAAGAATAAAAAGACAATGGCAGAGACTGAAGTTAACAAACCTGGTGTGGAGAGTTTCCGAAAGACACGAGAAGACCTGACCACGTAAGTAGCCACAAAATTAAGTTTTATGAATATTTAATGTGCAGGTTTGCTGTACTACAATAAAATATTTCTTCCTGTAGAATGGACAAGCTGCACATGGCTCTAACTGAACTCTGTTTTGCAATAAACTATTGTCCATCCATTTCCGTTTGGGAGTATACCTTTGCCCCAAAAGAATATTTGCATGAACACTTGGAACACGGATTTGCTCGTGCAATTGTGGCTATGGTTAAGTACAGTCCTGAAACCAATGAGATTGCTAAACCTTCTGAATTATTGGCCAGTGTTCGTGCCTATATGAATGTACTGCAGACCGTTGAGAACTATGGTAAATGGATAACATTTACATTTATAGGGAGTTTGAATTTTTAAAGATTTTAATGGAACGTTTTCCTTTTTATTTCAGTTTATCTGGACATGACCCGTGTTTTCAATAATGTTCTGCTTCAACAAACCCAGCAACAAGATAAACATGATGAGAAAACGGTGGCATTTTTGTACACCCAGTGGTACACCGAAGTACTACTTGGACGTGTTAGCAAAAGCAACGGCAATATAATCTTCTCCACGAGTCAGCGAGCATTTGTCAATTTATCCCCTGACCCTAAAGTGGCATTCAGTGCTGAGCAGTTTTCTGATATCACCGAGTTACGTGCTTTAGCAGAACTAATTGGCCCCTACGGAATGAAACACCTAAATGAAGCAGTAATGTTTCAAGTTGCCAGTCAGCTAGAAGAGTTGAAGAAACTAACTGTAGCAAATCGAGACGTACTAACGCATCTCCGTACGAATTTTGATAAACCGGAAGTGATGAAGGATTTGTGCAGGAAACTGCAGAGTAAGTTAAGATTGCATGATAAAAACAAATATAAAGCAAAACCAAAGGCTAATATGTACTTTAATTTTAATGTTTTTTTGTGCAATTGCTCAGATGCAGAAAACGTTCTGTTACGGATGACTATAATTGGAATGTTTTTGAGGTTCAGGCAAACATCACAGGAAGCTCTGCATGATGTTTTAACTGACAGGATTCCGTTCTTGCTCAGATCCATCCGGGACTTCAATGAGCACGCTCCTAATGGGGAATCAATTGTAAGTTCGTATTTTTGGTTATTGACATGTTTTCCATTCATTTTTAATGAATACTAATCCAGTAATTAACGGTTTAGAACGTTGCCGAAATGGCGTCTGCTGCTGGTATACCACTGAAAGTAGACCCAACTCTTGTTCATATTCTACAGCAGAATCAGAAGAAGGGTAAGATCAATTTGCAAAATAAATCTATTATTACTACCTAATTATTTTCTTTACACCTTAACTGATTGTATTTGTTTGCTTTATAGCTTCACCGGAAGAAGAATATCAACTGTCATGTCTCTTGATGGTTTTTGTAGCTGTGTCAATTCCACAACTTGCAAGAATGGACGCCGACGCCACTGTGTACCGAGGCTCGTCATTGGAAGGTCACTCGAGCAATATTCATAGCCTGGCAACTGCCGTAAACACTGTTTTTGGTGCCTTATTTTCCATGGAGGGAGGAAGTGATGTTGAGGAGCGGATGAAGGAATTTCTTGCTGTAAGTGCAACAGTTAGTTTTCTCTTAGACTTTCTGTTTAGGCGTCTAAAATGTTTCGTATTTATTTTGTAGTTGGTTTCGTCCAGTTTATTACGACTGGGCCAAGAAGCAGACAAGGAGGCTGCCAAAAATAGGGAATCGGTGTACCTCTTGTTGGATCTGGTACGGAAGGCGTATAACTTAAAGTTCTGGTATGCAATTCGACCTTCCCCGTTGCCTGAAGAAGCCTGCAAACCCAAGGAGCCTGCTGCTAGTACTAGTCGATTTACTATGCCTTTGATGCTGCCGAAGAAATACATGAAACCGAAGAAACGCCAGAACGCTGGCATGGCAGCCAAATTTTTGCTTTCGGATTTAGGTTTCGATGAAAATGAGAGTAAAAAAGGTGAAAGTAGTGAAAGCAGCGATGATGATAAGGATTCGGCGGATGATGCAAATCTTCAGTGGCCTGGCCAGAGTGATGATAGCGATTGTGAAGATGATAGTAATGCTGAGGATAGTAAAAGCCTGGAAGACCAGAAGATCTGGCATTTGGAAGATTTGAAGCTTGATAAAAAGGATGGTGCCAAAGAAGGTAACGGTGCTATACAAGACGAAGATGGCTTGAGTGACTTGGAATCTGAAGACTCCGATACAAGTTTAAGAACCGTGTACTTCCGAGGAAGGGAGAAGAAGAAAGAGAAAGCGAGCCCTAAAGAAAACGTATCTACAGAAACGATCTACATAAACCCCAATGCAGTTACTAAATGAGTTATGTTCCGAGGTTGTTCAAGACCCACGCAAAAAAAATTGTATTCATATCCGTATTACTTGTATATCTTTCTTTGAAAGCAGCAGTGAAGAAGTTTTAAGCGATTAAACCAGAAAACACGCTTACCGATTTAGAATTTAGAATTAGTTAATGCTTTGTAATTATTATTTGAATCTTGTTTTCTCATTTAATTGTACTAATTCTGATTATTTTGTATTATGTAATTATTGGAATGTCAGGCTGGTATAATTTTAAGTATTTGCACTGTGAATGCTATCACAAGGATTCAGATAAAAAATGTGGGTAAAAAATTTCACTGTTTAAGATGTCAAATTATTTCTAATTTCTATTTTTTAAGGGCATAGTACTCAAAAATTCCTTGGTATTAAATAAATTTCGAAATTTGTTGCAGAAGGGATAGCAAAATATGTGTTATAAATATGCTGTTAGCGTTAACTTTTAGACTTTTGTCTAATTCCAACACGAGATTTTTGAGTTATCGAATTTCCAAAATGTCAACATTAAATATTGCATAGCCATGGAATAACACATGCTACTTTTTTGCAATTATGACTGAAAAATTTGCAATTTTTTTCTGCATCGAATAAGTATTTTTGCATATTTTTTGGTCAATTAATTAAAAAAATCACTCCTGTGTTAATTTTTGGAAAAAAAATTAATTAGGTAAGGGGGGTGAAACTTCACCCCCTCTGTGTATTTTAGGGGGTGAAATTTCACCCCCTGGTACTAGACTGTGCATGTATTTGTTACATCTTTTGTCTTATATTTTGTGCACAATGTACTGAAAAGGTCAACAAAGTACTCAAAAATGGTTTATAAATTGGCACGAGGCAAAAAGTATGATCTTATCAGAAGATAAGCCTCTGTGAAAATGTTTGTATATGGCACAATTAATACGTATACTATTTTAAACTATCTATAGTGTTAGGTTGCAAGCGATTGAAATAATCAACATACATAAATATGAGGACAGCGTTTACCATGTTAAATGTCACTCAATTAGGTTACCAAATAGGGCAAACTTTGGAACGTTTGGAAACAAAAAGCCCAATGCTAAATTTTCTGGACTTCTGTTCACACGTAACCACTTTGTTTATATGATCATTATCCTCTTTTTAAACCCTATTTGGTCACCAATAGATCAGTTTGACATACGAGAGAATATTTGTATTAAACTCAATGTGATCTTGTTGATAACGTAATATTTTACTGCATTCAATACATATTATAAATAAGTTGATAGTACTAAGAGTTGTTTATTTAACTGTTTTTATTCTACTGGCTGTTCTTAACCGCAACAACTTCCATATACCTATTTCATAAATAGATTTAACAGTATTTTTGTTTTATTTTTTTGTATCTATTTTGTATATTTAGTTTGAAAGTTGCATAAATCCATCACATATCAAACAAAAAATCAAAAGTCAACTCAACCATAGACCAGCCAAATACTTTATAACAAATGTACCAATAATCAACTTAAGGTAACCGTCTATCTACGTAAATATAAAACAAATTATGTGAAAGAGCTTTGTACACTTTGTATATTTAGTTATTGCTTTTAACCAATCCAATATTGATTTATTGCTTCAGACTCTTTTTGTGCTCTCGTGAATTTATGATAGATTCCATAAATGGCTCAAGCACTTCGCACAATCAGTACTTCGAAATTTCAAAAATATGCAAAACTCAGGTAAAGTTTTTAGTTTTTGTTTTTTCCTGCTTGCGTTGTTTCTAAAACGCCAGACATGCGATTTACACCATCTGAATCTACAAAAAATGTGCTATTTTCTGGCCAATTTGCAAAAAATTCCAACACGATATTTTTGAATTATCGAATTTCGAAAATTGTAACATTAAATTATGCATAGCTTTATAATAACACATGCAACTTTTTTGCAATTATGACTGAAAAATCTGCAATTTTTTTCTGCATCGAATAAGTATTTTTGCAGATTTTTTGGTTAATTTTAAGAAAAATCACTCCTGTGTTAATTTTTGGAAAAAAAAATTAATTAGGTAAGGGGGGTGAAATTTCACCCCCCTCAGTGTAATTGGGGGGGGGTGAAATTTCACCTCCTGGTACTAGACTGGTATAAGGAACGTATAATTGGAATGTATAATGTATATGTCTTGAAGAACAACATAAATGTTTGGAAACAGTAAAAATTAAATTATTATGAATGAACATCTTAGGAACAACGAAACTTATTTTTCCAGAAAGGTAGCGTGGTGGCAGCACTTTGTATCCATTTCTTCACACAGGTGGGCTTCATATTATTTTCACAGAGAGAGAGAGAATCAGTCGATCGACCGACGGCTCAACAGCAATTTATCACACAAAAGCAGCAACAATAGCAAATGTGCTAGACTTGTTCAGTCCTTTTCTGCAAATTTAATTCGCTGTCAATTTAATTGAATCAAAGTTAATTAGTTTGGTAGTTGGCAAGTGTGTAGCTGGATTTTGTACTTATAACAAAGTGTACAAAGTTAACCGCAGTTCCAGAGCTGTTCCGCTGGTGTCAACTGGCGGACGTAGGTAAATTTACGGTGTAGGTTGAGACACTTGAGAGGTACGTTAAATATTACATCTTGTTAGTTGCTCATAAAGTCTGTGCACGTCTTTGTAACAAGCGGTGATTAGATTTTAGGAAACCGGGATGATGATTTGACTGATGGTATTTGTGTGTTATTGTTTGTCTTTGTCAGGGATTTGTTCGGAAAGGAAGACTAGTCGAAGGAAAGCGGAGTCAGGATGAGTGTTCCAGCGAAGGTTTCGGATATCCAGAAGCAGCTGGATAAAATGGCTTCATCTGGAGCGGATCAGAGGCAGGCATTAGGCCTGCTAAAGGATTTGTGGGATATACCGATGAACCTGGACATCCTCTACAGTACCAGAATAGGTATGACCGTCAATCAATTACGAAAGGGTTCTGAGGACAAAGAAGTTATCACTCTGGCTAAATCATTAATTAAGAAATGGAAGGAGTACCTTCCTGACAATCACGGAAGTTCCACTAATTCCTCAGCTAACAAAGGAGAATCTAAGAAAACCAATGGAGACTCAGAGTCCTCCGCCGCCAAGAAACCAAAGTTGGAAAGCAAAGAAGGAAAGACGGCTCCATCTCCGTTTACCAACTCTGCGAAAACTATTGCTTCGTTCCCACCTGTTAGCACCACGGATGCCATTAGGCTCAAGTGTCGAGAGTTGCTTTTAAATGCGATTAGAGGGGATAACAACCTGCCTGAAGGTACTAATGATCCAGAGTTTCTGGCGGAGCAGTTGGAAGAGCATATTTACAAGGAGTTCAACAATACTGAAATGAAATACAAAAACCGGGTTCGTAGCCGACGTGCAAACTTAAATGACACAAAAAATCCCAACCTTCGGCTGAATTTCTTGGTCGGTGAGATTAGTCTCATGCGTTTAGCTAAAATGACAGCAGAGGAAATGGCAAGTGATGAGGTCAAGGCAGTGAGAACCAAGTTCGTACAAGAAGCAATTAACGACGCCCAACTTGCCACTAACCAGGGAACGAAAACGGATTTACTTAAATGCGGAAAGTGTGTAAAACGAGATTGCACATACAATCAGCTGCAAACGAGAAGTTCTGATGAACCCATGACTACTTTTGTGTTATGCAACAACTGCGGTCATCGATGGAAATTCTGTTAAAGTATGGAATATCTAGCCCTAATAATATCCCTGACTATTTATTCGTCAGTCTAAACAGGAATGTATAAATTATTATTATTATTACAATACAGACAGAGTAATCTTGTTGCGCACACTTCGTGTTGAAATGCCGTAGCCCATAGTCTACAGTCTACAATACAACAGATGCCCACAACTTCCCCTTTCCAGACCTCCAGTTTTATAAATTTTGTTATTGGCCTCGGTTTTATAGTTTTTGTGACAAATATAGAATATTATCGTTTATTGGTAACTAAAAATACATTTAAGCGTTTTTCCTGTAAACAGCAAACTATTATTTCCATTCAGATGATTACATTACTAACAAGTAAAGGCAGGGAGTGGTAACCCGCAAATTTTGAAATGGTTTATGTTTTCTAGATCACTTTTTTGCGCTGATTACAAATATCATGTCGAAAATCCCGAATGAGCAAACCTAAAGGCGTTAACTTGACATAATTGTTCAAATGACCTAGCTTATGCACCAAGCAAACACCGTCAATTTACTTATACCATAACATATATTGAGTTCGAGGATTCTTATACTAATTCATGATAACATACAAAATTTAAGTCAAAAAAATTTATTTCAATTTTGCTTTATGTGAAATTCAAATACTAAAAAACACGGTTACCTTTGCGAGTTGATAAGGTTGTGATAGGTTGCCAATTTAGCAATTGTAATTTTATAAGCGAATTGTTTAACCAAAGCGAACGCCTTTTTGGGCGAATAGATCCAAGAGAAAGTTGATTTTTTTGTGTGAATACATGAAATGAGATTCCACAAAGCGCACTCTAGAAATTCAAAAAGTACACTACCATCTTTCTTTGAGTTCATTATGCATAGCTACATCACTTTTACTTTAGCATAAATACGACTTTTGTGCATTGATGGCAGATAAAGCCTGACTGTTTAATAACTAAGCTGTCACTACTTACATATTTCATGAACCCAATCAAATACCTAATTTATTCTCTTTTAGGTCTCAAGATACACAAGGTGTGTTCAAAAGACCGCAGATACATTGTTTTAGTAGAGTAAATCATATCATAATGGAACACTTTTGCAAGTTCGTCGGATTCCTGCAAAGAAATACGATTCATGGAAGGCGACGATGATAGGTTACAAAGAATTGTCTGTCATTATAACTCATATTCGAGCATAAATGGTTATTTGAATGCAATAGCAATATTTATGCATGAATATTTAGATTAGAAAAACGATGGATGATTAGGTTTTATAACCTGTTAATGTATCTAGTTTAATGTTATTTTACCCAATTTTATTAAAACAATTTAGAAAATGTGTGACCATTTGATTTGTATGTGTAGCTTTAAAACTAAACAGACCTTAGAAACATTTATAGAGTGTGATGAAAATCAAAGGACGAAAACGACGTGTAATGTTAAGTGTAAAATAGGTGTAAAATAGGTTCGACTTTTTTACCGTTTGTATTCGACCATAATGTTTTCGACTTTGATACCACATTTTTTCGATCATAATGGTTTCGATTTTTTTTACCATTTTCATTCGACTACAATGGCTTCGACTTTCGTACCGTCGACTTTATTACCAATCGACATTTATGTCTCGACTTATTTACAGTAGACCGTATATTTCAGTTCTTGCTTGTTATCGTTAGAGTAGTAAACCTATAGTTTCGAATATTTCCACTAATTTTATTGCTAGCTCTTAGAATTTAACTTGTAACTAAAACCTGTGTGAATACATCTCAAAACCAAGAGATCCTGTTCCAAACCTATTATCACTTTTTGAATGTGTGATTGAGTGTAGCTGATAAGGCTTCGAATATTATAAAGCAAAAACGTTATCAGTACAAAATTGAAAATTTGATTAGGCAACCTAGAAACTATAGCATAAATTGTTGTGTCAATGTATATATTGTTTTTATAAAGTTATATACTTTTCATGAGCACATAACAAGTTTCGCATTTGCTGCACTTGTAAATTAAAATAACATATTTTTCATAAATACATCCGTACGCAAAACTCTAATGACCTAATGCTTCGTAGCCATCAAAAAGATATTACAAAAACGAATCTTAACTCGTAGTTTACAAAACTCCATTACGAACACACAGTAGCACAATTCCCTAAAGGCTGCATAACACTTCCTAATTTTTACTTTAAATTTTGCTAACACTAATTGAATAAAGTATCGTATTAGGTTTTTAACTTCTGAAATAAAAGCGAACATGCTAATAAAGTAACCTAGTCCAAGAACTATAAAAATCGATACAGTGTTTGCATCCAGGGAAACTCCACTCACTTGAAACGTATTTGTTTCATTAGTTGTTACATTTTGTGAATACTTTTTCAGTTCTGATAATTTGTATCTATCGAAACATTGTTTCAAATAGTGAAATATTCCTGACCACCAAATTGCCGTAAAACGACCAGTTATCCACGCATCGCCCCAGTCAAACAGATTTATCCCTATAGCTTGTGGAATAAGTATTTTTGAGCTTTTTGAAATTATGGCATCTTTCCTTTCAACTTTTAACAGACTTTCATATTCCGTCAACTCATCAGACCAATCTAGCAAGGCTGCTTTTCCACAATTGCTTTTAAACTTCTTGTATACTCTGGCTTTCTTTTCTGCTGCTGTTTCTAAAGCATCAATATTTTTTAAAAGTTCAGAAGAACTTCCTATTTCACGTAAAAGTGCACCCTCAGTTGAGTTTTCTTTTATGTTTGTCCCAAACAATCTATTGTAAAGAAAAAGAAACTTTGATCTTGTTTTAAAAATGCAATATCTCTCAGGATTCCTTGTTTGATACATGCATTTAGAATACTCGTATTTGGTAGCCGATTTATCAGTATAAGTATCAACATATACCCTGTAACCCCTTATCAGAATATCGCTAAACTTTGTGTAATAAACTATGTTGGGCGGTGCAGTTAACTCAGAAATGTTGTCCCCTAAGTAAAAGAAGCTAATGATTAGAATCGACACAGTCCACAGTTGTATTGACCATCGTAGTTTAGCATCAAATATTTCCTGACCTTGATAAAATACTACACGAAATGCGGCCGTGGCACCTTGTAAATACCTTTTAAAAAGGTTTGCTGACTTGTCGTCTTTTTTTATTTTACAGCAAACAAAAATTACTTAATTTAACGTTATTAGGAACAAGGTCCATGTAGGCCCATCAAAAGCGGAAATAAAGCCTCTGAAGGATATTCGTTTTTCTATGTAGCCTCCGTCACAAGAAAGAAATTGTATGTATGCCATGTCCGTTTGGAAAGTGGTAACCCATTTAACGTTCGTAAGAATTAATGGACTAGTGTCTTTGTCTTCGGAGAATATGTAGATTTTGTTGTAATCAATAAACGTTAGATTGTCAAGTGCTACAGCGTAAAGCAAGGCCAGATATAAATCAGAAACTTTTCCGTTCTGTTGATGGTATATTTGGGGGTTGAGCTGCTCAAGTATACCGCTGTCTATTTCGAGGTGAACAATTTCAATTGGTGTATTTACTATTCTATAGGTATATGTAAATGTAAGCATAATATCACGTAAACTGTTGCCTGTTTGAAACCAATTCTCTTGACTGTAACGACTGTTTCCGTAATCGCAATATTGACAATGAACAAATGTTTTTGTCACATATTTGGACCAATGCAGTACATCAAAGTTCAGCCAAACCAATACTTTTCTTAAGGGAATACTGGTAAAGTGTCGTAATGCAGCGAAAAACACTTTTTCGAGAATCG
The DNA here is from genome assembly GCA_029691765.1 of Entomobrya proxima. Taxonomy (NCBI): domain Eukaryota; kingdom Metazoa; phylum Arthropoda; class Collembola; order Entomobryomorpha; family Entomobryidae; genus Entomobrya; species Entomobrya proxima. Next base: position 36,271,574 of record CM056169.1, on the reverse strand, counting down.
CTGCATATTCAAACATACCTTGAGTAGTTTGTGAGCTAAAAATCACCAAATGAAAGTCAAACGGTCGTCCAAATGAGTAATGGGCGGTATGGATATAACTATTTGACAAGATTTTGTGGTTATAGGGATTCATAAACCGGCTAGCGTTAACTATTAGTTTGATCGAACCATAGAATTCTTCTGTGTCTTTATCAATCCTCCGATAGTCCAGGTTTATTTGTGGAAGTAAATGAACATGAACAATTTGTATCCAGCCAGGTGCGGGTGTTAAGGATTGATTTTCAAGAATTTTTAGAAATGTGAGGTCAATAAGGCGTGGCATTTCCCCTTTCTCAACGTACAAGTTGACTGGTGAGCTAATAACCATAGAACTTTTCAACTCTGGTAAATCGTAGTTTCTAGGATTGATTATATGCAAAAGTATATGCTGTGAACTAACCGGGTAAAGAAGCTTAGAAATTTCTTGGGGGTTTATGATCTGTTGTTTTGAATTGAATAGACAGTCGACACTAATACTAAAGAAATATGATAAAGTAGGACTAAACTAGTGTAAATAATTTTAAACATTTTTAACTATGTGTGATTCTAACGGAATAATGTAATAACTTGTGTTGCTTTAAAACAATCGGTTTGCAAACAATAAATTGGACATGTCAAATTTGTATGGTATTTGTGGCGTTTAATTCAGTTCATTAATACACTCAATAATGCACAAAAGCAAACAGCTTACTAGGCAAACCTGCGAATGTCAAAATGTTAACTATACATGTATGTTAGCAGAGCGGGCCTTTCATAGCAAATTCAAAAACTTTGTTTACTTTGCTTCAGCATTTAATATTTATAAGGTACTTATATTTATTAATCTAAGTCTTCTTAATGTGTGGGCTTCAATTTAAAAAAAGAATACCTGGTAATATTGTTTGTGTATTTGTCAGCATGGAAACCTAATATCGAATGAAAGCTGCAAGCTTCTAATGTGTTCAAATTTTTGGGTAACCTTTGATGCTTTTAATATTACCAGTGCGGCATTATTCGGAAAGGTATTTCATCTGGATAACTACCTCAAACTCAACTTTATGAAAATCAAAAGCTTATACTAATCAAAAGCCTCGATCCTGTGATGATGACGCCAAATTTATTCGGAAAGTTTAAAATGAAATAATAAAAAATTTCTTAGAATTTCTTGAAATCCGAAATAAAGAAAACCCACCGTTGTTGTAAATCCACGGAACGGACACACTTAAAGTCATAGACACTAATCCTTCTCTGTTACTTTACAAATTCGGGAAATATCATTTTCCTTTGATCTAATTAGGGCTGTCAATCAAGCCGAAGCTGAACAATGGAGTTCCGAGAAAAAGTATTGAACAGAAGGAACCAGAAAGCAAAGTGGTAGCGTGTATACACAATCCTATGCTAAACTTTGTTGTTAGGTAGTCGATTTCCAGCTACGTATAAATGCATTTGTGCGGTGCAAAACAGGATGAAGGTGAAGGACTACCTATTTTCTCGGAACTCTATTGTTCAGCTTCGGCTTGATTGACAGCATTAATTAGATCAAAGGAAAATGATTTTTCCCGAATTTGTAAAGTAACAGAGAAGGTTCAGTGTCTATGACTGTAATGTGTCATAATCTTTGATGCACTCCACTAGAATTTCATTTGCTGCTATTGGAAAATATTTATGAACAAGACATATACCAAACGGCTTGTGAATTTGGCACTTCACAAGAATTTTTCCCAGAGTATAAATTAACTTTTCTGCATTGCTTTCTTTGAATGCTTCCTCTGCATCGCTAATATTAAGAAGTTTAGCGTGTACGTCAGTTGGTGGTTTTGATGGAATTAAAAGTATACTTATTGCTAAACTAAGAAAAAGAGTAAGTGTACTTTACTATACGTACACAAGGTAATATTATTATCTCGGTACTAAAGCAGAAGAACGTATATTTCGGTGTTGGATAAAGAAATCGAAACATAGAAGTCGAATGGTATTAAAGTCTATGGTAAGAAAGGCGAAACCATTATGGGCGAATAGGTAAAAATGTCGAAACCAATTTTGGGCGAACTAAAGTAGGTAAAAATGTCGAACGCCTTTTTGGGCGAATAGATCCAAGAGAAAGTTGATTTTTTTGTCTGAATACATGAAATGAGATTCCACAAAGCGCACTCTAGAAATTCAAAAAGTACACTACCATCTTTCTTTGAGTTCATTATTCATAGCTACATCACTTTTACTTTAGCATAAACACGACTTTTGTGCATTGATGGCAGATAAAGCCTGACTGTTTAATAACTAAGCTGTCACTACTTCAGTAGCTAAACTAGCCCTGCCCCGGCCCCCGTGAAAATATGCATATACATATTACTTATATAACGCTTAATATTTCTTGTTAATACTATTGTTAATTATAGCCGGGCCTATTTCATAATCAATAATCATTTGCGATGCAATTGCAATGAGGAAACTGGTACAATTTTATACCGTATTAGCTATAGAAAAGGTAACTAAATAGACAAAGAAAGCTAACATTTTTAGCCAAAATCGCGTAAATGGTAAAATGACATAGTTGTTTGACTCTGTCGCTATTACCTGCTATTGCTTTCTGCTTGAAGATGAACCAAAAGCCATACTTTATTGCTGGAAAGTTCAAGGTGACATTCTTCATACAAAAAAAACACACAATTTTAGTTACGATCTCTCAGGATACAGGAGTACGTTGTCATCAATTTACGGATTTGTTGGCCTTTTCTTTCTCTCCCTCCTCTCTGGAATTAACGCAGTCATTAGATAGTGATTTGATAGCATTGGAAAATTAAATATATTAAATATTTTCATATGAAATGATATATTGGCTACAGGAGTGAGCTATTACTGATGTTTACACTATATGGAGGCTCTATAGTAAATATTAAACATTTTGAAGAAATAACTTTCAATTTAGCCAATTAATATGAAAACACTTAAGGAAGACATGAGTAAATAGTTTATAAAATTTAAAATATTTTAGGTGGGATTCCAAGGAATTGGCAACAATCTGTTCCTAAGTTTAGTGTTTTTATCTTTAATGATTTTTATTAGATGCACATTGCACAAACTTATCAGCTTTTATCAATTTAAGCTTATAAGTTAAGTAATTTATATGTTTCATTCAAAGAATCATATAAAATGTTTTCTGACATTTTTATCTATGCCCCAACTATTGCAAGCCTTATTTCTGGTCACTTGATATGGACCAAAATTTTTCACTTGTTTCTTAAATTGTTGTTTCTAAAGCCCTAAAGTTATTTCCGCCGATCCTTCTTTCCCATAACCCGTAACGTAACCTTGCACACGAAGTACAATGAAAATGCCAGAAAGGTGATCTCAAAACTCTTGGAGTGCAATAATTAGTTTCTGTCATGGACTTTAGATAACTAAAACACACAATATTTTTTAAAATTTTTAAATTTTTAGTAAACTTTTACATCAGGCCTAGCAAAGAACTATCGGTTGTGTCTAGTTTTGTTTAGCCAACTAAACCATCTTCTTCCCAGTGTACCTGGGCTAACTTAAATTTTCATTAACTTTACTCCCGCTAAAAGTGGTTGCACTTCATGCCGTATTTACGTTGTTGATTATTCCGTTGGCCGGTGAGTTCATAGCTAAGCTCGTTCGAATCTGCGATCTAGCAACGAATTCGTAATTTTTCGTATTATTCAGCGAGTTGGAAAAAAAGGTAAAAAGTATATGAAAATACATAACTTTTGTAAAAATTCTGGATTTTTCTATTTGGGTATTTTAATTTTCGTCTTCACCGACTTGCTTCCGGCTACCCCGGCCCTTTTCCCTGTTTTATTGCCCCGGCCCCCATCCTTTCCACGGTTTCTCACGGGCGTAGTTTAGCCTCTGCACTACTTACATATTTCATGAACCCAATCAAATACCGAATTTATTCTCTTTTAGGTCTCAAGTAATACAAGTTGTGTTTTAAAGACCGCGGATACATTGTTTTAGTAAAGTCATATCATAATGAAAGTCTTTTGCAAATTCGTCGGATTCCTGCAATAAAATACGATTCATTGAAGGCGACGATGATAGGTTACAAAGAATTGTCTGTCATTATAACTCATATTCGAGCACAGATGATTATTTGAATGCAATAGCAATATTTATGCATGAATATTTAGATTAGAAAAACGATGGATGAGTAGGTTTTATAACCTGTTAATGTATCTAGTTAAAAGTTATTTTAGCCCATTTTATTAAAACAATTTAGAAAACATGTGATCATTTGATTTGTATGTGTAGCATTAAAATTAAAACAACTTTTAAAAAAATACTTTTAAAGTATGATAAAAATCAAAGAAAGAAACGACATATAATGTTAAGTGTAAAATCTAAGGTGTAAAATACTAAGGTTCGACTTTTTTACCATTTTCATTCAACTACAATGGATTCGACTTTCTTACCGTCGACTTTACTACCATTCGACATTTAAGTTTCGACTTCTTTACAGTAGACCTTGGATTGCTACTGTTGCCGTAGCTTGAACATTAAACTCAACCAGCTCTGCTTATTTCATTTTTGCATACATTTACTTGCAATCTGAATCAGAAAGATAATCTAATAAAATATTTCAAAACAACACATTTTTGGTTTCCGGTTAATGCAGTAAATAAATAAGACATTTCAGATATAAATTACTCAGTGAGTCCATTTCTTGATGCAGAGTAGACAAAAATTTGATCTGGCATATTTCTGCTGAGTTTTCTAAATACTGTATAATGTTTGTATGATGTTGTTGCTCTGTAAATTGTTTAATGTAATCATTCCAGAGAAGAGAACAAACGAAGGCAATATTTGAAATTGCGAGGCAACAGTTTCTTGTAGAGCCTCGTTTTCATCCCATGCAAAGGAAAAACGTTTGTGGATTTAGCATTCTGTAACCATTAGATTGATAATATATAACACATACTTCATTAACACAATTTGTCCTTCACAGTTCCAATTTTTGATTCCGGAAATAAAAACGGAAAATTTGGAACAAAACAAATATAAGTAAATGTTAACAGTGATTTGTGGTTTTAACACCAAAAGCTTCTGTTTGTAAATTTGGTTTGGGGTATGGTTATCTTCTACTTTTAATATCATTGCATGGACATGTTAACTGCTCACATGTAACAACGTAACAAAAGAAAAAATTCCATCAGCATTATTTCACAACTTACCATAATCCGTTAACTTCAGTGAATCTCTAGTAGAAATATTTATGCACCTGCCCAGTGCAATGTACGTGTGTGCGGTTTTATGTTGAAATTACAGAAACGTATGACTGCAACTATGGATATGCAACTATATAGTGCACGCTTATCTGGAAATAGTGAAATGCAAGCAACTCCCATCCACCAAAAGCTAATGCACTTTCTTAGATCCAATCTAAGCATTTCTTGGTGGCTTCTGAAGGAAAGTTTGTGCTAAGGACTATGTAAAATAAATACTACGAGAATAATTCCGACTTTTAAGACAAATGAATCCCAACGTTTTGACTTTCATTTACATCCTCATTACGTTTACACTCATTCATATTCGTCTTTCTTTATTAACAATATTAACTCTCTGGTTAGTACTGATTTTACTTTATTTTCAACTGTAAAGATTTAAATATTTTCATACATTATTTTTATTAAATAAAACTACAGCACCAGCATATTTTTAGACGTAATGCCACATCAATAGCTGGAAACCTTTTAAATAATACACAAACAAATTCTGCACAAATTAATAGGGATGTTATCAGAGATTACGCTGTCATGAACATTTTGCACGGAAGTATTTTTTATTCAAAATTACATCTTTGAATACCATTAAGTTAATACTTCATTCTGTTGAAATTGTAGTTCAAAGAGATATATTTTTCCGTTATACATTATTGAAAAAGCAATCCTTTCAATCTTTAGTTCAGAATCACTTCTGTCTGTGTACTACTGTTTACCAACTCCACTGAATCTTCTATTCGTCACCCAAGTACCTTTATGCTTTAAATAAATATCCGCAAGTTCCTATTCACGGTTCACGTTGTAAAAACTAAAATTAGATTCGATGTAATTTAATTTTGTTCCTAAAATTTAAAATCGATTTTCTCATCTTCAACTTGTAAGCTTATCAATTACTTCCGTTTGCTGGTTGGGCTATAAAAGACTGTATTGTTTGCATACCAAGATATTCCCTGTGCTGAAATATCGAATCGTGACATTAAGGGTTTACGAAAAACTAAAAAGGTTGCTTAAGCACACGTAGTCAGTGTTAATTTTTTCAAAATCTTTACTTTTACGGACGCTTTAATCGTCAAAGTTCTAGGATTAGTCTTAACGCTTATAATAAAAAAGAATTAGTTCAAAATATGGTTACTGTCCACAACAACTGCACAATTAGTTTCTCATGTCATTTCTAACTATACGCATACATAGCAATAGTTAGTAAATTTGTAATAAACTTACAAATACAACCGCATATATTTATATTTGTCGAATTTGAATAAGGTCGTCAAGTAAACCATCTTACGCAACTGTTTAGAATCGTTTTCTGACTGTAACAATTGTATGAATGGTTTTATTTACGCTTCGCGTTTATTCTTTTGAAGCCTGGCAAGGTGTAGCATATTTGACACAACGTGATCCTAAACCCAAAATATGACCCAATATAACCTCCTCACCTTCTAATTGACCCAAAACGACTCTGAGCCTCACATTTGACCTCTTCGGATAAAACCTCACCTTTTTGAATGAATCTTGACATTTTGTGGTAAACTCTTACCCTAATACATTGCCCCTAAACGTAACTTATGACATAATGAAAGTGTTTTTTGCCTAAAAATTCGTTTCTAGCGTCACAATTTGGCTGTTTAGCACAACAATAGAACAGAGTATTTTCTAGATAAACCTGCACTTTTATTTAAAATTGAAACGTCTGATTTTGTTGTCAAAATTTATTAGCACTAAAAATCTCAAATATAAAATTAAATCATTTATTGCTAAGTAACTGAACAAATACGGTTTAAAGGGCTTTTCAAAATACTTCTGGAAAGCAAAAAAGTATTTGTAGAATTAAAATTCGTTTACACTCTATTGTTGACTACATTCTCAACACCAGAAAATTAAACAGGCAAATTGCTATACCAGGATTGCCAACAACCGTTACCAGTCAACTTTCGTTAAAATTTTATTTGGTGTATAATTGCAGCATTTTTCAATGCTTCATGAACTAGCTAACTAGCTTCATTAATTAATCAAGAACTGTAACAAATTTGACCGTTTAAAATATAGACCGTATTAGACGCAATTATAAAAATAAACACAAATTTAATGTACATCTACAACATTGTAAGTCTGGAGCAAATGTTTTTAAATGTCTTACAACCAAGCCTTTGGAAAGAGAAATACAGTTAGGAAAATTGATTGATAAGATATCCGCAAATAAACTTGTAATCCTGAATTGGATAATAGGTTGTACTACATACATTTGTATACAATCCTAGTGCCTTTTGTCAAAAATTCCTTCTAAATAAGAAGAATCTTGCTTATTTAATAAAACCCTACATTCTGTTTATACCGAAAATCAGAGTGATAATTTGTGACATTATGAATGTATTTGTTCTTAGGAAAAAATCCTTTAAATTTTAATTAACAGTACTTCTGTCTTCACGTTACAGTTCATCAACTACATTTGAATGTTCTGCTAGACATCTGCAATATAAGATTTTCTTTTTCCATTTTCAGAGGTAGCAAAGTGGAATATTTTCCGAAAACAGAAGGTTTGGAATCGCTGAATTACTAATCTATAGAATTCCAGGATACGGAAAACTGTTTATGACTTGTTGTTGACAATTTAATGACATACAATTTAGAAATGGAAAAAGCAACCACAATTTAGTAGGGATTTTAGTAGGGACAGTCTAGCAGGGCTAGTCGAAATCCCATAGGGGAATATTTATTAAACTAACAAGTACTTACTTGTTTAGTCCTTCATCGCGCACTTAAAGAATAGGCCTGCTTTAGCGGAGATTTTTTCCGACACAATAACGGCCAATTTTTGAGGCAATGCTGCGCCACACAGCGCCACTGGTGGACGACGTCGGCTTAAAAATCGACCGTTAAACGTTACGTGAACGGAACGTCATATGTATTAAGGATACCCAGCATGCCGCTGCTGCTTCTCTGGCTGCTACTAGATGGAGTCACATCACGCAGCACGACACGCAGCTCTGTGTCGCAAGTTTGCATTGTTAAAATTTCGCTAAAGCAGGCCTATTCTTTAAGTGCGTGATGAGTCCTTACAAATACAAAATTTTTAATCTTTCGTCGACTACATCGCCAACAGCAGAAATTGGAACTTGCAAATTGTGTCCATGACATAACTACATGCTTGATGGCTTTGTTTTTCTTGCTTCCAAGTTATTACTCAAACATCAAAGCAATTGTTTTGACCGCCCCAGCCTATGTCAGACAGCGTCGTTATCTAGCCTTATGGATAATTTCTACAACCGTACATTATATTACTAAATGTTCATCCAAACTATAGTAATACCATAAATATTATCACTAAAAGCAATGTGGACAAAACGAACTATAGATTTTTAAATTGAATATTTGTTCTGAAAGCAAATTAATTTAATATAAACTATATAAAAGCATCAAAGTCCATGTTCTTACGTCGATTGATCGTCCAATACGTTAAGATAGAAGTAAATAGATGTCTGGGTGCTCGGTGATTCAAATATTTAGCATTTCATGATGCCCTCCTCCATGAGTCGTTCAGCAGTAAAACACTGGTTATCCTTTCAGACAGAAGCGTAACAGGACAATTCTACCAAAAGAAGCTTACATGTTTGTCTAATGTTTTCTAGGAAGGCGAATTATATAATTTTATCTTTGTTTTTCTAAAATTAACTTGATAATCATTTTTTTAATACTCACCAGGACAGTTAGCTTGTTGAACAGCTTGAAGGAATAGACTGAACAAACTCCACCTGTGAAGTGCCAGGGTTTTTGACATTGTTTTGCCTTTGGTTTGAGACAAACAAGTGCTAAAAACAAATTGTTTTTCAACTATGCGAATATTTAATAAGGGTTGATAATTATAGAACCACGTGTGGCTTCATTTATCGTGGTATCTTGAAAAACAAAAAAAAACAATTATTTTCTCACCCAATCAGTAAAACATCCATGGTGAACATTAAAAATGCTCGCTGCTAAATACAAAGTAAGTATGTATACAACTTTTTACTAAATGGTCGTTGTTTTAATTTGTAATTCTCAATTGTCACTAATAACCTGCAAAGCAGTCCATATGAAAAAATCCAGTGTATGATGAAAACGTATTGAGAATTGCTTGCTATAGAGCCTATCAGACAACGTGGCACACAGACATCAATAAATATCTACAATTTTTTCATTACAGTTGCAGCGAGCTATAAAGGTTATGACAACTAAAGTGGCTCGCGTGGCTTTAATTTTCTTGGTAATGTTACTTACAGAAAAACTCAATTATTTTCTCATAAATATGTTTTGAAGCATGAAGTATTTTTGAGACAATAATAATAAGCTGTAGCTACTCATGCTTGGTATATTTTTGGCCGAATTGTCTCTTAGTCACTTAGTTCCAGCCTGCTTGGATGGTATACGTTTATAAAATATAAAAACAATTGGTTATTTTAAAGGTATATTCCCACTTGTACAACCAAATTGGCATGCAAACACATTTTCAAGCACTTCAAAAATTATTTACTAAAATAAATATTTACGGATATGTTCATTGTTCTTCATAATTAAACTGAAGTAGGCTACAAAGAATTAAAATAAACTAAAATTGGTTTGCCATAACATAAGCCAACACTTTTGTTTAAATGAATTTTAAAGGATTAAATTTTAGTCAGTATTCATAGCCCCATATTTAGAGTGATCCACATTCAAATTTGGGTTGACCCCAAATATGGGGTTGGGTAATCCCAAATTTGGAGTGACCTCAAAGTTCAAGTCGATCACCCCAAAGTTTGGGTTACCTTACCCTAAATTTCGAGTTACAATACAAATTACCGCTTCACAGGTGTTTTAGAAGAAAACAACAAAATATTGACAAAGTCCATAGTTGATAGTCAGCTGTGCTATATTTAGCATTGTTGTTGTAGTAATCAATCGTGTTTTGAATTATTATAGCGTTTCTCCTCAATAACGCGAAGAAACTGACACAGTCAATGCTACAACATTCCTGTATGAAAGTAGATGTGAGCCGAGTTTGCTAGGCTTAGATAATTTTTTGTGGTGGCGTGAAAACAATTTGTATATACGAATTTTACGACAAAAATATCCAGTAGGGTAGGCCAATTGACAAAGCTAAACCTAATTATCTCTTCATCTTACAGGTTTATACGAATTTTTGCTGTGTACTGTGTTTTGAGTTTTGAATCAACCAACCAACCATACCAAAGGTCACGCATGTTGGCTATTAAGTATCCTAAGTAGGCTGGTAGTGAATAGTGAAGCGACCCATCATTAATACAAATTTTGAATTGCAAATAATATGTAATGACTTTAATTTTCCTTTAAATTCCAAAAATGGTAAGCAAAATATGAATTGTGAACGCAAAATCTAGTATTCCTGAATAAAAACAAGAAAAAATATGAATAAGAAGCCAACATTTGTCCCCAACCTTAGACATAGCTATTGCTTGCTGATAGTTGAAATTAAAAGTTGCTGAAAATGCCACACATATTTGGAATGCCAAATCTCCTGAAATTGGGTAAATTTCGTACAGACTTATATTGTGTACATGAAGCAAAAAAGACAACAGTCAATGCTAGTACCTGAAAAATCCGTATGTTAAATGCTACATTTTATAGAATAGAAATTGTATAGACTAAAACTGGATACTGAACAAAAGAATACTTTAATTATGCTATATTTTTTCGCAAATGGTAACACTATGGATACAGTAATAATGATAATGTATGTTTAAGATTATATTGAATAAAATAGCATTGAAGCTCCAACAAAGAGTTTCAAAGCTTAACAAGAACATGATAATACACTGATGCATTCTCTTTGCGCAAAAACGGTTGTCATCCGTTTCTTTTCATCCAAGATCTTTCAGTTTTTGTTTTTTGGGGATCTCCCAGGCCCACGCTTTGGTGCAACACTGGCGCCTCTTGTCGTTCCTCGGGATCCCCTTGTAGTGTACCCCATAACGGTCAATGACCCTTTTTAAATCCATAAAGCACGTTTATTTCACATGCGGAGAAGTATATTCAATAATAGTATTTCATATTTGAAATTAGCACATCAAAGAACCACAAAAAACTAAAACAAAAATTACTACATCATGATAAATGTTATGTGTTTAGGGGCGTCGCAAGTGAGCATTACGACGCAAGGTCTCCATGGTTTTTTCAAAGCATGAGTGGGGTTACAACCTCTACACTAAGGACCCATTGAGTAAAAAAGTGATATAGGACTCGACGTAAGAAAAAGTTTAGATAATATGAGTTGATATAACCAAATGGTCTAACTTTCAGGCTCTACAACCACAACTTGTGTTTCCAGTTGTATGCAAGTTAAATGAATTTTATGCATGCAATCATATTTCTGGGACTATATCTAAACGCGATTTTCAAAGCTTCGCCTCATGTCAATGCGTAGAAATGAATTAGTCATCGTAAATTTATAAACTTTTTAAAAAGCTGATTACTTGTTGAGTACACTTTGAAAATAAAACAGTTGTAGGCTACAGCTTGTAGCTTTACAATTTTAATAGTTATTTGAGTCAGGTTTCCTTAGAAGCAAAGTAAAACTTTATTGAATTGAAAGCTTTATTTATTGAATTCTTTTAGTTGCTATTATATTTGAATTTTCAGATATAGTTTAGGGCTACAAAAAATAATACAGTGAAGTATATTAATAAAGATTTAATCAGCATATTGTGAAAGTACTAACAGAGTATCTACCGTTTTATCGATTATTGTAGTATACATTTATGTTTTAGTCTCTGGCATAAGATTTCCCAACAAACTAACTCTAAATGCAAGTGGCTGCAGAGTTTTTAATATTCTTAAATTTAAGCTCACTAGACCATATTTACATTTTCGTACTTGCAACTTCCAGCTTCTAATCATTTCAGTGCTTAAAACTGCACAACTGCTTGAAAACCTTAGTCCAAGTTCGATCATAACTAGTGTAGTAAGCGCTATTAGAGGATTAAGCCAATAGAATAAAAAGGGCAATATCTTGCATCCTGTGAAAGTTCCTGAAAGCGACAAAACTGCAGTTGCAGTGCCAACCTCAATTGCAATAAACAATGGAGTGCTTAACGGTATAACAGATTTGACGTGGACCGCATAAAACATTTTATACATTTGAATTGCTTTAGAAATATCCTTTTGCGACACAGAATCTATTTCATTTAGTATATTGTGGCTCATTTTAAACGCTAGGTTTACAACAACACACAAAACACGTATTGATCGAACTATTTCCATGCAGCAAATTACAGATGCAACTGCGCTTGTAAACCAATATGGAATTCGTTGAAACCGTGGGAGCTTGTCGTAATCAAAAATGTCCAAAGTTAAATATGACAATGGATCTGCTCGAGCATAGAATACACACACAAAGTAGCCAAATGGTGTAATGGTCAGGCACAAGATAACAGAAAGCATTGCAATGGATACGGCATCAAACTCCTTACGACTCTTTTTGTCTCTAAACTTTCTAAACTCTACTAATACAATAGCCCCTAGTGATGCATTTTGGTTAACCGATACAAGAAAATATTTGCTGTAAACATTTACAAGAAGATTAAAGTACTGTGCGAATGCCTGTCCAGTTTGTAGAAAGCTAATGTTAAAACCTGTACATAGTAAGGTGGGTGGTGCAACTAAGACAGAAAGGAAAATATATTTTATTGGAGTTTTGTCTGAGCAAAACAAAGCTTTCCCAAACAGTATACAAAATGTGGATGTCTGGAAAATAATCAAAGTTAAGAACGTCCAGGCGAAATGAAAAGGGAGCAATGATTGACTGACGAAAGGGTAAGAAAGAAGCATTTGTGATTTACTTTCGTATTTTAGAAAGTAAGGAGTGTAGAATAACTTGCCAGATAAATACTGGTTCAACTCTAAAAGTTTCAGGTTCAGTGCTGACATCTTGCTAAGCTTATAACTTATTTTTTCCAACAAATTTTAGGTGTTGTAAATCTTGTAAATAAATACAAACAACTTACAGCATCAAGACGTGAAACAAGAATGCATGCTGTTCACAAATAGCCAACTATCCGTCGGAGATCTGTTCTACAAAAAGGCGTGCCGTTAGTGCTCTATGCTGAAATAAATTACACAGAAAATGTCAAGTTTTCCTTATCTTTCCTCCCAAAAAATCTCGCTTTTTATTGAAATCTCTCTCTTTTAAAACTCTCAAGAAAAAAGGAAAAAAATCTACTATTTAATTCAATCTAAAATCTCAATTAAAATTGATCGCAATCAGTAAGAACTCCACTCTGAAAATCTACTACTGCTTCTCAAAATCAAAAGTGAATTCTGTCTTGCTGAAGAATGAACGCAAGGCCAAGTTGAAAAGAAAAGTGGGATGATGCAATCTTTGGTCCGTTACTCGTCGTCGTCAGACCACAAAAGTGTGCTGGAATTTTCTCTACGTTCCGTTCCTCAAGCCTCCCACGCATCATCCGCTTCTCTGCCGTCCTTCTGTAAAAAATAAGCACACTACCCGGTATTTTATAATCCCCGGAAATAGCCTGTATCACAAAACCCCTAGCACAGCGAGAGTCCTTGTTCTTTTCGTTCACATGCTGTAATATTAAATCAGTGCTAGACATTAGTGTGACATTATTTAAAATTTGTGATATTAGGTAAGCCGTAACTATTTGTTTGTCCGTATTTGTTTAGCCGTAACTTTTTATTTCGTTTGTTGTGCAACTTCCTTTAAAACCCAACCCTAATTCCGCACCAATGTCATTTAGTTTATGAAATATTGTCAAACAGTAGACTTGGAATCGTCATTGGTTTTTAAGTAGAAATCAAATAAGTACAATTGGAATTTTGTCTTTGGCTAGTTGCAATATTTTAGGAGTTATGATCTATAATTCTCAATAATTTAGATTGCAGCTGTAAACTGTGCTCATAGTCCAGACTATTGTGTAATCTAAACGTCTTATGATTATACTCAGCAATTTTTTGCGATATTGTCTCTTTAAACTGCAGGATCTGTTTGCAGAATTAGTTGATATTTAGCTAGCAAAATTATTCTTTTAAATACAAACCAAATTCTAGAATATTTGGACAATTGAAAACAGTTTATTTTTCGTCTTTATGATATGTACACGTGCAAGTCATTATAATAATTTTATAGAACGTTCTAATAGTGATTCGAAAATTTAAAATTGATAACTGGGTAAAACGTAAATACAAATTGCGAGAAATCTGTCCGACTAAAAGCAAACTAACAAGGGAACCGCAAGAGTTGCTAGTTCGATTTTTTCACGAGGTGGTGTTTTTTCCACTAAATCAACCGTGCTAATTTTAGTGGCAATTACTGATTTTGTACCTTTTGTCCGCGTGGGCCCTTATTGCGGAGTTGTCTTGAAAAAACCATAGAAACTTTGCGTGTTAAAAAGTTAAATATAAATAGTAGTAGAGTAAACTTTGCGATAAAACCTTTGATACACGATATAGTATGCTAAACAATTACAAAGGTGCTGTATTGATTTAGCAAAAAATAAGATTCTTAGCTCCAATGTTTCAGCTTGTGTTATTTATTCAGTGTTTATGGTTGTGTGCTACATACATATTTTCAAACTTTGGTGTTGGTCATTTCAACATTTTAATAAACCTCTCAGGGTTAACAGGTGAAACTTAATTACCAATAAATTGGTATATTGCAGGTTCAGAAGCTACAATGAAAGAAGCAAACTGATACTTTAAAAAAAGTTAACCTTAAAGAAATTTTAAAAGCTTTACAGTGAAAGCTTTTACTAAAGGAGATTCCGGATCTGTATTATCTCAGCACGATAATTTATAACCTGGTGGAGGTGGAGCTTACAATTGCAGTATTATCATTATCTGAAGAACCGCCATAGTTTCTCTTTCTCCAGCAAATAAAACTTAGAAAAGCAATAGTCGAAATTAATAACATACCGACGAAACCACCGACAAAATATTTGTATGTTGTTGAATAAGATGACGCTGTACACGGTATGTTCGTCGTGTCATTTGTTGGCGTTAATACCTTTTCGTCAAAGGTTTTATTAGGGCTAATTCTAACTTTTAGTAAATATCTTGGATACTCCTGTGCAGACTCAAAAAATTGCCATAACATATTTTGGTCAAAGTAGTCACAATTCTTACTTCCCATGATAGTCCTGTTTGGCATAGCCATTGCACACGTGTTTGTAGCACGATGATAAAGCAGGAATTGTTTAACCTTATCTGAACTTGCTAACAAGTCCCAAGAAGAGTTCTTATAGGATTCATAGCATTTAGTGTAGTTTAGTCTCATCATTGAGGTTTCAATAAAAAGACACTTATCCGTGTTTTTAGCACCACCAACACCAACGGTTGAGTAGGGTGTTGCAAGTAAGTTTCCAGGCAGAAAACGAAAGTTCTTAATTATAATTCTATCCATTGGAGTTGAAATTTTTGGGCACTTTGCCAAAATGGCCTCGTCTTCCGAGGAAAATCTGTAGCTGGGATGACGGCATAATTTTGTGGCTGCGTTGTAAATTCTATACCCTTTGTGAAGGCATCGTCCTCGAAAACAAGCCTGAAAAAGTATATTTTT
The DNA here is from genome assembly GCA_029691765.1 of Entomobrya proxima. Taxonomy (NCBI): domain Eukaryota; kingdom Metazoa; phylum Arthropoda; class Collembola; order Entomobryomorpha; family Entomobryidae; genus Entomobrya; species Entomobrya proxima. The sequence goes on along the minus strand of CM056169.1, from coordinate 36,255,752 downwards.
TACTAAAACGTTTCTATGGAATGCAAAGTATGCAAAAATTAAGTATCTTTAACTTTGATATTATTTATACAATTTTTTTTATATTTGAATATTTCCCATATTTTTTCCACAAGGAGTATTTTCAATAGGAAACAACGTCGTGGCGAGTATTTTTTTTGCATTAACTTTTATGTAGCAATTTGTCCTAACACAGCTCTAAACGACAACGTTTTTACTTTAATTACCAAAACGAGTTATATTTATGGTTTCACACCATTTTTATTTGACAGTGATTGGAAAATGCTTGAAAATTGTAATTGAATTGCAATTTACAAGTTACATTTAGAAATGGCAAGTATTTCAATTACAAACAGTAATTACATTATGTTTTCGAAATTTGATTGAAGTAGAACCTACAATGTACAATTTTTAGCACAATTATATTGTAGTTAGTAATAGATTCGACTTCCGAATGAAAAACTTTGAACAAACATATTTCAAGAATTGTATTTCAATTACATTGCAAAATACAAATACTTATTGTTTTTAAAAGTATTTGAATTGAATTTTTTGCATTATGGTTGTATTAAGAAAGTAATTAAAATAAAAACACCCAATTACTAAAGCCGTAATTATTGGCAATTTCAAGTATGTATTATCTAATCACCGTTATTTATAACACGTACCGACGTACCTGTTGAGCTGTAGCATTTGAATCTTGCGTCGCTATTTGACATTGCTTATCCAGAGATGGAGGTAAGCTATCTGAATAGTTTTCTAAGACATCGACTGCAGAAGCATTTTGTTGTAAAATACAGGATGATTCGTTCAGTTTGGTATGAATTTTAATTTCCTTGTCGTTGCATTTTGAAAAGAAAAACCGATTTGGACCCCAGTACATGTCTGATAACATTGTATCAGTTTCTGGACATTCTGCGTTAAAGTAATCGTCATTATTCGCACCCAAACTGTATTTAAAAGAATGTACGTTAATAATCAGATATGATGCATAAAATTAAGGGTAGCAAAAACATGTTATGTAATACATTTTGGCAAGAGCGTTAGCCGGAAAATTAATGTCGTTTCGTAGTGGATATTTATAAGCATCTACCGCCACACCCAGATATTTCTTGTTGTCTATATCTTTAGCACAAATAGATTTTGAATAGGAGCATGCTCTTTGTGAAGTTATATTAAAGTCCGCTCCTGATGCTAAAATTGCTATGTCAAAGTTTGAAAAGTTCTTCTCGTTTTCGTATATCCACTTTGAAAAGTTATGTATGAGTGGCAGTAAAGTAGTGAGCTTCTTTAATGATTTTACCTCTATAAAATTTTGCTCTGTAGTGTTCTGTAAAAATTATATTATAACATTCTTAGGAAATGCAGTTTTGAATAGTTTTAGATTGTAAAAATAAATTGTTATCTTACTTTCAGTAAAACTATGTCCACTACTTTAAAATGGATATTGGTACTGGGCAATGTCATGAATCTCATATTTGTATCCCACATTTGTGTTGCCCAGAACCTATAGATGTTTTTATGATCATAATCATGATGAAACATATCTCCAAATTCCCGGTCGCAAACAATAAGCAATTCGACAGTCACATGGTTAGATTCTATTGATGTTGCCACGGTTGATCCGTTTTTACCTGTTGGTAAAAGCAACGATAGGAATTTGTATTATATAAAATTGAAATTGAAATTTGAAATTGATCTTTATTGTCTGGCCTTTTCAGTACTGATACAATGTATATTGTGTAAAGATTTACCCATACAAAGTACAATCGTTCTGTTCTCATAAGGTGACATTCAAAAGATAGATAATATATACTAACTAAAAATTAACCTAATAACAATATAAATAAATTATTAAAGAGATTGACATCAATTTACTTAATAATATGTGCTTTGATTGCTATTTCAAACTGATACAAACTCATTTTCGTTACATCTAAATCTTTGGGTAAGGCATTCCAAAGTTTAATTCTACGATATTCTAGACAATTTTTAAAACATTCTGATTTAAAAGTAGGTACAGTTGCTAAAGGTGCCTTCCTAGAAGACTTCCTCTGTGATAATGGTAATACATCTTTCATCATTAATAAGAATGCATTCTTTAGCACAACAAAATCTCTTCGTTCTTTTACAGATAAAAAATTGCATTTTCTTCTACAAATACTTAGATCACTATCTGAGAAACACTTTCGTTTTGAATGTGATGGGTATTCATATTCTATCAGTAGTCTATCTATTTTTCTTTGTAGTTTATTCAGATCACTATCATTTAAAACTGCCCAAATGTCAATAGCATATTAAAGAATCTTTTAAACCCTCTTATAAGAGCACCATGAACGAACCAACAAAATCGTCCGGGCAGACAGTAAACGCCGCAAGGCGCACCACCCGCCCGAAAATATTTCTGTCACCGATAACAAATTTACCATAAGAATCTGTGATTCCGAATGCTGTTAGCAAAATCATTACGAGTTTATAGAAACTCATAACTGTTTTTGAAATTTGTAGGACTTAGCAAAACTGTGGTTGTTTCTAAGTTTTTCTTTTAATAAGTTTTTCTTTCTAAGTTTCATTGTAGATTGACTGAGACTTAAAAACTCTCAGAATTATAGGATAATCAGTCAAAAGGACTTTGGCGGATGTGGACGGATTTATTGAAAGAAATAATTCCAAGCATTATGCGGTTTTCATTTTCCTGTACAAATCTTCTGTATTTCAATACCGAAATAATCTTGCAAGTTGCCTTGTGTATATTATATGCTACGCTTTGAACCGGATGTGCATTTTTATATGAAACTCTACCCGTTTGGTTCATTAGCATTCTCATTAGAAGTTTACTTTACAAGATAAAAACTATAATTAGCATTCCTGTACCAAGAGTTTGTAGTGACCAGAGAGGCATTCATTAAAAGTTGTTCGCACAAATAACATTTTGTTCTTGCAAAATTAAAATTGCTGAATGTACTTTGCTGATGTACTACAGATGTAATTAATTATCCAATTATAGTGTTTGCTTTACAATATTGTAGAAGGAAGTACGTGGAACGAGTTATCAAAAGCCTCATGTTCTTGTTTATTGTTTAATAGCAAAACCAAAAATGGTTACGTACTAACTATTCGTAAGCCTTAATCCATAAAAGTTTGCTTAATACCCTCTCTGTCATGTTGTTATTTCAAGTAAAGCTGAATTTAAATAGTAGCAAATTTATATCATAATATTTAGATTTGTTAATTGACGATTGTAACAAACTTTATAAAATCTGTTTAACACTAAAGTCCTTCTGCTAACGCCGCTGTGACAAATTCCATTTTGTCCGCCCAAAGCATGTCGATGGCTACTTTTCGATTGGTGCTTTATGAAAATCGTTATATTAAGATAGGTGCTATATGACTTTTCTCAGAAATTACGATAGGCGCTATATGACTTTTCTCACAAATTTCGATAGGTGCCATATGCATTTTTGGGGTGATATGAGATTTTGGTACCAAAATGTTCGTAATTTTCTCGCGGATTTTTTCCATAGCTTATCTCATTTCGCCCCAAAATTTCATATGGCACCTATCGTAATTTCTGAGAAAAGTCATATAGCACCTATTGAGTTTTGTGAGAAAAGTCATATAGCACCTATCTTAATATAACGATTTTCAAAAAGCACCAATCGAAAAGTAACCATCGATGTGGACATCAAACGATTAATGGACAGTAGGTAAATTAGGTATACACATTAATAAATTAATGGACAGTGTCCACTTTATCCTTCCAGTAGCTGGGTGTTTGTGGAACTTTTGATACTCTGGCGAAAAAAATGTGTGACTTCGACTGCGTAAAATTGTGAGTCTACCTTGCGGTAACAAACCACCACCTTAACATCGTCGTCTCGTCAAGTGTTTGTTCCTGCTCTCAGCAGTTCGGATTGATTACCGACTTTGATCTTTTCTTTGGATTAATTAATTAATTGATTAATTTAACGCAGTGCGTTTAAAAACTTTATTGGATTAGTAGTGGACATAGTGGGAATTTTAGTGACAGTGACACTGAATCAGTGAGTAAAGAGCATGGATTTATTGCGATTGCCAAGAGAAGTGGTAGGTTAATTAGCATAGTTACTAACTACTAGTTAATAGTAGTAGGCGCTGGCCAGATTGAAGTTCATACATTATAATTATTTAATTTATTATTTATCTGATTTCTTGTTTCAGCTTGAGGATCACATCCTGCATAACCTAAAATGGAATGATTTGCTTCGTCTGCGACGGGTTTCGCAGGATTTCAAAGCTACGATTGGGATGTACATTAACAAGCACCCTGAACTAGCTCCGGAGATAGAATTACGGGAGGAAGGGGATGATTCCCGGACATTTAGGCACTTTCTGGAACTAGCAATTCCATCGCAGAAATTCTACTTGAACAACAAAACGGGGGAAGGCTTTTTTTACAAGACGAATCAAGTGTTTAAGGGCAGATTTTTGGAACAGTTTGGATCGAAGATAACTCATCTCCGGGTGAAACTTTTTAATCTTCACTGTGCCGTGGAGGAACGGGAGTTTCTGGAGGCACTGAAGAATCTAAGGAGTTTCGTTGCGGAGGAGGTTGACCTTACGATTATCAAGATGTTTAGTGCTCCTCCAAACGTTCCTGCTGCACCGTCCTGTTTCCGAAATTTAAAAACGTTGATTTTAAAGCAGTTGAACTCCAACCCAAGGGAATATAATGTCACCCTAAGCCTGCAGCAATGCTTGGCGTTGTGTCAATCGCTGAATCAGCTTGTGATTCCAGTGGTTCCCGACTGTGATGCAGATTTCATGTCCAGAGTCTTCCAATTACTGGAATCTCACATAAAAATGAGGTCCAAAGCAGCTAAAAGGGGTGATGGAACATCACTAAAGGCTCTTGATTTTGGTAACTTGACTTTGGACAAGCTTTCAGTGGAAGCATACAGGGCTTGGGGCAATTTGGCTAAAACCTGTGTCACGAAATCGGTGGAGATTTTTCACTGTCGCAGTGAGTGGTTCCGGGAAGGCATAAGAAGCGTTCTGGAAAGGAATCTTGGATTGAACTTGGGAGCAACAGTGGTTTCCATGGCTTGTGAGGACTTTGGTGAAGCACTGTGGCTAATGAAAATGCCTAACTTGGAAAGTTTGAAGGTTGAATCAACCTATAAGTTGGCAACGGCACTTGGAACCCAGCGCGAGAACACTCGTCCAAACTGGCCCAAGCTAAAGTCCTTGGACGTTACCCTTTTCGGCCAATCCAAGCCACAAGATATGAAAGCAGTATACGAATTCCTCTTTCGAGGCCTTCTTCACAAAAATTTGAAGGAGCTGACTCTACGAATGGCTTATTATGAGGAGGAAATACTACACAGACTGATCAACCACTTTTTAGTGTCTTGTCCGAATCTGAGCAAGTTGACACTTATTAATTGGCCAAGGGACAGGGAAGATGTGGTGACTCGGATCTGGGAAGGACTTCCGAGACTGGAGGAACTCATACTAGATCAATGCGGCCTTACGGATGCGTTCTTTCAAGGAAAGGATCAGGAAAATCCCACATTTCTGAAGCTGCGAAGTAAGCTCAATACAAAATCTAAAAGCAGAGTTCGGTTCATTTAGAAATATAAAATTGATAATCATTTTCAATTTATTTGTTTCATTTCTTCCAGATCTTAAGAAGCTGACCTTGAAAAATTTGAAGAAGGTTGGTATTACAGAGAGGGTATTCAATGATGTGATTCGCCATCTTCGGCTTACCCATTTGAATTTGAGTGCAAAAAAAGTCTACTGTGAGAGCTTCAAAGAAACTGGAAATGTTTCTGTGGTATGCGCAATATGCTTTCACTTGCCGTTTGAAATGCCGTTTTAAAATGAACTAGATGTCTATCGCATTATAAAATATCAATCTCTCTTCTTTTCAGGATAATTATTTGGCTCCAGGATTACAGAGTCTCGTTGGAGGGCCGTTTGCTGAATCCATTGAGGTGTTAAAGCTGGAAGGAAAATTCGTTCCATCAGTGGATCCAATTAAATTCCAGAGCATTCTTAATCAATTTCGTTGTAGCAACATGTAATACGGAAGTGGTGATAAAACTTGTGGTTTTAACTGTAGTTTGGAAATACATTTTGTAGTGTTTGAAGTAGGTTTAACAATATTTGGTTGTAACTGTAAGCTGATAACCGATAAAGATGAAATAAATAAAAAGCGAAAACAGTTACGTTGAAAGTTTTAATGAGGCATGTTTTTATTTTGGATTGATTTAATTGCCTTTCAATAAGCGTTACGTTACCAATACCATGAATGCTCACCCTTACGTAATATAATCACATTTTAATTACAATGTTTACTAACGTACAAGAAATAACATAAGTGTTATAAATATAGACCAAACAAGCACAATAGCACAAGTTGGCAATGAAATGAGAGATTTTCGATAAACTTATTACAACATCTCATAAGATCTGAACTTCATTTCCAGCTTCTTCCATTCTTCTGAGGTTGTCTTGTCTAAGGACCAACTGTAGAATGGGAATTTATAAATAGACTCCGCGAACCTTGATCCAAGCAAGGACTGAACTCCAGCGAGGGTAACCTATTTCAGAAAACACAGCTATCATGAATCGTTTGTAATTCCAAGCATGCAGAAAGTATATGTAAATTTAATTACCGATTTAACTGGAGCATTCGATGTAACAATGAAGTGGGTTAGGCTCAAGTGTCGAATCACCAACGAGAATAGAGTGTCCGTGACCTTGGGCATTTGGTCGAGTCCCTTTAGTGAAAGCCTCTTCAAGTCTGAAATGATTCAAAGAACAGTTTGCAGAATATTTTAATGCTTTTAGAAACAATTGAGCTTTTTAACGAATTATTTCACCAGTACATACTTTTAAGCTTGAAGAAAACCGGATTTCGTTGATCTTCTCCCACAAAGGCCACATTTCCCAGATTTTTGCAGTACTCCAGGGAAACTTTTTCCAAACCCGGTAGTCCATTCCACAGAGTAACCAACGCCTTGTTAGTACCCGGCCACTTGGTAAGTCCCAACTTCTTCAGATTAGGACATGACGCAACTACATCTTCCATTTTGGGAATTGGCAAACTTCCATCCACTCTTTCAAAGCTAATCCGCAGTTCTGTTAAATTAGTACGGGAAATACCGCAAAACAGAAATTGGAAAAGAACCTTGGTACTAGCCAACAAATTCGGATCTTCTTGTTCCTGCTGGAGTCCTACCATCATAGCAGACGCTAAAGAAGGATAAGTACATGGAGGTTCAGCCCTCTCAGAATCCACGTTCACCTCCAAACACTTCAAAGCAGGCCAAGTTGGTCTCCCTCCAGTCCTCCAACGACGCCAGTTAGTTCCCACGTAACTTCTCGAAGTTTGACGAATCTCAATTCGTTCCAAGTTGACCATATCCAATGAAAACAGATTGGGGTGAAGATTGATCAGTGACAAGATCACACTTCCCAGTTCAGTAAAATCCAAAAGGTCTGGATATGAGGGTTCCTTGAACCACCCTGCACCCACGTTCTTTAGCATGACCTTGTTCTTAGCACATTGGGGTAGATTCACAAAACCAAATGGGCTGGGTTCCCAGCCTTATCCAATTCACAAAATCGGCCCTCCCAAAATACGGCCCAAAAATGGGATTTTTTTGGGAATTGGGCGCGTGTCTGAATAAGCTTATTCAGATGAAATTTTCCCAATCCCTAGCCCTAAATTTAACATAGACATTTTGGGCCGACTCTGAGGTGTCCCAAACCCATTTCCATACATGTTTCACCTTTCATAAGTGAACTTAATCAGCAATTTCTTTGTAGAAAATTGAAGTTAATGGTTTAATTTAATGAAATATCAGAATACTGATCAGTTACTTGTGCCAACGCTTTGTTTTTTATGCCAACGCCAAGTTTTTAGTAGTAAGGATTAGTCCGCGGTCATTCCAGGAAATTACAACGCACCAGAAGCAGCATAATCACTTCCACAATGGATATGGATGTCTTTTGGTTTGTTTCCGAATTTCTCGACCAACTTAGCAGTGACAAGGCGTTTAGTCAATGGGAAGAGGCGGATTGCGAGCTGGTTGCAGAGGTTCTTTTTGCAAAAAACCGTCTGACTTTTAATGTTGCTGGGGATTCATCTGAGTGTATCGCTGCGCTTAACACCATTAAGCTGTACAACTTGCGGTTTGTAAGCTCATCGGACGACATTTCTTATACGTACGATTGGGGTGTTCCTGACCGTGTCGACGCTGTTGTTGACATTACAATCACTGGTACGTGCACTGAGTTTGGGATATTCAAAGCCAAGCTGGACGTCAACAAGATACTTTCATCCAACAGAATTCTCATCAGGAAGCTTGACCTTCGAATAATTCATGCCAGCCAAGTCGTAAAAGCTGGAAAAACGGATTCAACCTACTTTGAAGATGCTGCTGACACTTATAATCCGGAGCATGCACACGATTAAGTGGCGTTATCACGGATTTTTATTTGTGTACATCATTTGTATTGTGTAAACGCTTCTTTGTGAATGCCAACACCAACAACAGACGATTCAATAAATTATAAATTAATAGATTATAATGTTAAGTGTTTTAAATTTATTTTGTGTAACAAACGCATGGCATTATTTAGAAGTCTCTCTACAACTGCATTCCACACATGTGATAACTATTCCTTCTCATTTTTATCTTCTTACTAGCATCAAGTTAAAAAAATATGATTGATGCTGCCATTCGCAACCATTATTATCAAGAAAAACATGTTCTTATCCGATTCCGGATGTAAACAAAGACAACACATATGATTTTTGAGCTAAATTTACGTGAGCGCGGCGGTCTCACAATACACCGCAAGTTACATTGAAATGGGCTGGAAGCCCAAACTGGGCCCAAAAGTGGGTTTTGTGGGTTGGGATGGGCTGAATGTTTGAATTAGGCCCAAAACCTTATCCCACGAATCCTATTCCTTATCCTAAAGTTTTGTGGATCTACCCCATTGTCCCAAAAGGGAATAAAATGCTCCTCCAGATCCCACACTCGCCACACTGTCAACCATCTTTCCTGCAACACCTGACAGAATGTCGTGATGGTGAACCAAATCAATCACCTTTAGATTTCCTGGAAGCTTCTCCAATTCCTTAACCTTTTGCTCCAGAACAAAGAATTGGAGAACCAGAGGCTACCGCTACGCCAACTCAAGATCGACATATTTTGAAATCGCCAAAAACAAAAATTTGCATACGTGTGTTGATAGCTAATGTCAAGCAGATACTTACACAAAAAATTTGGCGTGAAATAAATCTAACGTTAGTAAGTTAGGGGCGTTTGAAGTTTAACTGCTTTTTGAACATTTAGTGCTATAAAAGTGCAATTTCGATGAAATAAAAATTCCGGCTATCTTCAAATGATATAAAAGAGGTAGCCGAACAATTTCTGACCAAAAATTTTTCAAAAAGTTAATTATTATTTTAATTGCCCTGTTAACTTCAACCGCAATTATCTTCTTTCCGCTTCCAGTACTAGGCCTAATAGGCACGTCATTAGAATCAGTACCTTTTAATGTACCAAATGCAGTTGTAATTAGGTTTAGTACTGGAAGCGGAAAGAAGATAATTGCGGTTAAAGTTAACAGGGCAATTAAAATAATAATTAACTTTTTGAAAAATTTTTGGTCAGAAATTGTTCGGCTACCTCTTTTATGTCATTTGAAGATAGCCGGAATTTTTATTTCATCGAAATTGCACTTTTATAGCACTAAATGTTCAAAACCATTTAAATTGTAAATGCCCATAACGTCCTGACGTTACTTTATTTAATACAATTTTTTTTGCGTTAATATGTGCCTGACACTAGTAATTTTTATACGCATACAAATTCTTGTTTTCGGAAATTTTGAAAAATTATGACTTCGAAAAAAATCCTGTTTTGGGATAGCGGTAGACAGAGCCATTCTCTTAACTGTGTTTGCCTCCACCCATTCGGGTCCCATTGGAGGAGTCATGGATTCCAGTGGTCCACCTCCAACCACAAAAATCTCATGCAAAGGATGCCGAATATCTATTACTCCTTCCGGTTTCTCCAGACATCTCCCAATCTTGAGAACTTTGAACCGCTCAAAAGCCTCCGGAACAAGATAATTAATAACCATCGGGGGATGATGATTAATCCGCTTCAAGTTATCAATCACCGCTTTCTCCATGTTATCCCCCAGTGCGTAGTGTCCTGCTTCAAACTGCTCCAGATTGACCAGCGCCTCTAGAAACTCCAGCTCCTTGTCACAAACGTACAGTGACATTTGCTTTATCCTTAGGCACTTGATAAGTGGTCCATACTTCCGAAGGAACCTGCTGGCGTCTTTCCACTGCTTCTCATACAATCCCAGCCCAAGATCCGAAGTGTTGTTTAAAAACAGACTGGTTGTTGGAATGTCCAGCTTCATAAATCCTGCAAAACTCCTCCCCTTCTCATTAATCTCAATTTCAGGTGCTAGTTCCGGATGGGCCTTCATGTAACCCTTAACAATGCCATGGATTGTCTTGCACACCTTCCGAAACCTTAGCAAATCATTCCACTCCAGAAAGGGAAGAATGCGACCCTCAATCTGCAAAGAAACAAGAAACCAATCACAAATCTTAAGTAAAAAGTTAACTAACAATTTAATATATTTTTTGTTAGTTAACAAGTGCGGAATTTAACTTTACTCACCACTTCTTCCGGAACACTTAGCAAATTCATTATTTCTTGGGTGCCTCCCACAAATCCAGTATTACGTAAATCTATCAAATTATCAATTTATATAGCCTCCACCCTTCTAACTTCTTGATTAACTAACAGAGTTACTAATTAGTAAAGCAATTACTTTAACTAGCTAGGTGTTAGCAGTAACCCCTTTGGTTAATTAAATTAATAGTCAGCTCAAAGCATCAATGATCAATCAATTCACTTCCTCGTCGTCTCTCGGCCACTCGTCACCACTGGACCAATATGGACCATGGACCGCTTCAACTTTGGGGCACTTTGCTACAAAAACTAGCTGGCTAGAAGGATCATGATCAGCTGTAACGGTACGTCACGTTCTGAAGGGAACTGGGAACTCGGATTTAATTCTTTTGAAATGAAGTTTTAGACAACTAATCTAATCTGAGCAGTTAAACAGTTAGTTAGGTTCCGTTACTGATTAGTTTTGTCTTCCGTTAACCAAGTTTTAATTTTAGGACTATCAGGACTTCAAGTTGCCAAGTTGCGTCACCGCCACAGGTTGTCAGATTGAAGACGGCTCGTTAAAATGGCCCAGAACCTACTGAACATTCCCGAGGAAGTGGTAAGATTTCTAGGTTTTAATTGACTTGTTTTACAGATTTTAAGTGATGAACCGTGACCAACAAAATGTTAATTTTTATTGAAGTTAACCAAGGTTCTTTTAATTGTGTGCAGATTGAATCTGGAATCCTACCTTATCTTCAATGGAATGATTTACTTCGGTTAAGAAGGGTTTGCGGGGCATTAAAGGACATTACTGACAGATACGTAAGGATTAACCCGGACCTAGCACCGGAACTGGAGATTAATGGGTTGGACCAGAATTTTGGGACCTTTCTGGAGTTGGACATTCCTACCACAAAAATCTATCTGAAGAATGGTTTGTTCAATTTGAGTTTGATGGGAAGTGGCTATTTTGAGAGGGAGGAGCAGGACAGGAGGGACTTTTTGGAGCTGGTTGGACCGCTGGTGAAGCACCTGAGGGTGAACCAACTGTCCGGGAATCCTTCCCTGAAGATAAAGACTTTTCTGAATAGCTTAATTAATCTCAGAACACTTAAAATAGATCTTGTAAAGCCGCTAGTTGATCGCGTGGAGTTTAACCGAAACTTAGAGTTTTTGGATTGGCTAGGACTCTGGACAGCCTTTCAGGCCTTAAGGGATCAATACGTGACCAGGGATAACTATCCTGCATTTTTATGTAACTTGAAGGAAATTGACATCGGACAGTTTGAGAACCGATTTAGAGGAAGTGTGTTTCTTCACGTGGTTGCAACGGACCTTCTGCTAACGTACAATTCAGTTCTGGAAAAAATTAAGCTTCCAATTGTGCCCTCCAACCTGACACTTCTTCTCGATGAACTGTACATGTGTCTGCACATCCTTTTTGGTCGATTTACAAGTTATGTCTCGAAGGAAGGTTCCAACTTGAAACTAATTGACTTTGGAAATGACAGTGATCCAGGTTGGAGTAATCCATGGAATAGAATTCACTTGGAAAACAGCTTTGTGACTTCTAGATCAATGGTCACTTTGTGTACCACCTGCTCTGAGAATGGCGTCAGGTTGAACAATGTCAATAGCGTTTGGTTGACCATTCTACTTACAGACATGATGGAGGCTCCCTTGAACGCTGGACAGTGCATTTACTCTCTGGTTAATTTTCATCCTTCCTTGTTTTTCCTGGATTTGCCAAATTTAGAAGAGATTCAGATCAAGAGCACAAGTCAAAGTTGCACGGGACGATTTAATTGGAGAAGACCTGAGTGGCCAAGTCTAAAGAAACTGGGAATTTGTGTGGATTCTAGAGTAGATATATGTCATGCGGAGGATCCCGAACTGGCTAGGATTTTTGGACAGCCGACATCCACACTGTTTGACTTTTTCTTTAGAAATGTAAGTCGACTTGAGCTTACTGAACTTGAACTTAGCTTCAAAACCGTGGCTGGTGGAGTAGGCGTACCAAATTGTAAGGAAATTGGAACTTCCTGTCCAAATCTGAAAAAGCTGTGTATTGTCAACTGGCCTGAACAGGGAATTAGCATGGACTTGGCAAAACTGTGGAAACGACTTAAGTTTTTGGAGGAAGTGGTTTTGGACAGTTGCGAGTATTTGGATGATTCGGCTTTTTTGGTTGACGAGAGGTCTCTTGAAGAAAATTATGGCTGCTTTAATGGTAAGTGGCTATAATCATTTATGCTTAGAAGTGAAATTTGGAATAAAATTTGTATGGTTATCTTTCCAGAAATGTGGCATGTGATGTTTGTGCTGTTTGCTGTTTGTGGAGTTTCGTGGTGTCTTGGAATGGACAGTAGAAAGCCAGTCTTTCTTAGCATGAAACGTGAGTGGTTTTCATTTACAAGCTAAAAATACCAATATTTCTGTCAAAGAGCTTATCGTTTTCATCACCTTCTCAACAGACCTTAAAAAGCTGGAGTTAAGAGGACTTGACAAAATGCCACTAATCACGGATGCTCTCTTCCAACAAGTTATTTGTCGGCTGCCGCTAACGCATCTTACTTTGACTTCTAGTGGACCTTTAGAAAATGTACTAGCTAAATTTAGAAGTTAATGTAAAACTTTACTGTGTAGATAATCATGTATATATTTTCATGTACTTTTGCTTTTTATTTTCTGTATAGGTTACGGCAGCCGGTATTACCGCTTTGCTGAAGGGTTGCTTTGCGGAATGCATTGAGAAGTTTTCGTTTAAGGACTGGTCCCTTGCCAACGTCTCTTGTGAGGAGTTTAAAAACCTGGAATGTCAGTTTAGATCGTACAGGATGATCTAGCCAAATAGCGTTTTTATATGTTTATCATTATGATTATTGATAATATCAATTTGATATACCTATTCGTCATACATTTCTTGAATATTTTTTACTTTGAAAAATCTGACTTCTAATCAATGTGTTGACGGAACTTCATGCATATTTATCCTAATAAAATACTTGGTAAATGCATAGAATAAAACTTGATCAAATACTGGTCTTGCTTGTGAATCACAAGTTGTGATGAAAAGCTGCATGTATAAACCAGAGAGCCTCATTAATTTTTTATGTCCAACCCAACGCAAGTAATACCATCATATTAAACTTTATTAATATTAAATATTATTTAGTATTAAAGGTTAGCATATATTATTATTTGACACATTTATAAACATAGAGCAATTTAACGGCAATTTCCGACTTCATTTGTTAAGCAACTTCATTTAAATCCGAGCCGTAGTTCTGCGCCAATGTCATTTAATGTCATCTCCAAATAAAATAACAATTTTTGTATGTAACTCTGGACTAGACTGGATAAATTTTATGTCGCATATAAAGTAGTAAACATTTTGAGAATAATAAATTCGTTACATTAAAAAAACCAGACAGCTCCAAAAGAAGCATCGAATTTTAATTTAATTAAGTCAAATTAAGTGCTTATTTCTACCTCACATTTCGCTTATTTAAAGTAAGATTAAAAAACTACCAGTGCGCTACTTAGTTTGCGTAGTCTCGTGCGAGCCAATTTTATTCCCTGCATATTTTCAAGACGTGGCATAAACACACACGCTTTCTTTTAGAAATTTTAGACCTGAGTGAATTTAGAAGCAGAAAGTTCTAAAGTTAGAGGTTATTTTGTCGAGTAAAGTGCACTCACTTTTACGAAACCGTGTTGAACGTCCATCAATTCCAATGAACAAAGGGTTTTTGCACTACAACATTGTCCTCCTACGAAATATAAACTTGTTTGGATAAATTGCAAAGAAGGAATAAATTGAAAACTGTCCTACAGTAGTCTATATTTTTAACGTTAGAATATCTTCTACTAATTTCAAAAATTAAACGCAGCCTTTGATTACATATAGCACATCTGTAATGTATACTACGTACGAGTACGTACTATATTCCTTTTCTCTTCAAGTTTTACTGATATTTATGCAGTTGTATGTCTATTTGATCCGTTTAGCATGTAAAATGTCTTAGTTTTGAATACACAAAGTTCTCACCATGCGGTTTTGTAAAATATTTTGCGCTATTGCCTTCGTTTCTTTACATATTCATATGGTTGCAAACGTTAATTTTCTTTATTCCGGCAACTATTTAAACTACTTCAACTCCAACGTGGATTACGTTTCTACAGTTTCCCCTTCCTCGTCAGTTGATCTGCAGACATTTGTGACTGTTCTTGGTCGCTTGAAATATCTCATAGTGATCGATAATTGTATGGGCATCGATTTGTCAGAAAACATGTATCCTGCAATCGTACGTAGATACACAATTGGCGTGGCATTTGTGCAAACAAGGAGACTAGAAGCTTGGGTAACACCTGGAACAAACCAAACGCTTAAAATTGTAAGAAAGTACGATACAAAAAACCACATACATGGTTCCAACTTGACCGGTTGTGAATTCTGGGTACATGTCAATAGACTAGATTGTATGCAATTTGAATTGCTGAATGTTAGCAGCACTTCAAAACCGTGGAGCGGCATATCTCAACTCTTTTTATACTGTCCATTAAAAAATTTGGAAAGACCGTTGTTGAGTGATTTTGCACAAAGAGTACTTTACATGTATCCAAAGGTGTTCAGCCGAAAATATACGGTTTTTCCACCGTCAACTCGTCCAGAAATTGTTGGATTTATTACTGAAAAACGGCTACTTCACACTCAAGTTTATATTGAAATGCAAGAACAAGGATATTACACTTACTGGAATCGTGCAAATTTTGTAATTATCTTGCATATTTACACTGAAGTTATATTAGGTAGCAAAAGCAGTCAAATTCTTGTAAAACATCAGCAAGTTTGTATGTGTCAAAATTTTTGCTCAGAAAAGGTCACCTTGACACAGACATTGGAGTCACAAATCGCTCACCTAGACACCAATGTTTCTCATTTCAGCTGTCCAAAACTTGGAAATCAGTTAACAATGGGTGAAGTACACGACCCTGGTGATATTGGTGTATCAGATTATCTATTAAACAAAATACTGCTAAAATGTTCTGCAAAAAAAGCCTTACTAGAAATGGCACGCAACACAGAATTGCAACCTCGCCAACGTTTATCAAATGCATATGCTGAGGCATGGTTGTCAGTATTTGGAAACTATTCTTTTATATACTTTACACAAGCACGCACTATAGTTCGTGTTTGTGCAAATGGTAAAGAGCTTACATTTAAAACAGTTGATTTGTCAAGATTTTTCCCACTTAGTTTGGGACAATTAGATACCTACTTCAAACACATTGGTTATCGTCATGCAGTGGCCCGGCAAGCAGTTATTGTACCTAGCAGTATAGAATCATTTAGAATATTAAGTTGTGGAAATCGTGGGTTACCAGCTCTACCTTTCTGGGACCTACTTAGTGTGTTTAATAAGGATGTATGGTTTGTTTTACTGTTATGTCTTTTAGTTTTAACGATTCTGCCCTTGTTCCTAAACCAATCCTCAGTAGTTGGGGTCTCCAGCATACTTAGAAATTTAGATGTTGTTTATCGTATAATTGTTGGCTTAGACATTTCATGCAAGAAAACGTTCCTAAAGCAAAATGCAGTTCGAATTGTTTTAATCGTGTATTCTTTAGTGGCAATAGTTTTAAACAATGCTTACAAAAGTGATAATGTGTACAGAATGGTAGTTCCAAGAAAACCGCTACCGTACGACACATTTAGCCAACTTTCTCAAGACAATTTCTCATTTTTTACAAAAATTAAAGAAGTCAATTTTTTTGAAGGATTTTCAACCAACTCAACAAAAGCTGAAAATTATAGACATATAATTTTTAGAGGCAACGGAAGATACAAATTATGGGTTAACGGTGACATGTTCGATATAAAAGTAAATGACGATGTTGAATCTTCCATCGAAGATCGGGCTGTACTTCACAAAAATCTACGTACATTAGTTGACAAAAAGCTTGCTCTTGAGTTGACCACATTCAATTTCTTGTCAGTTTTCAGTAATAACAGCAACGCCATGCGAGAATTACATAATTTTAGGAAACATTTAGAACAAGCTGAACAGAAACTTTTATTGACGGAACTTAGAAAATGCTTCAAAACAGCAATCGTACTTCCAAACTATGTAGCTCACCAGTATTTGAAAAAACTAAACCAGAATCTTACAAGAAGTTCTGAGTCTCAGACGGATTTTAACATAGGAAATGAAACACTTTTTCAAGGATATTACGTCTTTGAAAGTAGTAGAATTACGCCGCTGTATGTTATAAAGCGTATTCGCTCACTTCAAGCATCACATATTTTTGAATGGTGGGACAAATATGTGGGTAAAATAGAAATTGTTCAAGTAGACACGACAAAGCAACCTGAGAAGCCTACAATGACGGGAAACATCTTGGTAATCTTTGTTGTTCTAGTAACTGGACTTCTGTTGGGAATTTTTGTATTCATAGTAGAAAATTTTCAGCAAATTTCTCTATGGTTTATGGTAAATATTGTTAAACTATTAAAGATTAATCTTGTGAAGTTTACAAAGTATGTTCAACAAAGTTTCATATATGTTTTCAAGGGTTTAAGAAAGTTAAACGTAAGTTGTTAGTTTTATATACACCTTTCTTAATATAGATACCGTCGACTAAGCTTGGTAAATTGTTTACTGTAAAAATCTTATTTACAAACTGAAACACTATAAGGATTCTAAATCTAATAATGTTTTTTGAAAACAAAATTGGCAAAAGCTTATATGATAATTCTTCGTACTATGTTTAAGAGGATAAGTAGTATAATACTGGATTACAATGATTTCTGGAATTTGAAATAATATAAAATTAGAATATTATTCAATATGATAAGATAACTTCGCAAGTAAAAAAGATAATTATCTGGTTTGAAGTGTTGGCAATTTGTACTTTTAGTAAAATGTTTGATCGAGCTTTCAACACATTCCTTTAAAATAGGAACGCAATTTTCATAGGATACACGTCATGATCATATAATACAAAATTTATACATAAAAGAACTTCATTAAATCTTATTTTATTTGATCCCACGTGGTAGCAGTATTGATTGCTGTTTCAAATTTTGTTATTCCGTGTGAGTTGTAGTTACTCTAGTACTATCAGACCAATCCAATGTCGGCGCAATTTCCTTCAAAAATTGATAATTGTAATGAAAAAGTTAATAGATTTTACATATTTGGAATATTGGCCTGTACACAATTATAAGCACAACGTGTAAAAACAGGTACTCAGTTAGTTTTAGTATATTCTGTAGAAGCTAACATAGGTTGTCTAATAAATGCGCAGGTTTGTACAAAACAATTACTAATTTAAACTCTTATGAGCACTATAGAAATTGTAACGTGCGAAGTATGTTCACAGTACAAAAATTATACATCATATACACCGCAAATATTCAACCTGAAGCTAGAAAATACATTTAGCATACAAACCCAAACACTTTTTTTTAAGTTTAAAATACTATCCATACTTGTTGCAAATTGTAGAAGACACAGTCTCTGATTACAATTTTTATCAAACGACTTTACAGTCTGCTTTTAGAAAACAGCAAAAATGAAGAACGTTTTACTGTTTTCCTTACTTTTATCAAACTTTAACATATCGTTATTAGATGAACCACTGGCGCCAAACAAGTTTATGCCTTGCGAATACGTTGTCCGTCAAAACATTAAAGTACCTAAGGACATTTACAATTTAATATACATCTGGAACATGAACAGGCTTCTGGTTAATGGAATTCGAGGTTTAAATCTGAACACAATTTTATCTCCATTATCCAGTTCAAAAGCTTTCACTGTGATTGACAACTATCAGGCAGTTGACTTTGCCGAGCCAGTATACCCAGTTGTGATTCGAGAGCCTATGGCAGTGGTGTCTTTTAACAACAAAGAAGCACTTCAGAAACCTAAATCAAATCAAATACAACTTAAGTGGATTCCCAAGAAACATCTTCCATCTAATCGCTCATTCTTTTTTAAACATGAGCTTTGCAAGAATAAATCTAAATATTTAACAAATACGTTTTCGCTTGTTTATAGTGATCACTGTTTACGCTTCAACTTTTTAAATATAACCATGAGCTCAAAACCCTGGACTATGCTTGTCAAATTGGATGTGCTATTTCCCAAGTATGTCGTCAATGGCCTAAACGCTCCTAGAGTTTTCTACTACGAGATTGAACATATACGTAAGAAACCTTACAAAATGGTTTCAACTTTTACACCGACAATCAATATGCTCATTATAAGTCAACTTCAGGACACTGACAAAGAATCCGTCTTTTCGTGGCAAAAACACACGGTGATTGTTAAAGATATTTATAATCCATTCCGTGAAGTGGAACCTGAGTTTGTTCACAATATTTGCATGCTGATTGTTGTTACACGAAAAGGTTCAAATGTAATGCATATATTTGTCTTTAGACAAAAAATTGCAATACGTATCAGTAATGACTTTTACTTTAACTCATTATCCACATTTCACATCTTGACAAATCTAGCACACGGAACGCCGGATCAGTCGACGCACTGGATGCATGTACTTCAGTTGCGAAATTCGGAGAACAATCATTTATTGGAGAGCATTTCGTTGCAACTTATGTTTTGTAATATTTACGACCATTCTAAACGAAGAATTGATGCAGTTCTAAAACACAATGACTGGGAAGATCGAACAGCCGTGGCAGTAGTTATAATGCTTCAAGATTTTCTTAAAAATTTCACATTAGCTACAGCAGATGAAAATACTGTTTGTGTTAACGGTAAAGTAGAAAGTAGAAGTGTGTTTCCATGCTCCGACGGCTTAGACCCGCTGTGCATGACGTGGAAAATTGAAAATGTACATTATACACTAAGTCATTTTAACTCGTTTCTCTACTTCAGAAACCCAACAAGTGATATTCGATTCATAGCATGCGGTCAACGTGGGCGAACCTCATATCCGTTTGAGGAATTAATAAAAGTGTTTGATAAGTATGTGTGGATATGCCTTATAATATGTTTCATGGTTCTAAGCAAAATTATAATACTACCATATTGGAACAACCAGCCAAAGTTAAGTATTCCCATAGTGAAATTTTCAGAAAGCAGCCTCTTTATTTTAAAGGTTCTTTTAGAGCAAGGTGATCCGTTTTCCAAAAAGGTGTTAAACGTATTTTCAGTTCGTTGGATACTAATAGCTATTTTCCTAGCTGCACTGGTATTGAGTAATGCGTATAAAAACACAAACGTATACAACATGATCACTCCGCGGGATTTACTTTTGTACGAAACATTGGAGCAATTAATCAACGATACATTTAAAATTTATGCAATGGCAGTAAGTGTAAATTTTGGATACTTTATGTACCATCCAAAGAGAGCTTTCCTTCTTGCCACAAATCACACTGTGTATGGAGGTATTAAAGCGTTTCCCTATGTTAGTGCCTATTCTAATGTTTACCTAATGCTAGAAAAACTTTCAACTCATTGGCTTAAAGCTTATAAGCTCCATCAATTGAAAAACTTTTCTAGTCTACATCCTAATGTTTTAGCTGAGTTACAAAATCTTTCAGATTCATTAGGACCATTAGTTTTTTCTAATATTATGCCGCGGCATATTGCTTTTACTCCTCCACTTAGCAACTTGAATAATATTTTACGAGATCGATTTGTTCGAAAACAGGATCAATGGTTTAAGGCAAGTTTAACTGAATGTCAGAAAACTGCTGTGCTGTTGCCTACCTACATGTGTGAAAACTATTTATCAACTCAAAGAGATCATACGGCGGGGATGCTTTCCGTAAGTAAGGAGATTTATGGTAGCACGGATATTGCAACAGGTATTGAAGGATATGGACCCACATATCTCTTATTAAGACGGGTGTTTTTCCAGGCATCTGGCATACCCCACTGGTGGTCTAGCATAGTTAGTCAAAGTTACAAAGTGATCGTTCAAGATACACCCCCACCTCACAGTGCCAACATGCATGGAAACATTGTATTGATTTTTTGCCTATGGTTGATTGGCACGGGAATTGCAGTGACAGTTTTTGTAACTGAAATGCGTCATTTGATATTAATTACATGCAAGCGTGTAGTCAGCGTTTTTGTTTGCCAGATATTATTTTTACTGAAAAAGCTCTCTAAGGTGGAATTCGGAACTAAAGTGTATACGATCAGCAAAGACACAAAGTGCAGGTTCATGGTAAATCCTACAAAAGAAATCAACGGGCTATAAGCAAAGTACCAACAAAACCTGGTATTTTAATCCGTCACTGAATAATTATTCTTAACACATGTGTTAACGAAAATACTTTATATCAGTTATTCTGGGTTTTTTAGAAGCTTCATGTAACTCAGCGTAAAAATTTAATGTAAAGAATGCAACTACTGATAATGGTAGTGCGAAGAAATTTGATTTCTGCATAAACGATTATTTTATTGGTTTTATTTCTAATTAAGTTGGTTAATTCGTATGTAAAGTATCAAGTCAAAACATTTAGTATTGCGTTATGTTATTACTGCAGATAATATTATTTAGCTTTTTGCCTTCATAAAGAAGTTAAATTTACTGTAAATAAAAATCTTAAAATCTAATTCGTTAAACGAATTCCGTTTTGATTAGGTTCGCAAAGAATACATCTTTAATCTTCTTAATATAAATATATTCAAAGATCCTACCACAATCATCATAACATTAATGGAATTTAATAACATATACAACATATACAACCGAATGAGCCATATTCAGTTTGATTTTATACTCCTCTGCTTTGTATCCAAATTTGAAAAACTCAAAATTTATTTGAAAATGGAAATATTAAGAGTATGCGTTACTATGCGTATTACACGTATTTATGTTATTAGGTATGTAGAAATTTGAAAAGACTAGTTTGGTAGCTTGTAATGTTTAATATGTTAATATAACGCTCTACATATTATTATGTTATTTGGCCAAATATTATGCAATTGCATTATAATATGATATGATTGAAATTCTTATACAATATTGCTAGACACTATTCAATAGTACTCTTTAGGACTCTATTGATTTTGTTTGTAATGTTCCAATAAAAAAAATTCTATATACCAACGATGATTAACGTTAAGTTAAACTTAAATATTTGCTTTAAATTTCAATATTCATATTGCCACACATATTGGCTACAATATATTACTTAAATTTGAGATATTTTTACTGGTTAATAATGCATAATTAGAAAATACGCTAAAAAACGCATATCTCTCTCCATCCATACAATATTTTTTTAAACAGAAGTACAATGATGCGCATTTGAAATGCTGCATAAGAAACAACCCGGTTGACAAAGCAAGAACAATAGAAAGATCTTTATGCTGTTTGGATCGAGCCCCAGTTACTCATGCAAATGATTACTGGACAGCCACAACTAATTTTGAAACTGCGTAAAATCCGTGAGTAACGAAATTTCAGATACCTATATGCCTATTTTGTATTTTTTGGAGATTAGGTGGCCAATGAAGAATAAACTGGGCTAAGGTCTTACAATATTGCTTCATTTGCCAAGATTTTGTGCATACAATTTCACTTTTAAGTTTGCATTCAATCAGCTCACACTTCGTTTTCTTATCGTCCATACTGAGCTACAACTAATAAAAATGCAATTTGTTATTAAGAAAATGAATAGCAATCTTGGCTTGTTCAAATTACTTCTACAAATTGGAATTTTGGGATTGCCGTTAACCCAAGCATTCTGTAAGTTAGCACAGCACTCTATTCATACAAGTTCAAGAATTTGATATAAAACAATGTTAAATTGCTAAAAATATATTTTTCTTCAGTTTTCAGATGGCCATGGTCATTTGGATACCCCGGTACAACCAACACCTCCGTCTCTGGTGCTTTGGCATCAAGCTCCATAAACTATGGCTTCCTTCGCCCTGGGGGATTCTATCTTCCAGTGACAACTACCACCACCACCACAACCACTACAACTACAGCAGCAACTACTACCACAACCGAAGCGGAAAAGGAAAATTCTACTTTGAATCCTATTACCCAACTGTTAATTAGCGTGTTACTGAGTAACGCCATTTCAGGGAGTAATAATAGACCTGTGGTTGGTGGCGTTGCGCAACCTTTTCCTGTTCCTGTGCCCGTTCCCATTCCAGGAGGAGGTGTGCCTGGAGCAGCAGCAGGAGGTGCATTTTTTGTTCCTGGTGCAGGGGGATTTTTACCAACTGGTTTGTTTCCCAGAAATGGAGTTTCCAGATCTGCACCAAATGTTCGTTTTGCCGATAATAAGAAAGGTAGCAGTAACAGTGGAGGTAAAATTGTGTTTCAATCTTAACTACAAATAAACATTTTTCACTGTTATCTAAAATTTTGTTTTATTTCATTCAAAGATTCATATAACCAACTTATAAAGTACCTTTGAATTTTGAATTGTTTACAAATTCATATACAAGCATAAAAAATTTATTGTCTTATAAATTCATACTGTTGCATTAATATTGCCATGGTTTCTCTATTGCGGAAATAACTTTAGACGATAGTGTTGTTAGCGTGTCCAAATAAATTGGATTAGTAGTATTTTCCCTGAAGTAGGGATTAATTTGAGTCATTTCCCCAAATGTTCGGCCCAATATAGCAGCAGCAGGAGCAGCAGTTGTTGCGTTCCTGATTCTGAGTCTATTGAGAATATTCTGAAACATTACATTAAACTTAGTTATTTGACTGGCCTGTAAAGCTTAAGTACAACATTTGAATACAAAATATACTGATTGTCCTACCTGAATCAGGTCAATAAGAAATACCGAAAATGTTAGAAAGGCCAGAGAGAGAAGTGCTCCCTCCAAAGATGGAAACCCAATACCGCCGTCTCGTGCAGTTTCCACAGTGCCACCAAACAAATTTCTTTGCGCTGTAAAAATATACATTGAAATTTGCATCCAGAGTAAAATATAGAATGGAATTTTGTTTATTTTCATACTTACCATAGTATTTAAATAAGCTTGATTTCACCGCATCCAAACGTCGCAACGCAATGTCTTCAGATAGCCACTGTTCCCCCATCAAGTTTTTCACCAAAAAGCGAAAAAATTTTAGGGCCACGGAAGTAAGTAACTCTGATGTTGATCCCGCAGAAAATATTCTACTTTCTCCAAACTCTTCTAAGGCTGTGTAAACATTTTCATCGTAGGGATACGTGATGGTTTTATAATTATGGCTGGGGTTAACCGAAGGAGGGGGAGATGCCGCAGAAACAACGTCTAACGGACAACTAGAAACATTTTCACTGAATAGGATTAAAAATAGTAACATTTTTACAGATGGGCCAATAAAGTTGCTAAGATTCCATAAAATCTGTTGGTTTTGTAGAAAATGTTTCACTTTGCCCCAAATTAGGTCCATTTTTAACGCATCTGAAATTCTTATTGTCTTGCAGCTTGTCGGTTTCATACTGAAAAAATGCAGGTAGTGAAATTACGTCAATTTGTATTATTGACCACCCACAAAACCAATTAGTATTACTGCCCTATAATATTCATATTGTCTTTTGACCTACATGTCATGCTTCTAGAAAATGTCTAATTGTAGGTTCAGCTCTAGAAGAACTAATTGAACAACGTCTAACGGACAACTAGAAACATTTTCACTGAATAGGATTAAAAATAGTAACATTTTTACAGATGGGCCAATAAAGTTGCTAAGATTCCATAAAATCTGTTGGTTTTGTAGAAAATGTTTCACTTTGCCCCAAATTAGGTCCATTTTTAACGCATCTGAAATTCTTATTGTCTTGCAGCTTGTCGGTTTCATACTGAAAAAATGCAGGTAGTGAAATTACGTCAATTTGTATTATTGACCACCCACAAAACCAATTAGTATTACTGCCCTATAATATTCATATTGTCTTTTGACCTACATGTCATGCTTCTAGAAAATGTCTAATTGTAGGTTCAGCTCTAGAAGAACTAATTGCATAATAAAAAAAATTGTGTACTTGGTTTAATCATTGTCGTGCTGAGCCGGTTACAACAATGTGCACCAAGTGTAACTCGGGTAATGTGATGACCATGACTCATGACCATGCATTTTTCATCTACGCTGCTCTAAATTTTTACGGTGACTTCCTGTCAATTTCGGTTAAATTTGACAAAAAGCATGCAAGCCTGCGCATTGTGTAAGATTTAGAAGGTTGCTGGTGGTGTCTTTAGAGCAAATGTGTAGTTCCAGTTGGCTGAATTTTGTTTGGGCAGAGTCGTGAAACCGTGCAAAAAGTAGTTGTGCGTTGGTGTGTGCACCGACTGTAAAAAAGTTACACAATTTCATATGAATACAATTTTCACGCATTTTACAATGTTATGCCGTGCATTATATTGACTTGAACTATAATGTGGTCAATGTTCTTCTATACTGATTTGAAATATTTAAAATATATCAATTTTCACATGCCAGTACACTTTATACATTGTAATCGCAATATCATTTAAGATATCAAAACTAACTTTGGCAATACGGAATATCACATCCTTTTTTCATCAATAATATTAATATTGCAGATATTTATCAATATAATATTGTAAAATGCACGATTTCATTAACAAGTTATGAAAATGTAGCAAGTTTTGCATTGCATATACTTTCTTAATTTATATTACAAAAATTCTGAGTTAATTTCAAAGCTAATAGTTTAAATGTTATCATGTAATGACCTTAGCTCGTGTGACTACCACTGTGTAACTGTTTTCCTCCTCATCGTCCATAGTAGTTTGAAATCGGAGTACTTCGTTTCCAAGTTATTCCAGGTCGTACGAACAGTTTGATAACCCTACAAAATAAATCCGTAGCAATCACATTTCTTATTTGATGTATGTGTCGCATAACATCAGCAGTATAAGTTTGTGCGAAAAATTCATTCAGTCTTACTACAATGGGAACTTGGCCGAAACCAATCCAAGCATAAATTCATTCATGCACTGATGCACTAGACGTTGACCAGCAAAAAAAGCTTCCCATAAAGCTAGATAGCAGTGGTAGAGCCCAGTTGCCTGTTGGTTAATTTCAAACTATTATCCACACTAGAACTCTTGGAGAACAGTCACCTAGGCAAACGTAGTGATAAAACACAAAACACAATAATTTCGTACCTAAAATTTATAAATTTGAAATTCAAATAGAAACAGGAATATACCTAAACGCAAACCTTACGAAAATCGTCCTGCTTTTTCTTCTTTGTCAGACCGACTTTTTAATAAAATACTTTCTTCACTAAAATAACCATAAAGTTTACACCCACAATAAAGCAATTGGTATATGAGTATAGTAGCCAGCAGACTAGTTAGCTACATTACTAATACAAGAATCAACTTCACAAGGCGGCGCAATAGCATCAGACCAAGGATCACTAAAACCATCATAAACAAAAATCATTAAATTTTTTAAAAATTTTTGGCTAAAATTGGAAAATCTAAGCAAACTTACCTGTATAACCTTTCACACATGCAAAATAAAAACATCATAAAACTCGGTATTTCCCATCCAAAACCGCAAAAGCACAATACTCTCTCAATATAATAAAATTTTCTTTGTATCATGCGTACATAGCCTAAACATTGTGCCAGGTATAAGTAATGTCAAATTGTTCCCAAACATACTTAAAACCACCTTTCACACTCATTGCTAAATAGCAATGTCAAGTTTAACTTATGCTACATAATGCTTTATAAATATATATAAATAAAATATGCTTTAGTTTGGAGCTCTTTTGAGAGCTCATTTAATTGACGCACAGGTTCCAGGTAAAAAGTTATCTTTCTATTTATAAATGGCGTACCTAATCAGTCTATTTCTCAGGCATTTTGGTACATAAAAGACACCAAATAAAAATGCATACTAAATATGATAATGTGTTTTAATACGAAGGAAGTTTTTAAATTTTTAATCATTCAGAGTACGGACCATGGGAAGTTTCCCATCTTATCTAAAATTGTCTACACGGACAAACTTGTGTTTTTCATATTCATACATCTTCGTTCATTGCACCAAGAAAAATGTGAGAAAAAAAGTTATACGAATAATACAAAGATCTTATCTCTAACTAAAACATGTTACGACAAGACAAGATTTATACCTTGTCTTTTTTGTTGGAACAATGTACTTTACAATATAGTTATTCAAAAGGTAGATTCGAAAAACCTGAGAGAAAATGTTGAGGCTGAAACACAGGTTTTTTAATTGATCAACTGATTCACAACTCACCTGAACCGTATACAAATTATAGCAATTATTATAACCATAACCTTGTATTTAAATATATTCGTCTTCTGGATTCCCATTTGCTGGATAAAAACCTTATTAAAATTTCCTTGTGAACACGTTTTTACATTAAAGAGGCCACTTTGTCTAATAATTTATAATATTTAGCCTTCCTATCTATTATTTTATGCTGCTCGTTTAAAACACGTTTCATATTAATTAATTACAAAATGTAGAAATATTTTATACGGCCTCAATAGTTAGCTAGCACAATTGCTTGACGTATAAGTAGTGTTTATAAATGTCTGGAGTGTTTTTGTAATTCCATTCCAGAATCTGGAATCCGGAATAACTGGCTGTTATCTAATCCACGTGAGAAAAAGCGATAAAAATAAGAACACGTTTTAAAGGAATATGTTCACAAGGTTTATGTCAACTTTTGTTGGCGTAAAAATACAAAAATGCTTATAAGTGCCAGCGCCAATGTCCACGTCAAAAATATCAAAACTCCAGGCCAAACAGTTTGGTGGAGAATTCCTACGCCTCTGCGAATTACCGACCTCAGTGATTCCGTGATCAAACTAGTGGGAAGAAAATAAGCAAAATACCGAACCCACGTTTTCATCCCTTGCCATGGCCACAACAAACCTGCATATAATTAGTAAAACACAATTAGTAAAATGTCATATATAAAATCCTGACTATCTAGTGTATACAACCTGCATATGTTACCGCAACTGCTCCCAAAACAAAGGTTACAAATAAAGCTTCCACTTCGTTGTCCAAAACAACGCCAAGCAAAAATCCGGCAGCCTCCCCACCAATACCACTACCAAGAAAGAACGCTTTTAAATTATGACATAATGCGTAATAATAATAAACAAATGTTAAAGAATATCTACCATAAAATGCAAAGTAGAAAGTAGAGCCAATATTGGCCCTTCACTTGAAAATCCCAGAAAATCCTCAAACTCATTGTACAAATCACAATTTGCACAATGATCACAGAGCATTGAATTACTAAATGGCTAATCATAAGCTCCCTAAGGCGAATTCCAGCTACTCGACATCTTTCCATTGTTCCAAGGCGTAAATCTTGAATCAAAATTGTGATTACTTATAAGCAGTCATTTTTGCTGTCATTGTTAGTTGTTACTAACAGAAGTTTTAATTTTACCATTCAGGTATAGCAGGCAAGTAATCAACATGGGTATTTCGATCAATACGCTGTTCACAAATTACATGTATTAAAATCTAAACTTTTTAATATTTATGAACAATTTTATCTGTATTAGGTGTCAATGTACTTACACCATAATACCAATTGGGGTGACATACTCATGGTATCCTGCAAACTTATCGTTTCCAAAGACTGGTTTACGGTGCTAAACACAACAATAAAAAATTGATAAAATAGCAATTTTGAATTTGAATGAATTCAAATATTATATTAACTTATTTTTACCACTAATGGTATTTCAAACTGTTTAGGATTAAAACCACAAAGCTGCGCCATTTCTCTTGCAAAATTTAGATAGGCTTCAACCGCGTCATGTAGTATCATTCTATAGACGAGATAGTCTGCAATTACAACCGACAAATGTCAATAATCCCTACTATTTTTTCACATTAGGTTTCGTAAATGCAAGTTTATTGTTTATTCTCACGAGACATATCCATAGCTAAACTAAATTTAGATCCGTCTAATGTTTCATTATCTGAAAATCTTCCTGCTATGACATAATCATTAAAATGCATTGAGTAATTTTCAGAAAAAGTGAAAAAGCCCCACAGATTGCCATTCATAACTTGTTGTTTGGCTAGTTCAGTTGACATTATGGGAACCTAAAAAATCAGACAAGAAAATGTTTCTATTTGTTGACGTTATCTTAACTTTACAAAAATATCCCTAAGTTACCATATTAAACGTTCCAGTCTTGGTCAAATGGTTTATCACACTGCAGCTTATATGCTGGAAATTGCAGTGTGAACTAAATAAACTATTTTCCCATAAAGCGGTCTCGTTGTCTGATTTGAAGCAAGTTGTGAATTCCGGAGTGTCATAATTTATTACGCCAAAGTTTAGATTTTTTGGGAAAGTTCCCACCACCAAAAGAGAGATGATCACTTGAAATGTAGGAAGTACCAATATGGTTCCTAGAAAACTAGATTTGTCAAATCATAAATTTTAAATCTAAAAATAATGTAGCTTTGTATGTATTTGTTTGTACGCATTTACACGGGATGACGCAATAACATCAGCCAAATTACAGTTGTTAAAGCTCGGATACGTTCAAATGAGCTAGATTTGCAGCTAATTTCATTTAGTGTCTTGGAATTTCTTTGTTCCACATTTTTAGCATTTGTACTTATTACAATTATTTCTCCTGTTGCTATGTCTACTGAGTCGGTACTTTTGTTGTCAGTCATTTGTTTCTCATCAAAATGACAAAGCTTAAGTACAACTTGCTCCAGTCGATCATAACCATATTGGTCAAGCAGAGAAATTGGTGATTGCTCCACCAAAAGTCTGCCATTGCGTAATACACCAATCTACAAAGAAACGGATATAAAATGTTTTTATCTCTGATGACTGGCATTTCATTAAAATTGATTTTTTTCAAATCAGCAATACCGTTTCAGAACAGCGTGCTTCCTCAATGTAATGTGTTGTAACAATCACTGTGGTTTTACGATAAGCAGATAAATGCCGTAGATATATCCAAATGCTGCATTTAAATGATGCATACTATTTAGCGTAAAGAAAAACTGTTTTGAAAATTCATTTACAATCACCTTTCACGTAACACTGGATCCAACCCAACGGTCTAAAAAATAGCAGCAGATTTTAAATAAATACTTAATTTATATGTTTATATGTAATTATGAAACCTAGTTCTGAAATATACCGGTTCGTCAAGAATTAGCAGCGTTGGGTTATGTACTAATGTCACTGCCAAAGACACTCTTCTCTTTTGTCCTCCACTGAAATCAACAAACTTGGAAGTTAAAAAAAATATTCTGATATAGTTTAATAAAAATCATTGCACACCTGCATTCTCTTATCAACTTGAATTTGCTCGGCAGTTTTAAAAAGTCAACTAGCCACTTCCATCGCTCTTTTATATCAGCCTTGGTCATTCCATATAGTCGTCCATAATACTCAATTGTTTCACGGATAGAGAGCTCGCCGTAAAGTGCTAATTCCTGTGGCATATATCCCACTTTTTGGCCTGGTGGTCCTAGTACTCTTTCACCAAACACAAAAATTTCTCCTGAGTTCCATGAACGAAGTCCGACAATACAAGATAATAAGGTTGTTTTGCCAGAGCCACTAGAGCCCAATAAACTATAACTGAAAATAAAATAAAAGAGACTCTAACCCTTTCAAATGGCACTTAAAAACTCGATTATAGTAGTTGAAGTGGAATAAAAAATTAATTATTATGTAGGTCAATGTGGTACTTATAATTCGGTAACAATGGCGTAACATGGTAATTTCTATAAAGCAGGTTGTCTACAATGTGGACATTTCAAACACGGGTAGTAACCGTTCGCGTGGGAATTGTGGGAAATACAGGGGAAATCTACTGAATATTAAGTTCTCCCACAGACAGGTCAGCAAAAAACAGCTGATTATTAAGATCTGCCACTTTGAGAGGTGAACTTGCCCCGCAGAAAAATAAGTTTAACCACTTTCGAAACGTTTTCAAATCTACTGAATTTTAAGTGCCCCCGCCAAAACCACCGGCGTACGAAAACATAATTTTAAGATCTCCCACGTTTGAAAACTTTTCATTTAAACTTAATATTAAGTTCCCCCAAATGAAAACATTAACTTGTTTTACAAAAAAATATTAGATAGTTGTTTTATTTTTTACATGGATCCTGTTTTCACGCTAAGATTCAAAGCGGACAAAATTGGGTTGCTATTTCCATATGATTTGCAAACATTTTTTGCAAAAACAGCCAAATTGTTGGGGTAGAAAGCTTGAGCGTTTGTAATCTCCATGGCTTTAATGTGTTGATTTGATATATACTTTTTTGTGAATTGTTCAGAAAAGCTAATCGGTCGATTTATATTGGAAACACTATGCTTATCCGCAACCTACAGAAACACTGGAGCTGTTGCAGTTATTGCGTCCTTATAAATATAAAAATATTTCTTCCGGTTTTAAGCATTTTAAACATAATTTCATTCACATCATTAGAACTGCTGGGTTTGAAAAAATGAGTTTTGTTACAAAATATCAATGCGAAACATGAAGCAGGTGCACTATAAATACCTTGTTTAACATTTTAGTGAACAAGAGCAGCCACAGCTCACATTGTAAGTATGTATGTAACCGGTTTCAGAGATGACTATGTATCCTTCAGGTTTTAAAATAGATTGATAGCGACAATATACACTATGAATGGAATATATCTAGTAGTGTTGTTGAACACATAAAATGTTCGTATAAGTTGTAGGAGATCAAAACAGATGCAATCTTAAATTTGCATTTAATATAATTCTGGTGTTCCAGCGTGTGCAATAAATAGTGCATGCGCCTAGTCAATTGCGTAGCAATAAATTACATAGTATTAAAGCGTAATTATTCCGTAAGCACTAAGCACAACAACAATAAAACTGCCCACAATAACAGCCCAATAAAGTTTATGGGAATTTGTTTATGTTCAGGTGCATTTACCAGTTTTATTGTTGTTTACTTGTTTTGAAATGTGAATAAAATAAGTTTTAGACCAGTAAATTGATCTGTAAATGTGCTTTAATAACGCAAAAAAGCAAATTAGCGTCATTAATGACGTCTTAAATTTATTTAATGATTGGAACACTACTGGAATGATTACCAAAATAGCAATGCTTACAATTTATGAATATCTTGCATTCATGAGAACCGGTAAAAACAGATCTCATTTAAAAATCGGTATTGAGCATAATTCCCATGATTTTTCCTGGTATCAACTAACTTGTTGCTTAAAACTTGAATACAGTTTTGAATTTCATGTTAATTAGTTGCACTCATTTATTACAAAGGTACAATATTTTACAGATAAATTACTGATTTCTCAGAAGTGGCATGTATTTTCAATCCTACTTTCTACACTTGTTATTAATCAAACTATTATCTTTCCAAAACCTGTCAACAGTCAACAAAGCCGTCACAATGAATTGCCCATGTTACTTTTGTGTTGATAGCATATTACCACCCTTTTTCTAGCATTATACCATTATGGAATAGTACCTGTAGTGGCGGAGTACACCTCTTTATTTCAATGAACAAAAGTAATATTTTTCTAAAAAGATACAATTTTAGCACATTTTCTCGTTATCATAATTCAGTCGTCCCAATAAAAAAGTTGGGATTTTCCTGAATCTAATATGAAAGATAAGTAATGAGGTAAGCGTACATGTTAATGTGAAGCCTTCATTTCATACATTATTGTTTTGCTTCGTGATTCTGAGGCATAAATTCCCTATCATATCATTTCTGCAGTATTGAGATTCCAAAAGCCATGCTTCATGGCTTCATGCATTGACTCACTGACCTAAGTCTCCTACCGATTGTATGCAAATATATTTTTGTGTATACAGTTGCATTTGTTTCGTACCCGTAGAAATGTTGTCACCCATAAATTATGCAAAGCACATCATTTTTGTGGATGTGTAGTAAATGTGATGATAATGTCTGATTTTTTGGTGTCTTGAATGACCCCAAAATTTATTTGCATGAGCCAGAAGTCATAAAGTTATGTTCACTTAAACAAACTTGCGACCTTCTGTTAGTGGCATGTCAACAAACTCGTAATTACATCGTACCTATTGATTGATGTATTGGTCGGATCAAAATTTAACTTTCCCTAGATTGAATGAATGAATCGTTTTGCTTGTTTTATGTTTCTAGAGCAGAAATTCGGCTTTTATTTTGAGAGCAGTAAATGTCAGCTATGCCTATCGTCTTTTAAACTGTCGTGTCCTTTTACCTTAGAATTTGAATTTCAAAAAATCTCGCTCGTCATGCACATTTACTACTGTTTAGAAACCTTTGCAAAAGAAAACTTGGAAATTGAATTCGGCGTTGGCAAAATCATGTTAGCAATGATTTAAATGGTTTTAACGGTCAAATAATTTAGAATTTCGAAAAAAATTCGATTCGTTAATTTGTAAAAACCTAATTACAGATTATTCATCAGTAGATATAGGTGGCATATAAAAGCCGATGATAACCTTCGCGACCTTTTAGAGTTGGAA
Organism: Entomobrya proxima; assembly: GCA_029691765.1. Classification (NCBI taxonomy): domain Eukaryota; kingdom Metazoa; phylum Arthropoda; class Collembola; order Entomobryomorpha; family Entomobryidae; genus Entomobrya; species Entomobrya proxima. Next base: position 36,222,551 of record CM056169.1, on the reverse strand, counting down.
TTCGAATTTTAAAAATCGAGCTACCTCAAGCACGAGTTTTACCTCAAAACAAGTAGATAAAATAAATATGAGCAAACTTTACCTCAAAAACGTGCAGTGCAATAAGGGTGCAATAAAAGTTTACATTACATTGGGATAACGATACTTATAAAATATTAAAACCAAAACGCTTAAAAATCCATCTATAATGGTACCTAATTATATTACCGAAATGGAACTTTATTATACTAAATGTTCCAAAACTATCTTTATATTTCACAATGAAACCAACTTGTGTGAAAAATCTACAACGTAAAAACGTATCTTATGCACATTAGTATGCTTGATTTTTATAGCTTCACCCAGAGACTCATGCACCTAAATAAAGCTTGTGAACAAAGCAAGTCGACCAACACATCAGCTCATCCCTCAGCTGTTGGTTTTGGTGGCAATTGTGTTAAGTACAAAAAAGGTATGTTTACATTTTCACAAAAGTGTAGCCAACAGGTGGAAATCAGCTCTCTATCTCTACCTGATCTACAAATTTAATTTTAAAATTAATCAAATGACATAATATTTCGTAAAATTTCATAAAGGATGTGATTTAACAAAATGTCAGAATTATTATCTGTTGCTGAGAATGTCAGCAAAATATACAATCAGTTTTGTATATTTTGCTACAAACCTTTTAGGATTTCTGAAAAAAGCATTGTTTTTGACAAATTACTTAAACAATTTTGTACATCATTTGAAAGATTTACCAGTGTTTCACATAATCATCTTTTAAAGCTATGGCCACATTTTCAAAATCCCTGTCTTCAAGAAAACTTAGGAATCTGTTCACAGTGCTCTGTTTTGATTAATGAATTCTGTTCCCAGTATCATCAACTCAAGTGTTTGGAACTGAATCTAAAACATAATCTAGACAAACTGGCAGGTATTGTAAAACAAGCAAATCGAATACCTGAAAGAGTAAGAAGAATAAAGTGTCAATTGAAGACAATCTGGACAGACGATGGCAATCAAATTGGAAAAGCTGTCAGTGAGTTTCGAGATGTTCTTCGTCAAGGTAAGTATATTTAAAGAGCATTTATGAATGTTTATCCATGTACAAGTAAAACCACCAATAATTGTTTGTAATTTATAGCTAGCAACAAATTGTTACTCTCCGAACCTCGAATTTTGCTCAAGCGAGTAGACGAATCTTGTCCAAAATCAAGAAGGACGATTATCACCAAATCTGAAATTTCTCCAAATAATGCTCAGGAGCTTACACTTGGTTGGCTACTCTCATTTGCTGTTGTGACATTACTAGCAACCGCAACAGTAACTCCCTTCAATCATGAAACAGCGTCTGACTCAGATTTTGAACCACCTGAGGAGGATATTGATACTGTTTTGTCAGTTTCTACCATAAGGTGTGTGCAAAATATATTTTGTAAAAAAATTGGAATCTTTATATAAATGATTTGTTCAATAAATATTTCAGAAATATTGGCCCTTCGCAGAGCACCGCAAAATTGGCGACTGCACTCCAAATCAACACTAGTGTTGATATTCTTGCAAATAGTGAACCAGACTTAGAAAGTGGCACAAACGAAACTTTTTTCTCAGATCACCACGATGATAACATTGACGACCAACCAGCTTTTGAACAAACAGAAAATCATCACGAAACTAAAGTTGACATGAATCAGATTTCTGTAGCTCGAAACAATCGGCACAAATGTACCCTTTGCTCTAAATCCTTCAAACACGTCACAACTTTAAGGCGACACATAAAAACAAAACATTCTGCAAAACTAAATGACAGAAACTCCAGTACACAAAAACTGTTTCCATGTGTATTTTGCAAGACATCTTACATTACCTACAGACGCTACCGAGCCCATGTGCAACTTTCAGCAAGCCACGAAAAGCTGAAGAAAGTTTATTTTCAACAACAAAAGCTAAAGCGTGATGGTTTAGTGGATAAAAGCGAAAGCAATTCTACCACGTCCAAAAAAAGAAAGGTTACAAAGTTAACTGAAAACCGTTACAATTTGAGAGCAAAACGAATGCGTAACTATACTAAAGTTCTTGCAATTGATGAGAATGAGAAGGAAACAGACGCAGACCCTGAATACAATATTGCTAGTGAAAGCAGTGATTCAGATGAGCTATCTTCTACTTCCAGTGATAGCGAGGATTATGGTCCTGAAATAACTCAAGTAAAACAGGAACCCAGACAACCAGCAACATTGCCCACTAAGTCAAAAGTTAACAGCAATATTCCCGAACTCAAATGCAAACTTGAAGGCTGTAATCTGGGATTTGGCCAAAATCAAGAAAAATTTCAGGAACATCAGAAACTACACGCAAAAGGAAATTTCAAATGTAATTTCTGCTCCCAAGTCTGCTCTAGCATTGTCCAATTGGCAAATCATGAAAGAACAAAGCATCCACCTGAAAACATTCCCGTAACAAGTAAGCGTCTATTTTACTGTCCACGTTGTTCGTATGAAAGTCTTAGACGCGGAAACTATCAAAGGCATTTTGCTTCAAAGCACCTAAATACTTTTGACCCAAAGAAGGGGCAAGAAAGAGCTACTTGCAAAATATGCCAATCAAGTGTATTACGAGAATTGCTGGAAACTCACTTTCAAAAATTTCATGACATAAGCAACATGGTACCGGAGAAAGTAAAACGGTGCTCAATTCAAGGATGCACGGCCTATTTTAAAAGTATTGAACAAAGAAAAATACACAGGCAGAAAGTTCATAAAACTGAGAAATGCAGAAAAATACTAGAATCTACTAGCGAAGAAAGTGATATTGACTTAAGTGGAGTTTCTGAAGACGAGCAAATTATGCCAGGAAACAGTTTTATGTGTAAAACTTGCAAAAAGACATTCCAAACATTGATATCTATTCGTCAGCACAAACGCAGATTTCATCGCAAAAATGTAGAGTTATCAAAACCTGAAAAAACAAGTTTTGGAGAATTTATTTGTCCCGTAGTGGAATGTATTGAGACTTTTACGGGAATACAAGAGCTTCAAACCCATTACAAACTACATGGAAATTTCAAATGCAAATTTTGTAGCTTGGAAACCACTCAAGCCACAGATTTGGCACTACATGAAAGCAATGAGCATACGGATAACTTGGATAATCCTACATTTAAATGCTCCCGTTGCCCAGTTTTCTATGAAAAGAAATTTGCATTTATACGACATTTTTGTAAAAGACATTTGAGCTTATCCACAGGCTCACAACTCTGTCCAATTTGCAATGCAGAAGGAAGCAAACGGTATTTACAAAAGCACAAGGAAGTTCATCACAATATAGCGGGCTTAAAACCCGAAGATATTTGGAGATGTGATCTGGTTCCGTGTCAAGCATATTTTGTAACTAGCACTCAGCTCAGTGTGCACAAAATGAGAACTCACTGGAACGGAAAGTGTCCAGAGTGCGACTATGTTCCAAATCAAGACGTACGATACTCCACGAACAAATTAAAAATTCATCTGGAACGAAAACATCCCGAGATGCTGAGTCACTTCAAATTTAGGTGTACTGCTAGCAATCCCTGCACAAAATTGTTTGAAAGCCAAGCCGCGTTAGAAAAGCATATCGAGATTGTTCATCGGATTATGCAATGCTCCAAATGCGAAAAAACTTTCGCCAGCAAAGCGAAACTGACAAAACATGAAAATACGGTGCATGGACAAAGAAATTTTGTTTGTAACGAGTGTGGAAAAGCATTCAGAACAAAAGATAATCTACAGAATCACATGGAATACCATAAAGACCCGAAAGACTGGAAATTTAAATGTGAAACGTGTCATAAGAGATTTGCACACGGAGGAAAACTGATTGAGCACAAAAGGACACATACAAAAGAGAAACCTTACCCTTGTCAGTATTGTGGGGAGAAATATGCTCATCGTCACAACTGGAGAAATCACATGAAGACCAAACATCCGACAGAATTCCAGGAAAGTGGAAATTGTACAAGGAGAACGGATGGGATATATGTTTCTCGAAAGGGGAGCAAAAAAGGAGAATGCCTTCTTAGCGGTGGCAAATCTCAGAACTGAGCTCACTTTCAAGTGCTAACACCAATTAACACCTATTTGTCTGATATGATTATGCAAATACCGAGGAAGCAAAAGGTTGTAAGCTTTGTAGTTTGGCTGTAGACTTAATTGGTTTAATTGGTATATAATCAGAAGAACTAGCAAATAAAACACAAATATTGTATACCTAGCTACTAGTTTTTGTATTTTTTGATAATAGTCGTTTTGTGTATTTTGTAAACTGTTGACGAATAAACTATTATTAAAAGAAGTTACGTTCAGTTTTAGATTTCAAAATAGGAATTGTCCAACTTTAAATAATTTATCATGATGACCATTCAATGACCATAGACGCAGAACTTTTGGAGACGAGGAATTTTTCAAACCCATCTTTAAAACATTTTCTTATCCTATTTAAAATTTGTATACAAAACTAATTTATTATTTCAACTTTTTGAATGTAAATTTTATCTGATTTCTACGTATCTACGAATATACAGATAGAAAATACGGAAGCAAAAATGACAACCATTTTGCTAACATTTTCTGAATTCACAAAATACATTATTTATTACATTCTGCTCTAAGCCAGTTAGTATCTCAATGTTTTTATGACTTTGCGGCATATTTGTAAATATATTCAATACTCTGTATGAAATTTATAAAACCTTTAGTCGACTTGTTCTAGAAACAGTAGCATAGAAAGTGATGGATATACTTTATTGGAAATCAATGCATCAATTTTTGCAAAGAATTTTATAACATATTGATAAGCCAGCTATTTGTTGAAAAGACAATATCAATTCCATAAGACTTCATTTGATACTCATGAGATCATTCAACTAATTAAGCGACATTTAATTTAAAATTTTAAAGAGTTTTCTGCATGTCATTCTCACCGTGTAAGAAGAATAATATTGATAGACCACTCTAGCGTAAACAATAGAAAATTACCCACAGTTGCCCGGTCAAACTTTGTATCTAGGTAAAAGTATGATACATGTTGCAAGGACATCAGTTTCTTTGTAAAATATCGTTTCCTAACTGTCAAGGTTTTTAAATTACATTTCCAATTGTGTAAAAGTTTCTCACTAACTTCAAATATTTCTGCAGTTGCTGGTACGATTGCGAAAACTATGATATAAAACAAAATCCATAAAGCTATTACAATTGCGTAGATCTTCGACGGAAATACATGGAAACCTAAAACTATTCCCATATTTCCCACTACAATAAGCTCAAAAAGTAAAAGTAAACCAACGGCAGCTCCGTATCGAATAAATTGCATGCCTATAGCATTAATACACTGAAGTTGACAGTATAACGTTACACTATTATCGCTGATTTTCATGCAAAGAAGCCTTTTTAAGCAAGCCGTATAAATATGTACCACCACCATAATTGATACGCAGTTTGTGATAGAAATCCTAGAAATTCCCATTAGAGACCAAAAAATGATTACAAATCTACCAAATAGCCAAACCAGTTGAAAAACCGAATTTTTCATAAGTTCCGCAAAATATAGTAATCCAATGTAGTAAAATGGGTCGAAATTATAACTGACGAGAACTATCGGAGAGATCAGACCACAGACTAGAGTAAAGATAGTAAAACCAATAACTACGATTCCTGTATGGTCGCAAGATTTTCCCGCAAGAACGTTTTTAATTTCTAAAAAATTTGAAATTTACAAAATTTTCAACTCAACTAATCATCTCATTTTAGCATTTTCGATAAATTACCTTTGTAAATTTCTAACATCATCTGCATTAATAGCGCCGTGACAGTTTGGGTTTTCACTTCCAGATTATTTTCAACAGTCATGATTTGCTCATACTTTAAAAGCTGATTATAGTACTGAATATAAAATACATTTGAAAATGTCCAAAGCACCGAATAGCAACCCAAAATCCCACTTGAAACGACGGCACCAATGGCATACAATTTAATTACTGAGGGGTCAATTGAAAATGCACTGTTTACCGATGCCTTCCAAGACACAACAAACATGCACAAAATTATAAACAAAATTAGCAAAACATAAGCAAATGCAGCCAGTTTGTCACTTTTATTATACGTAAATTGTTTGGAGAAAGTGTTCATCTGTACATGTAATTTATGCTGGTACGTGGGTTTATAGGTAAACTTTAAAATGTCATAAGACAACCAAACTAATGGGGTACTCATGTTTTTGCCTTGTCAACGTTGTTTAAATGTCGATAAAATCACAACTTCCTAGTCAGTATATATAGTGTAATATAATCATTTACAAAAACGTGGTAAAAGTTTCAGTTTTTAGTTTTTCTAACAGTTCGCACGTAAAATACAGCGGAAACTGAAAGAGCTACTATTACACTCCACAATCTATTGTGCTATCCCTTATGAGGTACAATTTGTACTGCTGGCTTCAAACCCACTCAAAAATTCATGAATTTCACTCTAGAAAAATATTCCTAAACTGTTATCTAAAGGGTTGTTCCTTGTTCTGGAGACATTTTTGAAACTGCGATATCTCGGAACATTTAGGCTTAATTGAGCTACAGTATTATTTAACATTTAGTACAACTAATAGTTACCAATATTCACATAAACTAAGATTCTTTGGTGCCTTTGCATCCAGTGCTGCAAAGTTCTTGTTCGGCTTATGCTCGAACCCCATATCCCGATTTTCCCGATCATGCTGCCACTTTAGTGGTGATATTTTTCCAAGTAGTATTGAAACCTTGGGGTAAACTGTGTGGGTTTTGTAGATTGTACTACCCTGCCTTACATGAATCCCAAAAACTTTCGATGTATCTTGCCAGTGGAATATTTGGAGCATGTTTTGATTGTGGTCAAGATCTTAGAAAATTATTTTTGTAAACGAATCGGGGTCTAGATTTTGCTCGCTGCTCCTGATCCTTGACTGCTGTTTGGTGCTTCCGGCTTAGTGCAGGCTTTGATGCTCAATTACTGAGCTTTAATTTGATCTAGCGTTTGTGGACTAATGTTGAGTTTGTTGGCTGCAGCACTAATTGAGGTGGAAGGCTCCTCGTCGAACAACTTTGATGTCGTCTTCAAGCTTCCTAAGAAAGCCACCGTTACAATACGTCCTTATGAGAACCTTAACCCTGATGTTTTTGTAGTTTAATATCCCTGAATTATTTTGTATATACATGTCTGGCGGTTACCTTCTTCTACAAAGCGTTTCACTGCTTTAATCTTTGAGGGGCGTATAATGTAACTTTTCTCTTAATCCGGGTTTAAACTAATCTTGTCTAATGCAAAATTTAATCCAAATTTTGTAAATTTGGGGCTAATTCTGCGATTAAGATTAAGCGAGATTAATTTTAATCCGATTTTTAAAGGCAAGCGTAAACTGGCTTACGACCACTCCTGACTGGTCGTAAGTTTTGGATTAACTTCAGTTTTAAGTGTCGGATTGCATAACTTGAGCTAATCTCGTTCGAATAATCTTCCTAGATTAACTAGAGTTTAAACCAAAGTTACATTATTAGAGTAATCTTAAACCGGGCTTAAACTCGACTTAAACCCAGAATTAAAGTTAGATTATACGCCCCTGAGCTTTTAGCGAAATTCTCGAAGTAGGATATAACCAGTTTTACAAACGCCTATATCTCCCCGGAAATCATGACGATGCGTTTATTTTGGAAGACCGAAGAATATATCATATAACCCCCAAAGGATGAGATATCACATGATGCATTCAAATTTTTATCCCCTTCCTTCATTTGCATTTTATTTCTATTCGCATAAATGTCTCCAGAACAAGGAACAGTGCTTTACATAGCATGTCCTGTAGGAATAACATGGAATTATTTTTATTACCTATCTTTCTGTATGCTTGTAATAGACAATTTTGTTGTAGTGTCTTCTCCTTCAGAAATAAAAAACGATTAAAACACGTAACCACGTAAACGGATTAACCAACATATTATCCTGGCATCGGCAGTTGCTGGAAACGTAAAACTTACCTGTCTTGTACCAAAATGTGTACGTATGTTGGTCATATCATATAACTCATATATGCCTAACTACGTTACTATGTGTAATGTCTTAAAACAGCTATTTAGCTTGACTGAATAATGATTTTCGATAATTTAGCTATCAAGCAAAAATGTTGTTGCACTAGTAATAATGGATTGATAACTGCCATAATTAAGTTCAGTATTTTATACTTAAAACCGTTTACTAAGTACATTAAATTTATTTTTACTACCTTAACAAAAGTGCTCAAATACAATATCGAAATAAGTGTCCCAAAAATATAAGGTTGTTTTTTGCAATACATGATTATTTGCTACATCAGTTTGTATGTTTCAAAAAATGTTCGGAATACTTTCAAATATTTGAGTCAAACATTATAAAAAAGTTAAGAGCATCTTCTGATATAATTAATTCCGTTTCTACTATAAGTATCCCGTTTAAAATTAAGGTTATTCAAGCAAGCCAATCAGAATTTTATCAGAATTACGTACAGTTGCGTTCATAAACGTTGTAATAGAAAATAAGTGAAATGAACAAAACTGGAATCCGATATATCTTGCTGTTATCTAACAAACGTGTGAAAATGCGAGAAAAATAAGAACACGTTTTAAAGGAATACAGTAGTTTGCTAGGTTTATGTCAACTTTTGTTGACGTAAAAATACAAAAATGCAAATGAGTGCCAAAGCCACTGCCCACGTAAAAAATATCAAAACTCCAGGCCACACAGTTTGATGTAACATTCCTACTCCTCTGTAGATTACCGATCTAAGCGATTCCGTGATCAAGCTGCAGGGTAGAAAATACGCCAAATACCGAACCCACATTTTCATTCCTTGCCAAGGCCACAACAATCCTGCATAAAATTAGTAACACAAAATTAGTAAAATGTTATATTGTAGTAAATCATGTATATTTAGTACCTGCATATGTCACCAAAATTGCTCCCAACAAAAAAGTTATAAATAAAGCTTCCACTTCGTTGCCCAAAGCAACGCCAAGCAAAAATCCGGCAGCCTCCCCACCAACACCACTACCAAGAAAGAACGCTTTTAAATTATCACATTTTGCTTTAGTATTAATTTCTAAGCTAATGTAAAGAAAATCTACCATAAAATGCAAATTAGAAAGTAGAGCCAGTATTGGCCCTTCACTTGAAAATCCCAGAAGGTCCACAAGGTCAATGTATAAATCACAATTTGCACAATAATCACAGAGCATTGAATTACTAAATGGCTGATCATAAGCTCCCTAAGGCGAATTCCAGCTACTCGACATCTTTCCATTGTTCCAAGGCGTAAATCTTAATTCAAAATCATTAAATGCGTCGTTTCTATTGATGTTCTGAATTCTTGACAATGCATAATATATTTTTATTTTACCATTCATGTATAGCAGACAAGTAACCAACATGGGTATTTCAAGCAATATACTGGTCACAAAATACAGGTATTATTTCTCTAAGTTTTGAATATTTATGAGATACATTTGTACAAGTAGTCATTACACTTACACCATTATACAAATTGGGGTGAGATACTCATGAAATCCTACAAACTCATCGTTTCCAAAGACTGGTTCACGGTGCTAAACATAACAAGAAAAAATGATAAAATAGCAATTTTAAATTTAAATGACGTCGAATATTATATTAATTTATTTTACCACTAATGGTATTTCGAATTGCTTAGGATTGAAACCACAAAACTGCGCCATTTCACTAGCAAAATTTAGATAGCCTTCATACGCGTCATGTAGTACCATTCTATACACGAGATAGTCTGCAGTTACAACGGACAAATATCAATAAACCTAATATTGTATCATTTTTGGTGTTGTAAGTGCAAATTTATTGCTTATTATTACGAGACATATCCATAGTTAAATTTATCTTAGATCCGTCTAATGTCTCATTATCTGAAAATCTTCCTGCTATGACATAATCATTAAAATGCATTGAATAATTTTCAGAAAAAGTGAAAAAGCCCCACAGATTGCCATTCATAACCTGTTGCTTGGCTAGCTCAGTTGACATTATGGGAACCTGGAAAATCAAACAAGAAATTGTTTCTATTTGTTGACGTTTCTTAACTACTTATATAAAAAATATAGCAAAGTTACCATGTTAAACGTTCCAGCCTTGGTCAAATGATTAATAACACTGCAGCTCACAAACTGGAAATTGCAGTGTGAACTAGATAAATTACTTTCCCACAGAGCTGTCTCATTGTCTGCTTTGAAACAAGTTGTGTATTCCGGAGTGTCATAATTTATTACGCCAAAGTTGAGATTTTTTGGGAAAGTTCCAACCACGAAAAGTGTGACGATCACTTGCGTTGTAGGAAGTACTAAGATGGTTCCTAGAAAGCTAGATTTATCAAATCATAAATTTTAAATATCTAAGATAATGTTACTTTGTAATAATTTGTTTGTACTCATTACACAGGATGACGCATTAACATCAGCCAAATTACAGTTGTTAAAGCTCGGATACGTTCAAAGGAGCTAGATTTGCAGCTAATTTTGTTTAGTGCCTTGGATTTTCTTTGTTCCTCATTTTTAGCATTTGTACTTATTACAATTATTTCTCTTGCTGCTATGTCTACTGCATCGTTTATTTTATTTTCAACGATTTTTTCTTCATCTAAATGACAAAGCTTAAGTACAACTTGTTCCAGTCGATCATAACCATATTTCTCAAGCAAAGAAGTTGGCGATTGTTCCACCAAAAGTCTGCAATTACGTAATACGCCAATCTACAAAAAACGGGTATTGTATATTTTTATGACTCGCAATTCTTGAAATTAATTTTTTTTAAATCAGCAATACCGTTTCAGAACAGCGTGCTTCCTCAATATAGTGTGTTGTTACAATCACTGTGGTTTTACGGTAAGCAGATAAATGTCGAAGATATTCCCAGATACTACATTTAAAATATTAAATGGTACATTATACTTAATATAATTAAGATAGTTTGGCAATTTACTTATGCGTACCTTTCCCGTAACACTGGATCCAGTCCAACGGTCTAAAATGACAGCAGTTATTTAGTGAACATTTTGATTGATATTTAAATGCGCTTATGAAATTTAATATACCGGTTCATCAAGAATTAACAGGGCTGGATTATGTACTAGTGTTACTGCCAGCGACACTCGTCTCTTCTGTCCTCCACTACATATGAACCAAATTAAATTTAACCCTTTCAAATGGCACTTAAAAACACGATTTTAATAGTTAAAGTGGACTAAAAAATTAATTATTATGTAGGTCAATGTGGTAATTATAATTCAGTAGCAATGGGGTAACGTGGTAATTTCCTTAGAGTAGGTTGTCTACAATGTGGGGATTTCAAACACGGGTAATAACCGTTCACGTGGGAATTGTTGGAAATACAGGGGAAATTAACTGAATATTAAGTTCTCCCACAGACAGGTCAGCAACAAACAGCTGATTATTAAGATCTGCCACTTTGAGAGGTGAACTTGCCCTGCAGAAAAATAAGTTTTACCACTTTCGAAACCTTTTTGACTCGACTGATTTTTAAGTGCTCCCGCCACAACCACTTGCCTGCGAAAACTTAATTTTAAGATCTCCCGCGTTTGAAAACGTTTCATTTAAACTTAATATTAAGTGCCCCCAAATGAAAACATTAAAAGTTTATTTCGCATTTTTTAAAATCATTACTCACCTGCATTTGCTTAGCAACTTGAATTTGCTTGGCAGTTTTAAAAAGTCAACTAGCCACTTCCATCGCTCTTTTATATCAGCTTTTGTCATTCCATATAGTCGCCCATAATACTCAATTGTTTCGCGGATAGAGAGCTCACCGTAGAGTGCTAATTCCTGTGGCATATAACCCACTTTTTGGCCCGGCGGTCCTAATACTTTTTCACCAAACACAACAATTTCTCCAGAGTTCACAGAACGAAGTCCGACAATACAGGATAATAAAGTTGTCTTGCCACTGCCACTAGAGCCCAATAAGCTATAACTGAAAATAAAATTAAGTTGTTTCAAATTGTTTCAGAAAAATACAGATAGAATTTTTTGCTATAATTTTTACATGGTTCCTGATTTCACGCTAAGATTCAAATTGTACAAAATCGGTTTGCTATTTAAATATAATTTGCAAACATTTTTTGCAGAAACAGCCAAATTGGTGGGGTAGAAAGCTTGAGCGTTTGTAATCTCCATGGCTTTGATGTATTGATTTGATATCCTTGTTGACAATGTGCCAATCAATCTTTATAAATGTGGAGTTTCATAAAATACTATATTGGACACATTATGCTTATCCGCAACCTACAGAAAGACTGGAGCTGTTGGAGTTATTGTATCATCATAAATAGGTTTGCAAGCATAATTGCATTCACATCATTGAAACTGCTAGGGTTTGAAAAACTATGTTTTGTTCGTGAAAGATAAGAATTGATAAGATTCAAGAAAAATATGAATGCGCAACATGAAGTAGATGCACTAGAAATACCTTGTTTAACATTTTAGTGAACAAGGGAAACCACAGCTCACATTGTAAATATGTAACCGGTTTTAGAGATGACTAGGCATCCTTTGGATTTAAAATAGATTCATAAAGAAAATATGCACTATGAATGGAACACTGAAGTGCTATTGAAGTTGTAGTTGATAAAAGCGGATGCAGTCTTGAATCTTGCATTTAATGTAATTCTAGCTTTCCAGTTTAGGCATCACATAACGTATGCGCCTAGTCAATTGTGTAGCAAGAAATTCCATATTACCAACAAGAAATTATTTTCTGCAAGCAATAAGCACATCAACAATGAAACTTCTTGTGACCAGTAGAAATGGATATTCAAGAAAGTGGGTACGGCATGAGACAGGACTCTCAAGGAAAACCCCAAGCAATTTTACCGTATGTGGAGGGTCTGACTGAATCTGTTGCACGTGGAATCAACCGCAAAATGGGTAATCTTATCGGATATCTACCATTCCAGCGGATGTCAGAGTCGGTAACCACACACAAGGATAAGGAGATATGCAAGGACATAACAATGACCTGGATAGACGACTTAAAGAGCATAAAATCACACAAAAACGGTGACCCAGAAAAATCGGCAATTTCAGATATTGTACGAGTGATTCTTCAATAACCCATGAAATTTTATGGGATCAAGTAGCGTTATTAGACATTGAAGACAGACCATACCAACGCAGCATCAAAGAAAGTTGCATAGAAGGCGCTCAAAGTAGGCAAACCATTAATGAACAGGAAACACGAGACTTCCTGTTTGCCATGCGGAGATACTGGACCAAGTATACAACTTCTAATGGACCAATCACTAAGGAATTTAATTATTTGGACTTTTATCCACTGTGGAATATTATTGGATTTTTGTAGTTTTGAAGCATCTAGTTCGTATTTTTATTATTCATTCTTGTGAGAAATTCTCCTGATGAGGATCTGAGATGGGATCAAAACGTTGGGCCGGGTTTAAAAATCTTTACTCTACACTCGTTGTTATGTCGTTAAATTTATTCACACCAATATAAAGCTTCCTACAATAACAGCCCAATAAAATTCATGAGAATTTATTTTTGTTAAGTGCATTTACTAGTTTTATTATGTTTTTGTTTACTTAATATGGAATGTGCTAAGGTTTTAATAGACCAGTAAATGGATCTGTAAATAAGCTTTTAAAATCCAAAAAAAACTAATTAGCGTCATTAATGACGTCTTAAATGTATCTTAATTAAGGTTTGGAATGATCACTAAAATCGCGATGCTTCAGATTGATTACCATCTTGCATTCGTGAGAACTGGTAAAAACAGAATTTACAAATAGGTATTGATCACAGTTTGCATTATTTTTCCTGGTATTAACTTGTTGCTCAAAACTTGAATACAATTTTGAGTTTCATGTTAATTAACTGCACTATTTTTTTGAAAGGTACATTAGTTTTCAGGTAAAGGTTTGATTTCGCATGCAATTGTATGCCAATTTTACACGTGTTAATAGCTAAACAACTAATTTACCTTAACAAAACCTCTCAACACAAAACAAAGACGTCACACTGACAATGCGTTGCCCATTGCCGCCCTTGTGTTGGTGGTATATATATTACTGCATGCCATCTTTTTAACCATATTATTAAGGATAGTACCTGAGGTGTCGGAAAAGATCTGAGATTATTAACATAGTTCTCTTAAGAGGATACATTATAAGTCTATTTTCTCGTGATGATAAATTTAATTATCAAGTAGAAAAGTTGGAGTTTCCTTAAACTTTTAGCATAATAGATATGAGAGGACATGTAATTGTAAAAACTACATTTCATGCGTGTTTTGTTTTGCTTTATGAGAAGCAAAAATTCCGTATCATATGGCATATGAATTATGAGCCGCATTTCTGCGCTGCAGAGATTCCAATAGCCAAACATTAGCCTCTCCCCCACCCTTTTTGTACAAACAAATTAAAGCATACCTATATTATTCGTTAGCTAAAAGTAATGTAAACAAATTTAAAATGTAAAGATTATCAAATCCAGCAAAAGTAGAACAGATATTTTAATAAATGTTTTGTAGATCAAAACCAGTAAGTACTATTCTTGTCACTATGCCTTATTGTAGTAGCAGCCGTCATTAAAAACAAGTAAAATATTTTTGCGGTTTTGTTTTGCACTACTGTAAATGCTTTTTTGAAACCATCATCACTGAAAAGAAGCTACCCAAAACTACAAATTACATCATTTGGTAGCTAGTGGTTAGCATAATTGCATTAAGCAAATGGTAACCACTGAAATAAACAGGATCAAGTTCTCAAATTAGGAGCTCCAGTTGTCTTGCATATTATTTCATATTAGTTTAAGTTGTATTGTTGAGATATCAATTTATAAGGTTTTTATATCATAGAAACGGAAATCTGCATTTCATATCCATTGACGTAACTTTTGTTGTACCATCTTTCGATAGTTTTACATGTATATACTAGTACTTAAAATAAATACTTTACCAGACAATTGTAACTGAAAAAGTTGTAAAAAATTTTAAACTGGGTTTGGGTTTAAACTTTTAATTGGATTTAAACAAAAGTTGTGCATTTATTTCATGAATCAAAAAATCTTACTTATGATTTTAACACAATTAAGTTGATGGTTGCGGACAACGAAAAGTCGAGCAGTACCAGTGATGTGCTCCTATCAAAGAAGTTAGAGCCCAGAAAGTTTATTTTTAAAACTTTAGTGGATTTCCAGTATCTCGACTGTAACCTCCTTTTTGGAGAGGTAGATAAGATTCTCAGCATATTTCCGTCACAATAGGTACGTTTGATTAATAAACTCGTTGAATACACTTTAGTTGCGTATCGAAAATTTAGCATGATGATGCTCAGCATTGTTGTAATAAAATTGAAGCAGATGGTTAAAACCCATGCATTTAGAAATTTCCAGCGAGATATTATAAGATAAAATGAGATCGTCATTGTCATTGGTGCCATAAGAACATATCCACAAAATATTGTAAGTTGGTGCAACTCATTGAACAAGGCGCACAATATTTGAATTTGTCGATAAATCAAGTGTATAGAAAAGTAGTTTCCTGGGGATATGCGAGACACCGCCCTGATTATATAGACATGGGTTTGATTATTAAATTAAAAATTATTTGTTTACATACACAAATTTTTAAAAAGCTCACCTTCGATACACTTTGATTGTAGCGTGCTGACAAAACGTTAGTATTTGCATGCTGAAGACCACGGCCAAAATTCCATAATTACAAATTATCCGCCAAACCACGTAAGTGGCAGCACAACTTATTGTCCTCTCCAATCCGCTGATTATCAAACGAAATGCCAAGCTTGAATTATCCACGCTGATTATACCAAAGACTCCGACAGGCAAAATACTAGATGTAACTGGAAATAGAGCAGCTCCCAAAGCAAAAGTAAAACAGTTTACTTGAATGCAGTTCAAGTTGCCGTTTGTCAGCAGAATCATAAATCTTGACCTCATATCATCAGTTCTCAGATGTTGATTACGACGTTCAAACGCCATTAGATTATTCAAATATTTTGCTAGTGTGCCTGTGTGCACACCAAAGTGATACGCAAAAACAGCATGGAGTAACGTAAATCCTATTTGCCAACTATTGAGCACTTTCTGTTCTAATTTGGAACTTTCCATTACAAACTTGTAAATGCTCACTAGAATCACCAGCATCAAAACGCTTACATGAATTTTCCACTGGTTTACGGCGTTATTGGGATAAAAATGCACCAGTCGCTTGCACATCCGAACATGAATAGGTGAATTGAATGGTAATAAATTTAGTTGATCAACTAAACAAAATGCTTTCTGAGCGTATGGGAGTAACCCTGAGCTTATCAACATTTTGGATGGTTATCGAGACAAAACAGTAGTTTGCTAAATGTTTCTTCTCTACAACTTTAAATAGATTGAGACAAGTGAACAAACTATTGGAAAGAAATTGTTTTTATCTCATTACGCAGAATTACGTAAAATGACTGTCTAGAGAACAAAAATTATGTTGTTATGGCACAAAATAGATGACTCGGACTGATAATAAATCAAACGTGTTTACGCCAAATGTTTATGTTGGACGACCCAAGACAAGATTTGCATATTTGGTGCAAAGTTTTATCTAACAGTGCGTGCCACTGTTAAATGCTGGAAACTGCCAAAGTTGTGTGTACACAAACCATAAAGTTAAATATTTATAACGTTTAAGGCATAAGTACAAGCAAAATTACTTTCTGGACAACAACAACCCATCTACAATTCAGATTTGACATTTTTCTTGCTGTCCTCTTTCTTTTTAATGATAATGGCTTTTTGTGTCCTATAAAATCGCGTAAATGTTTAAATCTTTCAGGTTCTAGAACGAAAAACATCTATGTAAATATATTCTTCTGATTCAGGCAAAATATATTTTCACTATGTCTGGATAGTTGTGAGTGTTATACTAGTGCTGTCAAGTGTAATGTTTCTAAAATTTACAATGGTAGTAATAAAATCTCAAGACGTAGAACGTCGTAAATGAATGTCGGCACCGTGTGCTCCTGTGTTGCATAATTAATTAGAAAACCTAGTAAACAACGATATGACATCGTGACGTTTCTGGATGTTTACCTCATTAAAAGACGTATTAAGAAGATTTTAATTGCCCAGTTGTAAGAACCTTCAGCAGAAAATGTTGAACTTTTACGATTTTTGTATCTCTGTTCGATATAATAATGTTTTATATTTTCTATACTATAGTATATTTGATTGGGATTTACAAAGTTAGTACACTGATAATTATACTATATTTTTATTGTAAAATTATGTGCTGACACCTACTATCAAAAACCATCAAATGCCTTTTAAAAATTATCATATTACAATAATATGGGCCTACGTGCAGTAGTAAATGTCATTGTATTTTTATCTTTTCCATACACTTTTCACGCTAGTTTCAGAAAAGAACATCATCGAAGAACGTAGTTTGAGTTCTTCCGTATTAACTTAGGTACTTCTAGAATTATTTCTCATCTTACTGATGACTAAGCCCCAGTGGCGTATTTCTTTTGTCTACTTATTTTTTACCCCCAATGTGGTTTTCACGAAGAAGGAGACCAGATTATCTTTTTAATTTTTACTCACCAATGACACCAACTACTCATTTTTTAGTAAATATTGCGAACTTTTTTCCTGCTCTTTTCCTATGCATAATTTGATTGCCGGAAATTCTTGTGTGCTGTAGTCTCCGTTGCTTCTTATGCTCCAGTTTCTCGTACCATTTTAACGACTCTCTGTCTATCATTTTGTAACTCCAGCTGTGCCTAGCTTTACCTACGAAGTAAATTCCATTTTTTAGGGTTCAATGGGTTTGTGTTTCTCATGCAAATAAAATCAAATAAAACTTTTATGTAGTGTGCATACTTACTAAAAAATTAAAAACCATAATAATAACCAGTTGTATCAGTTAAGTAGTACACCATAAAAATGCGGTTCTAATGCATGTTAAATATTGATTCAAAAATACAATTATTTACTTTATTCATCTTTTATTTTATTTGTGGTTGAAAGACGCGTGTTTGTTTGTAACGTAATATTTCTAAAACAGATATTAAGCCCACAACATTCGTATTCACCACATCATAAAATATTAAAACCGTCTGAACTTTGCTGTGTTTGCTTTTTGAACAAGCTAGGTTATAAAATAAAATGAATGAATAAATGATGCAAGTATCTCTTCTGATATCATGTGTCAAAAAGGCCAAGTGCTATTTTTACAGTTGACGCGTTTATAATGTGAATGTTAAAGTCAGTCAAGGCTCACGGTTGCGTTTGCGACCGTGACGGTCGCTTTTACACCCGGGTGCAAATGCTGCAAGAGCGCCCATGACGGTAGCAAATGCAACCGTATGTTGTTGAAATTTATCCAAAATACAAAACACCCTCATAGACAACTTTTTGCCCCCTTTGACGGGTATGAGAGAGTATGCCCTAGAAAGTACACAAACAAGGAAACTTTCCGTCATGGCAAACCAAACCTTCATCATGGCAAATCAAACTTTCATCATGGCATTTTCGAGCAACTAGATAGTTAAGGTCAATGTAATGAAAATGCTAGTTAAAGTAGAGTTTTGATACTTGCATTTTAATAGTAAGTTTTGGCATGAGTAAAGTAAAGGAAATGACTACCTACGAGTGTATAACGCAAAGATTTATTGAAATCCGTCCCAACGTTTCAATCTAAACCTTCGATACTCATCAGGGGAATTTTTACAGAATAAATTTGGAAATAAGACAGACATAATAAAAAGCAACAATGGTTCCTAACTATAATCTAAATAAATTTTGTTTGATTTGTTCCTTGGAATCTCGTGTTTCCTGTTCATGAGCTGTCAGTCCTCCCTGATCGATTTTTGTAAACGCTTTCTTTGATGTAGCGTTGATACTAGTGATGCCAAAAATCGAAAACTAATCGCGATTAAAACGATTTTTGTCCAAACGTTTTATCCAAAAATCGGAAACGGTTTGGTCAGCGAAAAATCGTTTGTAAACGTTTTATTCAAAAATCAGATCGAAATGGCGATTAATCGCGATTTTTACAAACTGTTTATTTTATATTTGAGTGGTAAACGAAACCTGAAAAATTATTGCTATGTAGTTCAGGAACTTCATGACAGAGCAGATGTACACCAATTACTTGGGTTCATTGGGCGTTTTGACTATTTATTATTACTTGGTATTCTCTTTGTTTAAATTTGTATTGCTTTAAGTGAATTTTGCGACAAAAGTTCTGTAGTTGGGAAAAATCGCAATTTTACCGATTAGCAAACGTTTTAAACACTAATCGGATCGGAATTGAAAATGTTTTGGAAAATCGGATCGGTTTTTCCGATTATCCAAACGTTTTCATCAAAAATCGGATCGGAAATCGTTTTGGAATCGCAATTAATCGTTTACCTTCACTAGTTGATACGGTTGGTCTTCGTTGTCCAATAGTTATTAGCTCGCTGCTTTGCAGAGGAGCTATTTAAACAGTTGTGAGGCCGTCTGCCTGTCCGTCCGTCTACTTTATTTTATCGTCGTCATAGCAGCGAGCATCTTTAAATGTTTTACCATGGATGTTTTTGGTAGTACATAATGATGTACTAAGCTTATTTAATCATATATATATATATATATATACTTTATTGGTCAGTTTAGAAGTACAAAAATTACAACCTCACTGAGGCGTTGAACCATATTTGGTTATTACGCACAACCAATTAAATAAATATATTTAATAATAATAAAAATGATGGTAATTAGAGAGAAAGTAAAATTGTAATTAATACAAAAAAAAGTTGATTAAATATATTTGTGTAGTTTTCGGGGGGAGCTTCACTCCCTTGTCCTCAAGGCACTTAACCTTGCCCTCTGTGTGGCGGCGGCGTCCAAAGTTTTCCACTACCTTCTCACTTCCCAGCTTGTCACTGGCCACATGGTTATTGGTAGCCTTATCCTGCAACCTGATTATTGGTAGCCTTATCCTGGCCACTTGGTTACTGGTTACCTCACTGGTCACCAAATATTGGTAGCCTTATCACTGGTACCTAGTCACTGGCCACCTGGTTACTGTTCACCTTGTCACTGTTATCCTGATCAGGGGGATCCCTGACTTCCCAAATTCACTTGATGATTATGATAGTGGGAGCAGAAGCAGAGTTCCGGGGGCGGTGGTGGTGATGAACCAGGTATCATCACACTTATCCTCCTCCTCCCTCCACAGCAGCTCCCATTCAACCACTACCAACTCATTGTCATCCTCATCACCAAGGGAGAGTACCTAACAGGACTCTCCACCGTGGTGGTGATATCCTGGTTTAGGCAGGTAAGGAACATACGGTAAAACTTACCGCGTTCCTTACCTGACCTTAACCGTCTAAAAGTGAGCTAAATTGGGGCCCGAAAATTCCCTGTCAATTCAAGGTCGTGGTCACCTCTTACTCCTCACTTATAACTTTTTATTTAATTTAATTTAACTATAGTTATTAAAAAAATAAATAAAAATAATTCACAGACAGCACACCAGCATCAGGGTGCACGTCTGGTTCGCTCCGTCGTCGACAGAGGTCTTTTTATTTAATCATATAAGATGAAATTTGAGTTAAAATTACATTGGTAGTAAGCTAAATCAGCTTATTTAACCATTCATCTTAATTAGTTAATTACTCTGAAATGCGATGGTTGAATGCAGAGTTTTAAAGCAAAAAAGATGTGCATTTTACGTCGTTTTTGTTATGTATCAACGTACACCCGGTGTAATTTTTTAAATCGTGTCAATAATCGCTAGTTTTCAAAAATGTTCAAAAATCACGGTGTCTCTTACAACCGTGACGGCTGCATTTGCGCAAGAGCGACCGTCAAGATCGCAAATGCAACCGTGAACCTTGACTGAAAGTGTTGCTATACTGTAACATTGGAACATATTATTAATGTAATAAATATAATAAACTTTACTTACTCACTGATAAGAGTTTAGATTATAAGGTCATATTATAAGTAGATCGAAGCTTACAACAAGTGCACAAACTAAATAGGACGAGTCTTATGACAAGATGGTGATGTCAAATCTAGTTTATTTTAATGGAGAATTATTATCAAAACTACTAGTATATACTTGTGTGAGTTTGTGTATTTTTGTATGTGTGATTTTTTCGTATGGATGTTCGTGTTTAAACTTGCTGGCGTGCACTAAATTTCTCACTAAATGTTGTTTATTACTCCAGACAGTGCAAGGTCAATTTATCAGATCGCTTCGCGTTGGTGAAGAGCAAACCAGCAGATTAAGTTTAGTCTCTGAACGAATCCAACTTGACTTTATTTATTTGATTTTACTATCCTTTTGGGTTGCAAAACATTTGGTGTGTAGAACTGGGAAAACATCAAAGATTCAGTTGTCACTATATTTCTATTACGGCAAATCAATTGCATTGATTTTTTGAGTTTGAATCGAGGAATCGATAAATAGACAATAGGCTATAAAACGGCACAATGAATTGGAAAAGTGTACAAATGCCGTGTTTGGTTTAGCAAAATGCTTATTGCTTGTGTTTTCTACAAATCAAATTTAGATACTAAATGCAGTGGACGTTTCCCAGAACAAAAAGTATTTTAAAATATTCCACGTAGCTTAATGATGACGTGTGGACTCTAACAGACTAAAGAAGACCAAGAAAAAGTTTTTAGTCAGACAGTTGTGTTAAATGGAACGGATTAGTGACAAATTGTAATTAACGCCCCTCATCAATATAAAATGAATTTTTTGCAAATTCCTGAAGAAGTGGTAAAATATTTTAATATTTTCTCTAGGAACTTATCCCTAAGACCTCAAACTAACAATGACCTTATTTTTTCTCAACTCATTTATAGATGGAAAAGCACATTTTCCCTTTTCTCACATGGAATGATTTGCTCAGATTTCGCAGAGTTTGCGATACCACATACGGCTACATCATGACCTACATTAATATTCACACGAATCTAGCTCCGGAACTGGAAATCAACGAGGAAGACAAGAACCTCAGTGGATTTCTGGAAATGGGCATTCCTACTACCAAGCTCTTTCTAAACAACAAATCAGGTTACAACTTCTACGAAATGCAGGAAAAGGCTATTACTGATCAATTTCTTCTCAAGTATTGCCATCTTCTTAAAAGTCTTCGTGTAACCGAGTTATCAATGTACGTACCAACTGCTGAAAATAACTTTTTGAGTGCACTGACCAACCTGGAATGTTTCAAGGCCACAAGAACAGGCATTGGGTGTGAAATGTTTACCAACGAAGAAATGCATGCTAAAACTAAACAAAACGAAGTTTTATTAATGTCAATTCGCAACCCCAACCAGCAGCCCCTTCCTGAAAATTTCAGAAAGCTGAAGCAGGTGGAGATCGGCCCAAGCCAAGAAGGAAATATCAAAGTTAAGTTTGGAAACATGACACATCGCTTGCGTCAATATTTGCAATGTCTTCCGGATTTGGATCTACTGTCGGTTCCGTTTCAACGAGACTTGTTACCGCAACCCGATCGAGCTTTACAAATGTACTTTACTCTGCTGACAGACTATATTCAGCAAAGAGTGGAAAGTGGGAACAACTTGAAAACTTTTGATTTTATCAATTTCCATGAAAATCCCAATTTTCCAGTTATGCTGGCATCCCCAAGCTTTTTGAGGCTTTGCTTGGTATGCATGCAAAATGATATTCAGCTAGCCAATGTGTCTCCAGACTGGTTTATTGACCTACATAACAGAAATCTTGTTGCGGAATTGAAAACTTCAAAATTGGGAATTCCTATTGTGTCTTTAGTCAACGTAAATGGATTAGTTTTTCCGTACTTGAAAATGCCAAATCTACAGAAAATTGAAGTTCGGGCTGCCGTTGCAAGCAATGTCTCAAATTTCATTGCTCATCCTCGTATAAATCGACCTGATTGGCCTGACTTAAAAATCGTGGATATTACGCTGTATAATAGCAAGATAAATGCTATGGTTAGAGACGACTCCGGAATGTTTGAAGAAAGAACCAGGAATTTATTCCAATTTTTCTTTAGAGGTGTTTGTGGAGAAGCAATGGCTGAGCTGCGTTTGAATTTTGAAGGAATGAAGGAAGTGATAGTACCAAAATCGGAGGACATTGTTAGCTCTTGTCCAAATTTGAGAAAACTATGTTTTCGTTACTGGCCCGGTACTAACAAGGCAATTAGCAAGCTGTGGAAAGGACTAACTGTTTTAGAGGAAGTGTCTTTGGAGTATTGCACAAATCTAGGGAACGTGGCGTTTGTGGGAGAGGATCGAAATGATCCAGTATTTGTCAAGTTGAAAAGTAAGTGCTTTTTATGCATAGTATTCATTTAATATGGTTGTTGAATTATCCATCTATTTTATGGCTATTAGATCTTAAAAAGTTGTCGCTAAAAGGCCTTGATAAAATGCACAAAATCACAGACACGTTGCTATCTCTGGTGATTCGACATTTAAATTTGTCACATTTTATGCTAACTTCTGATGAACCAGTGGAGTCGGTGAGTTTGAAATGTAAAGTTGAAAATAACCACCTTAGGGAAAACATAAAATTACAAACTGTTATTCTATGTCCTATTACAATTTCAGATCACCCCCAAAGGAATACAGGGCTTGCTTGAAGGACAATTTGCAAACTCTATTGAAGCTTTTTCATTTCGAAGTTGGTCAGTAGTTAATTCAAGTGTGGAAGATTGGGTATTACTGGAGAAACAGTTCCGTTCTTTTGATATGCTGTAGATATTATTTATTTCCTGTAAACTCTGCTTAGTCATTGGTTTAAAAAATTGGGGTACACGAACTTGAATTAGGCCTACATTGCAGAACGTGTGCTTAGCAATTTAAAAAGATAAGCACATAAAACTTAATCAATGTATATAGCTTTAGGTTTATATTATATTTATTGTTTATGTTACATTTACCACTCATATTCATAATGCTGGAGTCGGGCGTAATCAAACTTTTTGATTGACAGCTTGATTACTTGGCTTACATTTTGAAGTACTTTATCTGCCTTATGCGTATTTCTGACAAGTTAATGAAACTAGTGTTTCAAGCCAAAGTAAGTTTTGTTGCACGACATTATGTTAAACACAAATTTCTCTAATAGGCATTTGGAATGGACAATCTTGAGGCTTTTATTTTCGAGTATACTGAGAAATATTGTCATTATTATTTATTTACTACTACAGAATATTACGTACAATCACACAATCAAGGATACTTAGTTTTCTAGAAAATCTATGTTGGAACATGTTGATGATAAGCACCATGAGCTTTGAAAATTGTGGATGTTCCCTTTTCCAATTCTTATCTTACCTTTATACTTGACAACCAACTGCATTATATATTCCAGAAGCTTGAGAGTTGAATGTAAATGTCTACTTATAATGCAATATATTAATTTAAGCTCAGCAAATTTCTACTATCTCAAAAAATAAATAAAAATAGTTTACTGTTAATTTGAATGGTCATGGAACATCAAATAAAACACTTGTACAACGTTAAAGTTTTTAGGAGACAAAGAAAAAATTTCTCCCATTAACATTTACGTAGAAATATTGTTTTGAAACTTCTGAAACTTTCTTTATCAATATATTAATAAAATAGAATGATTACGACAACTTACCTCCCAAATCCTTACTTACTAACTAAGTTTGTTTCACTGTGGTTGTATTGGAGACTTTCGACTGTTAAGACGTGTACGATTGGGTTTAGTGTAATCTCGGAATTTTATCGATTGCTAGGAAATTTAAAATACTATTCTTTTTATTATATATATCAATGTGCAATAAAAGGAAATGGTAAACGTATTAAAGGAAAGTCTTTTATCTACAGTATTTTTTGTAGTTCTCTCCTTAGGCATCTAAATAAGCATTTTAAGTCTTACAGGCTCACGCAAAAAACCTGAATTACAAACAACAAACTTTCAAGAACTCCTATTCAATATTGGGCAAGTCATCGGATCATAATTACATTTACTGTAGAAGCCGTCTCACATGTTCAGAACGTGAATATTAAATTGTTATATTTTTACATAAGAACGTTCCATGTGAGGTAATACTAATAATACTATATAAAGAATGAAAGTATGTACTACAATAGAAATTATTTTCCTACTTGGTAACATAGTTAAGCCTTTCACAATCTAGGCATCACGTTTTTGTCAGGTCCTAATTATTTCGGAATTTGTTAAAATATCTTGCATTAATTTGTTATTCTGCAAGCCATTTATGATCTTGCTAGTAATTTATGATTTTGTTTTGCATAATAGTTTGCATTTTTCAAAATGTGTTCCCGGATTGAGTTATTTGTCGGCATTTTTGCTGTTTGTTTTGTTAATCCTGCGTAGGGAGTTTACTTGGAAATGCGCATACAAGTATGTTTTCTTTACATTGTGCAAACACAAAATTTAATCCACTATCCAGTTTTTTCTTGCAATTTTACGCATCGGACAAGTTCCAAGGTTTTCACTACTTTAAAATGGATCTAATACTTACGATGTAAGTTATTGGCTGGATTTATGAGAGACACAATAATTATGCAGTAAATCAATTTTTAGCAAAACCCTACTAACCCACAAAAAACTCATTAAATTGTGTTTAGGGTAGCTAATTATTGCACATTTTATTGTAAGTATATTATAGCAGCATGTAAATCCAGGTAATAAACTCCTCCACTCAGCAAAATTTTACTTTGGATTAATGCGTTGTTTACAGACAAGCGTAGCTATAAATCATTGAAAACATAACCTTTGATTCCTTGGCTTCGCATCCAATGTTGCAACGCGTTTCCAGTGCCGTAAAAATATTATCCCTTAATCATTTTGAGCTTGTTTTATGTCCACTCTTCAATAAAACGCGGTTACTTACAAAAGATTTTACATATTATTAAGTAGCAAAAGCTACTTTATAAGATGGCGCTGTATGTCTGTCCGTCCGTCTGTCTGTCCGTCCGTCTGTCTGTCCGTCTGTCTGTCTGTCCGTGCGATATCTCTTTAACGGTTTCACCGATTTCAATGAAACTTGGCACAAAGGAGTCCCATAACATGAACTTGCTCTGCGCAAAATTTCAGGTCAATTGGTCAACCCCAAAGGTCAAAGGTCAAAACTAAAATCTTTAGTCCCCTTGTTCAATAATGGGCTTTTGAATTAAACGAAACTAAAAGAATTTTTCGTAAAAGTCGCCTTGTTCAATAATTGTTTTTTGAATTAAACAAAACTAAAATAATTTTTTGGCACAAAGAAGTCCCATAACATAAGCCAGCTCTGCGCAAAATTTCAGGTCAATTGGTCAACTCAAAAGGTCAAAGGTCAAAGCTAAAATCTTTTTTCGTGAAAGTCCACTTGTTCAATAATGGGCTTTTGAATATAACAAAACTAAAAGAATTTTTGTGAAAGTCCCCTTGTTTCCATTCAATTTAGAACCGATTTTTTGTTTGTTCTGAACTAAACTTCTGCTTTCGCTAATTTGGTACATGTGGGCATGTTGCCGGCTTTATTATTTGGTAGATTTGCAGTTGTTAAGTGCATTTTTAATTAAACTTTCTTTCGATTTCAATGATTTTATTACACTATATGCCAAAATATCATATTATAGTACATTCCTGAACTGTTATGATATAAGGATATATCAGACATGTTATATAGTCTAAATTTATTACAAATATAAAAGACTATGTGATTTGATGATATTTCTGCAGGTATAAATACTGTAACAAAGACATTAGGTATTAGTCTTTATTCCACAAAGCTTCAACTATATTCGATACTTATTTTTGCTCTCGAGAGCATTTTCCTTGAAATTCACCATGTCCCGTATTTTACCAGCTTTTTTGCTGGTAATTTTGGCGACCTGTTCATTGCAAGATGATAATTATACCAGCATTCTACTTGACACAGATCCAATACCAGCTACCAACCCAGCTATTTGCAAATCCATCGGCGAAGACCATTCAAACCTGACTGACTGTGCACTTGTTCTTAACGCTGCTGACGAAGTTCAAGAAATCAATTCGGCGAAGCTTGTCGAGGTATACCAAAGTTCCAACGAAACTCAACAAGAACAAATTGCTGAAATTGCTGAAAGAAGCCAGGGCAATCAAGCGGAACAGGCGTCCAAGATACAACAAATGAAAAGGTTGGTTGCTTATGGCCAAGTCGTATCACACGTTGCAAAACTGACAGCAGTACAATCAAGTAAAAATTTGCAAAATACGGGCATAGTCGGCAAGGCTCATGACCTTGACGCAAACATACATCAACTTGGCCCATACGTAAAACTCAGTCCTACAAATGCCCTTGAAATGTTGACCCTCACACCAGCGTCATCAAATAAACACGATGGAAGACTTGGAGGGACATTTCTTGCAAAAACAATCGTCAATGGAGTTCTTCAAGATGACAACACATCTCTAGCTATTTTGGGGGCACGAGCTGGGATTCAAGTTCATGTAAGTTCTCAAGGGCAAGCTGAGGCTAAACAGTTTGATCAAGCCAGCAAAATGGGACAATCCATCAAAACGCTTGGAAAATTATCAGGGCCTGTTGGCTACACTGAAGACGCCGGACTGAGTATTTGGTCAATGAAGAAATCTGTGGAAAGAAGTGCATACCATGTACAAGAAACTAATCACGATCATCTTATTGAGTTTATTGTTGGTGCAATTGATACTGTGATAGGGGTGACGTTTGCTGCAGTTTCGTTTATCTTTCCACCTATGACTATTCCACTTTTGGCTGCTCAGCTTGTGATTTCTTTTATGACTTTTGCCGGTGTGTTTATTTTTCAAGCAATAGATCAAGCCAGAAAAGATGTTGCGCGTATTCGCTCACAAGTACCATTGACTGCTCTTGAGAGGAAAAATCTGTTAGAAATTAACTTTTGGTGGAATACAAAGCCCGACTACAGACATTACCTTCTTCAAGAAAAATATGCAAACGATCTGGCTGTGCAGAACACTCTTCTGTTTCTTGAGTAAGTTTTACCTTTCTCTATCTAAACTACAACATCCATAAAGATGCAGATTGTAGAATCAATTCAATATTTATTTAACAATAAGACGAAAGTAACGGCGTAGGACCACCATAATTTTTCACCATATGCCACGTCACAAAATTTACATAAATTGTAGATACATTAAATTTGATTACTTTGGCTCAATGCTTCAATTCCCAGTTTCCTGTGTATTAATTCCTATACATTTATAAAAAAAGAGACTTCAAGCTTGTCGGCGACAAGTTATCGCCACATATAAATGCAGCTACAAATTGTAGTATGAATATTCCTGTTTTGTTTTAAACCTGTTAAAACCAATACAACTTTTTGAAACATCCTATATCAGGAAATCTAGTAGCACAGAACTGTTTTTATCCCATATTGATCAGCCAATTCTTTTCCATGCACATGCATGTGCAGATTTGAAAAAGAGATTACAAAATACAATTATTATTCTTATCTACTTAATCTTTGTTTGCAAAAGTTAGTTGTCTGATAAGTTTAATTTAATTGGCACACATTTTCATAATAGCAAATACAGTGGCTTGATGATCAGTATACTGATGCTAATGATAATTATTACATACACCACGCATATAGCAGGCACGATTTTCAAAATATAGCAGAAACTGTTTCCAGTATTTTTGATTTTCAACAACGATTTCAATATTAAATTCACACATCATTTATAAAAACTAGCAGGCAAGATAAAAATAAAACGTAGCAAAGCTAACGTTGTGGTGCATTCATACTTTTGGAATTTTTGTTTAATACCTAAATCCCGTTTAAACGTTTTTTCAAAAACACTTTTACTTTAGTAATAAGACAAAACATATATAAACCGCGTGCTAGTTTACTTTTTGCCACAAAATAAATTCATGTTTTTTCGTTCTTATGGTATAAGAGTTTGGGCAGGGCAACAGAAAACAAAAAAACAATATTTTATTGGATGAAAACTATCTCTAGTTTGTCAAAATTAAGGTAGATTTCCGAGATGTCAAAGCTTTGTAATGATTTTGCACAAAATCACTAATATAAAAATGCGTCGTTTTATTAAATTTCAAAAAACGATTACATATTGTATAAATCCCTTTAAAATACTATGTAAAGTAATTTGCGATGCTATGCGACCACATACATGCCAGGCTAAAAATTTTAAGGTTTTGCGTCTGAGCAAGGACTAGTGTAATACAAGTGGCAGGTATTATCAAAAATTTAAACACAATGTATATTATAGCTTTTTGCTGCAAAATAACCTACCAATTGTTTTTGTGATCTTAACATTTAAAATTTAAATTCTTCCAACATGTTTTCCTATTTGGAACTCACTCGAGTAAACACTTACAATTAGTACTTATATATCAAAAATAGGCAACATAACTACATCTGGAGTGTACATTTTATTCAATTCAGTGCTTCAAGTGTTTTATTAAGCACTAGTAATCCAGCAACATTTTAGAGTTTGTCCTATACCACCACTTATGAAAATGTTACTTTTTTTGAATAATTGTAAGTTTCCTAAGCCCTATTTGATATTCATAGCAATTCCGTGTGCATGTACATTTGTTGGTAGGTTATTCTTATTGTACAAAAAATACACATAATTTGGTTCGTCGGCAGGAAGTAAAACCTATGTACTATATTGTTTTAAAGAATTGCCCTTGCCTTTCTCCGCAGGCGAAACCCACAGTTTCTTGGGGTTGTATTTCCGTCAAGGACTCTAAGGGTTGATGGAAACTGTGCTCTTTGGAGACGACATTGTCGGATAAGATTAGGTGCAGGATGTCTTGGAGGATATGAAAAGTGGATAAAACTGGCGGACAAATGTGAATGGGGTCGATCCTGCTGGGGTTCGCAGATATGCACAACATTCACAAAAAATGTAAATTCAGGACGTGACTACTACGAATGTAGTTGCTCAGGCTCGCCGTCAAACGTATTTGGGCTACCTCGAACTAACTCTTTGGTTGACTTTCGTAGCCAGCAACAAGTATTCTTGGATCGAGCCGTACCCAGCGATGTAAGCAATGGCGTCTTTCAGTGCAAACCTGGCAACAAGAGGTTTGTCGACTTTAAGGTATCACAAGTCAACTCCATAAATGGCTACTTGTGTGAAAATGCTATGGGCTTGCTTCAACCTACAAACAAGCGAAAATCCGGTCAAATCTTGCTTTTCAACTTGGAAGATGGATCTGATACGGTTTACCTATCTCAACGCTCTATCAGCCCACCAAACATGTTTGCAATGGGAAACGATGGTACAAAATCATTTGAAGGTGGTGGTGGCCGAAACGATTTTGTTTTCAACTCCAACTGCTCCAGGTCTCTGCGAGGTCGCTTCAGTGGGGGTATAAGTAGCGACAGTATCGTTTTAGGCGATTACTGTAACAGAGGTCAACCCATCTCGGTTGACTTCAAAAGTGGACTCATTCGTAGTACCAATAACAACTTGTACATGAGCTTCTCAAGCATTGAAGAGGTTGTTGGAAGAGAAAGCCAAAAGGACACAGTTATTGCTGCATGTTCTACAAAAAAGATTTTCGCAAGAGGTGGAGGATCATCCAGTTTAATGGACGAGATTACCATACCCGACCATTCTACCTGTCAATATAGCCTCAACGTTGTTGCCCAAAAATACACGCAAATTACCAGTAAGGCAAGAAAAGGTCAACTTATTTTGCCAATTTTGGGTCAACCCACCGGACTGAAAGTTGACTTAGACGTTTACCCAGCAACAGTCCTCAATACAACAATCCTATTTCTTAACCATTCTGCTAGTCAAATCACTTGGTGGAAATTCGCAAACACGAGCAATCGGTTGGAGTTAGGAATTAAAGCAGGTTCTGCTCAAGCGCAGTTTACATACACATTCAAAACCAGTGCGGAGAAAGCTGTCTCGTTGTACTTTACCGAAACCCCTAGTACCGCCCCAAATTCGGTTTTGTATGCAACTTATTCTGGCGAAAGAACATTTTTCCATGTACTGCCACAACTCAGTGGCACTCTGACAAGGACAGGAAGTTCGGATACCAAAAACATTTTTGAAGTAATTGCGGGAACATGGAATGCGTATGGTGGCAGCAAAAACGATGAATTTATTTTGCACCGAAGTCCCAGCGGAAATATTGATGGAAGAGGTGGCTCAGATACAATTCGTTTGCATCAAAATTTCACTGGTACGATTTCAGTGGACTTGCGGGCAACAAAATACAAAAGCATCGAAAACGTTATTGGCAACGCTGGCTTAAGAATGTATGTGTATACTGCTTGTGATACTGAATTGGTAGCAACGCGAGGAGGCTCAGTAAGCATTTCGGATTATATATATGTTCCAAATATCAACTGCGGACAAATCCCAATGAACACCAAAATTTTGGCAACTGGTTACACACAAGTGAAAGTCCAAGGTAATGTTACAGGCAAAAACAACGTACATGTTTTAGCAGATGCTACAGTCAGAGACAAGCTTAATTTTGAGCTAGCAACGGAATCCGACCAAACAGACAATTTGTTTATCAACATTTTCTTAAATCACACCAATCTGAACCTCTATTCAATAAGCAGAAGCAGCTCTCAGAAAAAGTCAACAATTGCCTTGAGAGGAACTACAGCTAGTCAAGTCACTGAACAAATTCGATTTGTTCTAAAAGATGGTACCACAACTAACGAATCCCCTTACTATCCATCTCCATACATTCAAATTAATGCCAAGAACTCACTAAATGGCGTCCTTATGTTTGATAAAACAACACTTCACCCTAAAATGTTCTACAAACTGGATAGCACTGCAACCTCAAATCCCTCCACAGCTTATGGGCTAATTGGCATTGAAAATGTTTTTCATGCTGAAACTTCCACCAAATCTTGGAATGTCGTTGGAGGGCAGAAAAACGATATGGTTTTGCTATCCGCAAATCCAAAACATAATATAATCCGATATTCTGTGAATGGGAACAGTAATGGAGAAAACACACTTTTGCTAGAAACCCACGAAGAAAATTCAGCTCACACGTATGTCGTTAATCTAGCTCAACAGCAAATGGGATTTTCTGGGCGAACAAACTTAGGAACAATTCGAAACATTCAAAATATCGTCGGACGTGTAAACTCACCAGATCAAATTCATTCAGCTTGCAACACCAAAACTCTAAATGGTCGGGGTGGAAATCGAAATCAAAACGATTTAATAGTCGTTCCTAACAATCCGTCTAAATGCTCATACAATATATCAGTTGTAGTTGAGGAATTTACAAAAGTCCAAAATTTAGCTCAGTCTGGCACATTTGCTTATTATATCAGTGATCTAACCACAAGCTCTCTAGAGCTAAATGCAACGATCAACACCTCCCACTATCTTCAATTCTCTTTCAATCCCTGGCAACAAATCACCGACATTTCTTTCGATCCCGAAACTAATAGGTTGACATGGAACATATCTGATGGCCAATTAGACCGATTACAAACTTTCAACATGGTACAACCACAACCTGGCAACGACTATAATAACCCAGTATTCAAGTTTGCTTCACCACACACCCCAATAAAATCCGAAATTCAAGTAGGCCACGAAGGTCTTACATATTCTACCATTATGGTTACTGGAGCCACCTTCCCAGAAAAAGTTCAAGGATTGCCTCTCATGCTAAATCGATTTCTGGTTGACATTACTAAACCCTCAAATCATCCTGGTGGAATTCTTCAAGGATGCTCTGACTTTAAAAGATGTAGCGCAAATGAGTTTTACATCTTAAATTTAACAACCAATCTGGAAATTCTAGATGGTGGTGGTTGTCTAAACAAACAATGTCACAATTACCTTCATTTTTCTGAGAAATTGAACGCAAAAGAAATTATTGTTCATCTGGACCTTTGTAACGGATACGCTAAAACCAATGATGGCCACGATGTTATATCTCGACTGCAAAATATTCACGAATTTCATGGAACTCAAAACACCACAGCTTATGCAACCTGCGACACCAAGCAGATCGATGGTGTTGGTCAGGTTGTCATAACTCCAAGAGCTTGTCACTTTGATCTTCTAGTTGCAGTGGAGGAATATACATCGGTTCACTTCGAAGATCCCGATGCCGATGAATACCTTCATCGTGGTACCATCAATTACCGATTTTCTTTAGCAAGATCATTCGATCCAAAAGGAAGTTTGGTTACCATGCAAAGTATTACCCATAATTACTACTTGCCCTTTACTCTAGACGACGTTGAAAATTTAAAATTTGATGTTCAGTCTCAACGATTGTTTTACAAGCTAAAGCAAAGCAACATTGTATACAATCACTCCATGATAACCCCACCCGGTCTTGCCGACCAGTTTTACACTCAACCCAATTTAGTAACTAGCGATAGCTACAGGATTCAAGTGGCTCGTGATGGATCAATTTGGGTAGCTTTGGGAGAAGTATCGTCTCGATTTAACGCCACTAGCACAGCAAAACTTGCTAGTTTGGCAAACAACTTGGACGCTACCATGGTTATCAAAACCGAGCAAGAATTCTACTTTATTGGCAATCCTTCAAACCCAGAAGATCACATTGTGCTACAAAACATGGCAAATTGTACCAGTCACTTGGCTGGTGCAGGAAAAACTGGCACCATTTACGAAATCGTAAAGTTAGATCATGACGTGTACATTTACACCGGATTCCAGGAAACTGTTAATGCAAGTGATTTGAAGCAAACAATTGATTTGACAAATGTTGTAATTCCGATTCGGCTAAAAACCCAAACCAAATACGTGCCTGATGTCAGCTCGAAGGATGACTACCTGGTAATCAGTATGCACGGCCATGAAAACAAATATCCAGGCAGAATTTTCATTGAAAATGGTACAAAGCCTTGGATAGCCAATCGTCTGCAGTTGCTACTTAGCAATTCTCTAATGGATTTCGTTACAGAGGTAAATCATACAAACGAAAGTCCACACAAGCGTTCCGTAGAAAACAATTGGTTCATTCAACCCCAAACTTTAGTGATATCTCATGAAACAGCGATTTACAGTATTTCTCCAGAAGATTTGGAAGATGGCCAGGAAATTGTCCTTGAGCGCAACGGTAGACATAATGCTTTTGAAATTGATTCGAAGTTTTCAACAATCCGAAATGACAATGACTTATACATAACCAACCTAATGAGCATGGGAAGCTTAGGACTAAAAACTGTGCTGATTAGCAACTTTTTTCAGCCAACTAAAACAAAACTTGGAGCATATAGTACCTCCTCAAATGTTTCATCCAAAACACATGGTAAATCCGTCGGTGGAGTGGCTATGCCAAGCAGGCTTTTGGAAGTCGCTGTAAAATTCCCAGGTTTTTCACTGAAGCTAGATGACTTGACAGAAAGAAACGTAATAAACGGGAAATCAAAATTAATAGGAGAAGGTGCAGCTGTCGTCTCTAGAACGGCTTCAATTGATTCATTAGACCACATTCTTCACAATTTGGAGGAAACTTTGTTAGATGGAATGCCGGACGTGCCAAGAATTTTTCAAAAGAAGGCGGAAGTAACGAAGCCTGAAGCAACAGAATAAAATGTTGATACAAAAAAGGGGAATTAATCAATTAAGTATGCGTCTATTTTTGCCCAAAGCAGAATTAAATTAAAAGACTTATTTTAAATTACAAGTATAATTAAATGGTCGTATAAATAAATCAATTAATAATGCTGCATGTATTTATCAGAGCTACTTTTGCGAGTTTTATTTGCATATTATTTGAAAAATTTACATACTCTCATTTGCAACTGAAAGTATAAGCTTATTTGTTTATCCATCGTAGCATCTTTTTTAAATGACTGCCCACAAACCAACAAAATGTAACTTAATTGTTTTGTATTGCACTCGCATTGAATATTAATTACAAATTTTTATTCTAGCACTTTCCATAAGAAAGTATAATTATTTTAAAATTACTCGTTCAATAATTAATAAATGATAAATGCTGGACGCAAGTTGGAGTTTATGTGACGGACTTTTAT
The DNA here is from genome assembly GCA_029691765.1 of Entomobrya proxima. Taxonomy (NCBI): domain Eukaryota; kingdom Metazoa; phylum Arthropoda; class Collembola; order Entomobryomorpha; family Entomobryidae; genus Entomobrya; species Entomobrya proxima. Next base: position 36,187,480 of record CM056169.1, on the reverse strand, counting down.
GTGCTCATATATATTTGTACGAAATTTAGGCAAGCAACCTTATCAAACTGTCAAACATATTGCCAAACTCACCCTCAAATTGTACTAGTTTTGCTAAATAGGTGGTTTTTCTGTAGTAAATTAAACTACATTGGTACTAATCTAAAGTTAGATTTTCAAATAGTTGCACAACAAATGAAAAATACCTTTAAATTTTCTCTAATTTTTCAAGAACATGCACATTTAAAGTGACGATCACCTTCAAAACGAAAGAAAAATTATATGGATTGTGCATAACAAATTTACAGACTACCATCTGGATGTAATAGACATAATTTAAAATGTAAAAGCAATTCGTAACCATTTTAAAACTATTACTTACGTAAACATGCATAATCATGATTTTAGAAAATAACGGAAAGTTGATTTCGATTTCAGTTATATTCTAGAATTTTGTAGTTCTTAACTGTTCTGTTTTGACAAAATCAAATAATACATGATATGTTTTACAGTCTGGCACAAAAGTAGATAATTGAACTGAAATGATAAACACTTTTTTCTGGAAATTTAAGAAATTATAGTTTTAGACTAATAGAACTAAATGCTTTAGTTTATCTGTATTTAGAAACTGGTTTTATATCGAAGAATTAGTTGTGTAAAATTATTTTAATTTGCACCTGTCCATGGACACAGAATTAACGGCGAAATAATTTGAGTTTTATATTCTAGAATTTGGGATGGGTCGTCGATTATAACTATTTAATAGAACTTTATACAATCAAAGTCTGGCATGAAGATGAAAACAATGTCAAATTCATTTTAAATAGGTTTGAAAATTTGTCATTTTAAATACTAGATAATGTGGCAAATCAAGAACAATTGTAATAAGATAGGCGAAATTTGCATTAAATTAGGACATAATGTAAATGTTGGACTATACAGTATGAGGTTTGAGCTTATGCCAAGTGGTTGTCATTTAGGAAGATTTCGACTAATTTTGGAATGTGTTATGTGTTGAAACTAATTTGGGCGACTTGTTTAAAATTGCAACCATTTAAACGTAAATGCAAAACGACAAAATTAAAGGATAAGTGATGACCATTTTTTCACAGCATTAAATTTGTTTTTGTATGCAGCTGTTATACCAAAAACAAGTCACAGAAATGATGCATTCTTGCACAGGAGCTTGATCCTACATCATAACCAATACAAATTGGCCACAATACCAAGACACTTCTTGTATTGACCATCATGTCTGCTTTAAATTTGAAGCTTTTAGAATTGAACCAGTATATATCTGACAAACAATTTTGCACTCCTTATTTCTTAAAATTCGACATCAAAACACAGAAGTTTATTTATTATCCGTTCTCCAGCAAATCCTTGTATTTGTTTCATTTTACATGGACGATCTTAACTTTTACAGTCTTCCAGGCATCTTCAGTCTGGATACTTTTTTGGAAAGCTTTGTTTCGATCAGAAACAACCCCAATAAAATACATTTTCTTGTGTATCATTCTTGCACCACCTACTTTACTGTGCACGGGTTTTAATGTTGGTTTTATGCAAACCGGTGACGAATTTGTACATTACTTCAACCTTCTTTCAACTATGTCCCAACAATACATTCCTGTTCCAAAATCAAGCCATAAAGTATCACTGAAAACTATGTTAGCAATAGAGCTGAGAAAACTTAGAGACAAAAGTACTCGGAAGGAGTTTGACGTCGTATCAATTGCAATGCTTTCAGTAATTATAGGTCTGGCGATTACGCCATTTTGCTACGCTATCTGTGCTTATTTTGCTCGAGCAGATCCTTTATCATATCTTGCACTTGACTTTTTCGAGTATCATAAATTACCTCGGGTTCAACAGATTCCGTATTGGTTTATTAGCGCATCTGCATCCGTAATTTGTTGCCTCGAAATTGTACGAACGTTACGCATTTTCTTTTTGGTTGTAAACTTGGCATTTAAAATCAGTCACAATATATTAGATGTCATAGAAATTGTGTCGCAAAAAGACTTGTCAAAAGCAATTAAAATGTACAAAACGGTATATGCAATTCATGTTAAATCTATTAGATCCTTGAGCAACCCATTATTTGTATCAGTTGAGGTGGGAACTCTAACAGCAATTTTGTCACTCTCGGGAACATTTGTAGGATATAAAGTGCTACCAGTTTCTTTGTATTGGCTCAATCCGCTAATAGCAGTTGCTTCATTGATTATAATTGAACTTGGACTGAGGTTTTCAAGCAGTTGTGCAGTTTTAAGCAACACAATGCTTCGAGACTGGAAGTTACGAGTACAACAATGTATGACTGGTCAGATGTGCATAAACTCTAGAGTTCTGAAAACGCTTCAACCAGTTGCATTTTACGTCAGCGCAAAGGGATACCTGTTACCGGAGACAAAAACACAAATGTATACTACTATTATCGATAACACAGTGGATACTTTGTTAGTACTTTCGAAGTATGTTGATTCACAGTATATATAAAACTAGTCAAGTTGATGATAAAAAATTTGGCATGTATTCTGATTTGTAATAAATTGTGTTATTAGAATACATATGCATATTCTTATTTCATTAAAATTCATAAATCATATTAAAGATCCCTAGCATAACTGTAATTCAACAGAGCACAAGAATTATCGAAAATTATGACAAAAGAATAGTCTTAACAATAAAAACGTTAGTGTGAAATACTATTGCAATTGGTTCTTGAATATAACCCTAGACAAGTAACATAATAAAATATCAATTATTCTCAAATTTTTGCTATTTGGTGGAACTCGAGTAAATCCTAACGGCAATTTAGCAAAAGCTTAAGTAGTCAAAAAAAAGTAAGCCTATTTAGCCATTAAAATAAATAAATCATTCTATTATGCACTTAAAAAGCCGACCTTGTGAAACTTTCAATTTAAATTTGTTTGTTTAATAAACGTTTTACTCTATCAGTATTGTTGATTTAACTAAATTAAAAGTAGACTATTTAAGGCAACTAAACTCTTCTAAGTTAGCTCCAAGATTGTATTTGATAGTAATCTAGAGTAGTAACCATTATTTAATTGCTTTTTTATTAAAATAATTTACTAACAATTTTATAAGTATGATTTAACTATAATCAGATGTTTTATACATGCTATGGAAATGAGTTTTTAAAAGCTACTTTATTCCAAATTTATCCATTACAGATAAATAAGACTTGGTTTATTATCAAAAAATTGTTTAAATTTGCAACAGATTATCGCATTTTCTAGGAATAACGTCGATTACGCCATATAATTTCCTTACTTGACAAATTCGTGACAATCGCCTTGTAGCGGTGACATTGTTTAAATTTACAAGAAATCTAGAAGTTCTACACTTTGTTTTTTCTGTCCATGTCATGTCTACACCATGTCAGCTCTGAATTTTAAACTTTTGGAATTTAATCAGGATATATCTGATAACTTATTTTGTACACCCTATTTCCTAAGATTTGATTCCAGGACTCAAAAGTTTGTATTTTATCCGCTGTCCAGCATTTCCCTCATTCCCTTTCATTTCAAGTGGACGTTTCTAACATTTGCAGTTCTTCAAGCATCTATAATTTGGATGCTATTTTGGAAAGCCCATGTTTGTCCAGAAACTCCAATAAAGCATATTTTTCTTTGTGTCATTCTAGCCCCACCAGTAATTCTTTCTACAGGAATCAACATTGGCTGTTTGCACACTGGCAATGAATTTGCTCAATACCTGAAACTTCTTTTTGAATTTTACAAGAAGTGTATTCTCAAGCCCAAACTCAGCCACCAGAATTTAACGTTAGGAACTTTGTTAGCCACAGAATTTAGGAAAGTTACAGATCCAAGTATGCGTAAAGACGTAGATGTGGTATCCCTTGCAATGTTGTTAATAATCATGTCTTTGGCTACTACACCAATTTGTTACGCTGTTGCTGCATACATTTTTCGAATTGATCCATTATCGTATATCGCGATGGTGGTCTTTCCGTATCAAAAGCTTTCAAAAATTCAACGGATTCCTTACTGGCTGACAGCTGCTACTCCATCTGTAATAAGTTGTATAGAAGTTGTTCGAACAATACGCGTGTTTTACCCTATTTTGATTCTAATATTTAAAATAAGTTATGATTTGATGACCTTGATTGAAAATGTCGCTAAAAAGGACTTATCAAAAGGTATTTACATGTACAAGACCATGTATGCAATTCACGTGAAAGGTGTTAGGTCTCTGAACCTTGTACTGTTTTTCGTAATTGAGATGGGCATTCTCAATGGAATACTGTCACTGTCAGGTACATTCGTAGGCTACAAAGTGCTGCCATATTCACTATATTGGTTAAACCCATTTATTGTAATTACCACCTTGACTATAATAGAACTTGCCGTTAAATTTTCTAGTAGATGTGCAGCCTTAAGCATAAAAATGATTAGAAATTGGAAGCTGAATATACGACTATGTAGAAAGGGTTCTTTGTTCTACAACAAAAAAGTCTTAAGAACGCTCCAACCAATGGCATTTTACATTAGTGGGTTGGAAAGTCTTTCAATTGAAACTAAAACAAGAATATATACTTCAATTATTAATAACACCGTGGATACGTTGCTAGTACTCTCAAAATATGTCGATTCCCATTCTGGTGTAATGTAAAAAAAATTGTGTGTGATAAGGAATTGATAAACCTAATTACAGGAACATTTGAAACTTATGGTCGCTAATGAATATAAGTTGCCTTAAAATAAAACCGTATCAGGAATCAACAAACCTATTTTTCTCGGTTTATGTGCTTCATCTTGATTATGCTTGGCTTAACTCTCAACGCAATCTTGATGTAGTTACAGCTTAACACTAAATTGGAGCATGCAATAATAAATTTAGCCTTGATGCGTGCATCTAATTTCTTACTATATATATTATATGCTATTTTATTCAAATCTGCAAACATAGACATGTCGGGTGAGCATAAATAATATTAGTAATATTCAAACATGTTTATCTGCATACATTAAAGTTGTAAAATAACTTCCATTTTGTGGATAAACAGTACTGAGGATGTTTATAAAATTCACATTATGGGGTAGCTACTTATCCCATTCAAAAAGTAAATTTAATATTTCAAAGAATGCGCTTTATAATGTTATAATGTAGTTGGATGCCAAGTTTTGATAATTTAACTATTGTACCATACAATTGAATTTAATAACCTACAGTAATATTTACACAAATGGCAATTAAAGTGTGCGTTTCTTCTTGAACTTATGATGCTTTTCTGTTATCTAATGTTCAAAAGCTTTACGAATACCTAACGTAAACGAAAAATGAGAGTACTGTAATTTAGACATGCTTATACATGTTTTGCATTTTAGGATGTTTTTCCCATGGCATTAATGGAACTGCGCTACGGGAAAGACCCCAGAACGTTTGCTAATTTCCTTTATCCAAAAGGATCAGGTTTAAAGTAACCTCACTGGCCAGGTTCAGGCTTTCTAGCGCAGTCACCCTATCGACAAAATTAACTGAGCCAAACCGAACTTTGATTCTATCAAAACTTTGGTAGAATTTTCTTCTAAGTCGTCTCTCGGACAGTGATTCTACTATTATATTCTTCTTGCGCAAGTTACATGTACTTTCACCAGAAGACGTGTACACTAGCGCCATGCCTCCAAATAAAACAATCAGAATTAGCGTTGTATCCACCATCAACATGCCAAATATTATAGTCATAGCCAAGCTCCTTTCTGCCATTTTGCCTCCAATGATCAAAGTTGTACTTAAACACAAAGCAATGAATACCAAGAAGATGCACACAGTTAGAATTGCTTTCTGTTGCACTTCGTTTAGTAGAATGCCAAGTAGTTGGAGTGTGCGATATTGGTGTACAACACGGTTGATGTTCCAGTTGCGGAGTAGGCAACCATTAGCATATCTGAAACAAAGTATATTTTTAATATATATATTGAGTAAAGTAATAAATTTTGTGTAAATATGAATTTTACGTTTTAATGTAGTTTTGGAGTGTGTTTGATCCCAGAATCATAATTGAGCTGAAAGCGAAGACAACGACATGTGTGCCAATGCTCATTATCCAGTAGTTCACTGAAATCACAACCAACTTGATCAGATATTCTTCGTATTCCCACAAAATCTTTAAGCTATTTCCGGTTGTTCTACACTCTGACAAAAGCCAGTGTCCAACCAAAGATGGAATGCATGGCTCGACCAAATGTATTCCAAATGTAAAGAATAGTGCAAATCCTGTGCCACCAATTGCATTTCCATAAGCAAGTAGAATCATCATGTTTTCTCTAAAGGACGGTAATGCTGGTACATCGGTGCAAGGATACATTTTGTGATAGTCAAAGATTCCGTTAATAAATCCACAAACAGTGTCAGCATTTTTCCTCAATTCTGCAACAAACACGTAGCTACAAAGATTCATCACCAGTCCCAGGATCAAAATGAATAAACCAGTTGTATAGTTGACTTCTGTTTCTGCGGCCTTCATCCAGAATAATCCACCAACAGCTTGACATGAAATGAGTAAAGCTAGTAGTAACAACTTTTGTTGAATTTTTGAGGTCTTTGAATGATCAATACTCATTTTTAGTTTTTTGGAATCCCAATCGAGAACAATGCCACCGCGAAATTTAGCACTTTTTATAGTAAACGAAAACACTTCAAGTTGTTTGTGTAACATTTTAAAAATGATTTTGATTTAAGAACTTTAGTTTTATAACTCAGTTATTCAACTGCCATTGTAGATTGCAGGCTTTTACTACCCCTTTAGGTTTCTGTTCTAGTAGATTGATTGTATAAACAATCTGAACCGCGTAAATTGCTAAAGGTATAAATATAGAAGCTTGTCCTTGTGTTGTCTGGTTTGCCCTTTTAAATGAGCTAGACAACTGAAGGTTTGCCAGGTGTTACTTAAAATTGCTTTTGAAATAAGATTGTCATATTATCTAAATTGCAAACTATACGGAAGTGTCTGCTTCCCCGGAGGTGCTGCTTAATATTTCATGTAATCATGCTGTTTTCAGTAATTTATTTAATTATACTTTTCACTTATATCTTTACGAGTACAATAGTATGCTTTGTAAGTGCGATGTTATATTTTATTGGGAACGAAAAGTGTACAATGATTTTCGGCAAAAATAACAATGTCGCCCGGGTGTTTGTAGTTTGCGTTTTCTGACATATAGACTTTCAAACAAAATAAATTGTGGTGATTTGTCAGGTTTCTATTTTTGTAACAATCCAATACGATTCGTAACTGTATCAAACTTTTCAGAAGTACCTACACAGTTTTTCTTGTTCCATAATAACTGTGATAAAACGAAACATTTCTTATTGTATAAATCTTATATCAGAATATACGCACATTTTAATTAATATTGTAAACATGTTTCTGTAAATTGATTTTATGTAATGTTTGACCTGTACATATAATGATTTCCAATAATATTTTATATTGTAACTTTTAATCATTACTTGCACAAAGTGATTGATGAATATTTTCAAGAATCAATAGATAACGTATATGAAATTTGCTAAGGTACTGCGTAGTAACAAGCTACATCTAACGTTAATAACGACTGTACTCTGGCTTAATAACTGATGTCATGTTACTAAAAATACAAAATTATATCATACTGATGCTTTATAAATAAAATTAATCAAATAATAGTTTTAAAAAGTCATTCCGAATGTCTTGTATTTCATCCTTTCCCTTTCAAATAGTCGCAACAAACTAAATAGCCTCTATTTACAAGCAAGTCACAATGTATAATACAAGAAAACTTGTAATTAAAATTACAATTTGGAATGCGTAGTTATCACATCTGCATATTTACATTTCATTCAGGACAACGGTCAATATTTTTGGAACTTTAGCAAGAAAATGTGAAAATATGTACAAATCCACCGTAAAATTTATCTGAAGTTGAGATAGATATGTTTGCTGTTTTGTACTGTAGTATACGCATTCTGTTTTGAAACTAGTTATTAGTTAAATAGTGGAAAATATTTTGATGAAAACAAGGGTTTTGCGTCGTTTGCTAGTTGTTTGGTTTATCGAAAATATTTACACCACAAATCACTTACGTTTGTATCTGCAAATTTAAATGCTTATGAAGGTTGCACATGCGTAAGGCTTAAGTAAGAAGTAATTAAATTACTATAGTATAACCCTAGTGATTGAAAGCTATTCATAAATGATGAGATTTGTTTAAAATTAGTAACCAAACAACGTAAATTGGAAACATTCTAAGCACTGGTATGTTTAAATATCAAATTTTGTAACTATGTAAATGTTGTGGTTTTATATAACTACATCATGCTATTATAATTGCTATTTACAGCTACATTGTCTCATGAATTTTATATATTTACCTGTTCCCCTGATAGACAAACGAAATATAATTACAAGTGTTTCGAGGCAGGTTGCCAAAATTGTCCAAACAACTTTGCGGAAACGTTCAAGCAAATCCATGTTCCAAGTGATTGCACATTTTTGCTTCACTGCAATTGCATTTTTAAGAGAAATGTATGGTGCGGCGTTAGTATTAAGTATACCATTACAACTATATACGTTTGGTCGAAGAATTGAAGTTGATTCACGAAAATTATTAGTTCCGCAAGAAGATACACGAATTCAATATAAAAAGCTTAAGCACAGGTTAATGATCCTCATCCGACTGTTGATAAGGTTTGATAAAGTGTTCGGACTGGTCGTTTTCCTGAAACTCTATGGCGAGAAACACGTCAAGTGAGACTATATCAGTGCCTCCATATTTTCGTATATCTCTGTTGAGCTGCTTTTAGGTAAGCAAAATTAACAAAATTTCTCAATAATTAAGCTTTTTAACAACATTGGCTATCTTGAATATGTTTTGGAGACTTAGTCCTACCATTTGAAACTTTAAATTTTTGCGAAAACTTTAATTAAAGTTAATTGCCATGTTAATTGTTACCCTAATTACTCGCTTCCCTTCAGAGTGCTAGAAGATTTCTCAACGTAAATCCAATCTCCAGAAAAAGCTCTATCAAATCTGCATTTCAAATCTTCTAGCACTCTGAAGGGAAGCGAGATAATTAGGGTAACAATTAACATGGCAATTAACTTTAATTAATATTTGTGCAAAAATTTAAAGTCTTAAATAGTGGAACTAAGTCAACAAAGCATATTTAAGATAGCCAAAGTTGTTAAAAATGCTTAATTGTTGAGATATTTTGCTAATTGTTAGAAAATAGTTATTTTTGAAATGCCCATAACTTGGCAACGCCTTAACCAAAAATAACAATTCTTTCTATTTTCAAATCTGCAATTAATGCACTTTCAGCAGAATAAAGTCATTTTGTCCGGTTATAAAATCGCAAATATGGCTTGTCCCACTTGACGCGTTTTCCGCCTATACATTAGTTGCGTATGAAACCTTTGCGCTTTTGTACGTCTTTAACAGCTATAACGTGTACCATGCAGTGGCCAATATCGTTTTTGTTCTCTCGTTAGTGTCTATTATTTCTGCGGGATTACTGTTTTCACGAACGGTAAGAGGACAGTAAAATAAATTTTAGCTGGTATGTGTGCCTGATATTTTAGTCAATTTAAGCATTAGAGCAAAGTCAATTAAACTGACTCCGGGTTCGAGCTATTTGGTAAGCTTCTTATGCAATTATAAAGTTAATTTGGAAGTATTGCCGCTGTTAACATTTAATTTTTACAACTATGTAGATTCTAAATATTTCTATGGTGATATTTCTTGGAGTTATTACAAACGTGGTGGCATTTTAGCAAGAAGATAGGACAATATGGACTCGTGGAACTAGGATTTATTATTAAATACCATGTATATCTAGTTACTAGATTTTGGAAGATGATATTATTCCTGTTATGCAGTATTGTCTATGGATTCAACTGTTTATGAGTTAGTGTAATATTCAATATTCTCCAATGTCTTTTTCAGTTGGGTACGCAATTATGATTATAATTCTCACAGTATGCAAGTGCTGCTTGCAGGCTTAAAAGGTGGCTTATCTGCTTATTTGTAATCAACGCTAATGAACTATTTTTTAATGCCTGCTATAAGTTGTACACCAATGGTGGCAATCTCCAAAATATATTATCCTTATTTCTGGAGCTAAAAGAATTTTTATAGATGACTGTAAAAAGAATAATACACCAAAGTTTGTCTGTAGAGTTAAACGGTTCTTGCCAAGAACTTCTTAGCTTTCTCCGTGTTTTACACAGGTCATAGCGGTGACGCTTATATGTGATACAACATTAATACTCTTACTAAATCAATGAAATAACTATACTAAAAAATGTTATTATGACATGCTTGGAATTAATATCTAATATGAGTACAGAGGTAATTGGAGAGTTTGTATGCAACACAAATTGATTTTGCTATAAAGACCACTGAATACATTGTGTTCCAATGTTTTAAAACATTTGAATTAATTAAATTTGAACACCGAAGATTAAATGCAGCTTATAATGGGAAATATGTAATGAATTAATGCAGAACAACAAAATAATTTAACTTATAACTTGTGACATATTCCCTTCCAAAATCGCCACTATTTTTCACGCATGACTGCAAAACTATTGAGTAGATATCACCAAAATAATTATTTCTATGTAAGTAATTTTTGACAATGTGTTTAATTTTCTGATGATATTATTGTCGCGGTGAGCTACTAAAAGCATCGCGTCCAAAAACAGACGGCCAAAGCAAGCTCAAGTACAAGTTATTAGCGTGATAATTTTGAGAGGCTTCCCAGCCTGATGGTTAGGTGATTGAATTTTGTGTTAAGGTCACAAGTTCGAGTCTTGAAACTACCAGTTTTTTTGCAATTCGAACCCGTGCTCCCGATGCAAAAAGTCTGACGCTTAACCATCAGGCTGGGAAACCTCGTAAAATAAACACGCTGTAATAACTTGTACTTGAGCTTGCTTTGGCCGTCTGTTTTTGGACGCGATGCTTTTAGTAGCTCACCCCGACAATATTATAATTCCATAAAAAGTCTTTAAATGCACCGCCAACTTAAGATCTAAGAATTAAACAAGAATTATCGAAACTCTGGAATTCCAATTGATTGCACCAGTACAAATGTAGCAATCGTCCTATATAGCCTAATCAATAACTGATTGTCAATTTAAAACCAATCCAAAATACTATACAATAAACGCAAGCAATTAAACATGCTTCAATCACAAAAAATAAAAAGATCCGATTTAAAAAAATTGTATAAATAATTCATAAAAACATTCAAATGAATTTTGGCAATGATGCTTAGAAATTAAAAATATAACGAAAAATACTAAAACTAGCACTGTACAAACCAAAAGCAGGCAAGGATACAAATTCAAAGAGTAATTAATTTCTCCAATTAAAAAATTAATTGATCACCAACCACCTCCGCTTATAAATGATCTTCATCTTTCGAAGTTTTTACTAAACCAGCCTCTGGTGAACATACAGTGCCAAGTCCGATGTTGCTGGAATATTCTGCAAATTCGATAAAAATAATTATACTTTCCAACGCAAGTAAATTAACCTGCCAATTCTGTGCGTATTACATACCTTGTGTATTTCACGAAGAATAAGAGGGTCCAGTTCCCTCAATATCCGTTTTTGTGAGGCTGACAAGTCCTCGTTAAGAATCTGCCATAATAACTCCAATGTTGCCTATGTATTTAAGAAATCATAAATTTTTTCAAGGTTTGATACAAAATGCTGGTTTTATCCCCATAGAACATTTTCAAAAGTTTATTCTCACGCTTCGAGCCCCGCTTGCAAACCCCTGCAGGTAAATCTCAAAATGATTAGGAAGTAATTGCTCCAAAAGAGAATGACGTTGGCTACCAGTTCCTAGTTGATAAATACGAAGAACCAATTCTGCAGATTTTGTTCCAAAGCGGGGCAATCAGTATATTTAGGTAAATGAGTCATTTTCTGAACGAGGCCAAAATTCCTAAGAATAATTGCAACTCCACGAGCCTGGTATCCAAGGAATTGGTTTACGCATTCCATTGACAAGTAAAGTACCTAGATAAAATGTCAAATGTTTTGCTATTTTTCACACTTCTTGCGGCTACCAAAATGAATTTGATTGTAATTTCTCTTACATCCAGATCTTCTGAAGAAAACAATTAGCCAATGCACTGGGAACAGTCCTGACCGCTTCCAAGAAAACCCGAGGCTCAGTACCCAAAATGTACTCCACAGTTTTTAAGCAGTTTTTCAACAGGTTTAAATTCTGGTTCTCCAAATTAATCGGTTCCTTTAGAATCCTCACAAGTTGTTTAACGGCGCCATGCTCAACAACCAGATCCCTGCGGTGGCCGTTATTTTCCATTATTCTAGCTATTATTGTTGAGCTCCCAGAGTAACCGCAAAGGAATCGCCAGATTTCAAAAATTATCAACTGCTTGGGGCAAGATGTCCATTTCTGCGATAACTTCCTTCTGATAGTCCGGCAGTTTGTAGAAACAGCATAAATTTCCTAAAGTGATAACAGCCCACAAGCGTGATTCCCAGGAACAATTGTCGTTTTTCATGCAAATGGCCAAGGCGTGAGCATAACCAGAATTGATAACAGAATTGACAAACGTCAAGTCTTCTTGTCTTGGGTCATTCCTCAAGTGAGCATTCACAGTTTCCATGAACGCGGTGGCTTTCTGTAAAAAGTCAACAATAAAACATAAATTATGTTACACAATTGTATCGTTTGAAATGTAACTGTAAGTTATAATTTGTAACTACTTAAGTTTTCAGAAAGCTAACCATGAACTAAGTTTTTATAAGTCTTACCGAGAAAGCAAGAAAGTCCCGGCTTGCCCATGCCCCAGGTTCATGCTGAGGAATTTCGTCATAGATCACGCATTTCCAAGAACCGTTACTAATGTTTGCAGGCAAAGCAGTAAACTTCTTAGAAAACGTACTAACCCAAGCAGTTGATTTAAAACCCAGAACGCCACGTTGACACCTATGCACCAGGCGGCACTGTGAATGTCAACACCCTTTTCCCTACCTTGTCCCTGACTACAGACTGCAGACTGCAGACCATTCACAGCCAGATTTTGGCGACTTTAACTTATCATTCGCTATCTGACACTGAAATTTCAACTATTTTCTATGATTTTTGATACTCCCGAAAAGTGAAACTGGTCGTCCTACCCTCCTCAACCTCAAAATTTACGTCTTCTTTGCGTTTTAAAAAACTTTCTCACCGAAATCCTGTCAAGTGTCAAGTTCAATGGAAAAAGAATCAGATCCTTTTTTCACGTTCAACCTTCAGATATGTAACTGACTCACAAAAAAACGACACCCAAAGGACCTAGCCAATTTCTAGTAACAATTAAAATTGTCACCAAAATATCCAACTTTCCTGGCAACCGGACCGGACGACGATTCTGATGTAGTTTTTTGCTGAACTTCAAAAGATCACTCTTACATTTTGCTTGGAATTGTGAACTGCATGGAGTCTTGAAACTTGCAAGTCATGCTCGAGTGTTCTCGCTGCACCCAACACTCCCAAGGCCCATGCCCTGGATGTCTACTTGGGCTTTGACTGACTTCTTTACAGAGCAAAGAAACGTTTGACTGAACTTTTTAGGCTAAAGTCTTAGCTGTTCGTCTGCTGCTGAATCCGTTCGGTTGAACGGTTAAAGTTTTTTTATGTTGCTGTCAAGCCAGGTTTTATTTCCATTAATAATTCCCCATTTTTAATTGGAACTTTGGAACAGTTTAGTTAATTCTTTGGAGTGCAGATCTCAAATCCCTGAATTGTGATTTTGAAGATTCCTGACACACTTTCTTTCCTCGCAGGTAATTAGAATTGACATTAATTTTAATTAGACTTTAATTCGTGTAAAAAGTTATAAATCAAACTTGTTTCGTGTTGGGTTTTGGGTTGTTCAGTTGGTTATTACCTAAACTAACTTGGTTTTAGTTAATTTTAACTTTCAGTGCTTTGGTTTGGGTTTGTTTCGAAGGAGGAACCTTGTTGATTTACATTGGAGTGAGACATGGAGAGAATAAAGTTGGATGAAGAGAGTGGAGGTGCTACAGAACCCCAGCTTCCGGAGGAGGAGATGGAGATTGCTCAAGATGAAAATGCCGAGGTTACAAATCCCTTTGAAGTATTTCCTTACAAGGTTAGTAATCATTTGGTATTTAAGTGACATTGATATTACAACAAACTTAGTTATCGACAGGAGGAGGAAGGAGTCAACGGGTATTTTTTAATTGATAATTTAATTATTTTCAATTTATCAAGGTTTGGGAAAATGTTTAAAAATTCTTAAAGGATGTTTCGGAGGATGCCTCAAACCTTATTTTGGTTTAGCCAAAGTTACGGGAGGAGGTTATAAAAAAGTCGGAGATCTTGTTTCTAAAGGTTGGTTATTAATAAATCAGTTTTAAAGTGAACATATCTAATTATTATTAGATTCTAATAAAAATCTTGATGAAAGTGTTGGTGCAATTTTTAAAAGGTTCTGCCATTACTATTCTTGGATCTCCAGAAGAAGGGCATTTTGTCCTGCCGGGCTGTGTGTAAGTACTGGCGTAACTCAGTTGACAAGTTCCTAGAGGATCATCCCTCCAGCAAACCCTACGATCCAGAGAGGGGGCTCCAGAACGAAATCGGCTATCGTTATTGCAGCTTGCAGGATAAGGAAATGGATTACATGACCACGATTCAGACCAGCAAGTTCATGGAAGTGATTCAGGTTATTGAGAAAGCGATGGAATTGGGCGTGGAGCCTCCGTCCTTTGTTGGAAAATCGGTGGCTTTTACTCATGACGCATCAGTTTTGCAAACTCCTTTCCTGCTTTTGGACATGAACGCTTACTATAATTCCCTACTTCCGCTTCTGGAGTTAGTTGGACGTAATATATCTTCCGTGTCAATACCCATGACAGGAATATCTAGTAGAATGAGTGGTGTAGATCATTATGAAGGTCTTGTCCGCTGCATCCGCTTTCTTCCGAATGTCTCTGAAAATAGATATACCGTGTGAATCAGTTCATTTTGCTGTCACACCGGGAATACGAGAAAGATTAGATCAACTACTAAACACTTATCGGTTTCCGGAGTTGCCAAATTTAAGAAGTCTGGAGGTCGCAGGATGGGCCATTGATTTCGTTTCATACCCATGAGACAAACTTGCAGGATGGCACTGAGATGTTATCATGGACAAATTGAAAAGCTGGCAATCACACCTACTGATTCAGAGATTCATTCAGGAGCGCAACTAAACAAAGTGAGGGACCTAAAGATTGTATTTAGGGATGCCTTTAAATCTTCCCTTGAGGCGCAGCAGAGCATTTTGCAAAGTTTCGGAACTGATAATTTGAAGAAGCTTGATATTGACCAGCCTAAATGCGACTTTAAAAGAGGTTCTACCGATGATCCAACACTTTCAGCTTTTGGAGGTTTTTCAAATAGTAAACTGCAGTAAGGATATCTTTCCAACGGACGAAGGGGAATCACTTCCGGCGCTAGCTGGCGTGCGTGTTTTAAAGATACGACTGGCACAATTAAAATTCGGTGAGGATGAATCCACGCCTAACTCTCTCCAGGATGAAGGAGGCTCTCACTTTCCGTCTATTTTTGGTGTGCTGAAAGCGTTTCCAAACCTGAAATACTTTGAGGTTAGCTTGGATAATGCTAATATGCAGATATATCAAGAGGATGAGGTTGGTAAGAAACTTTTGGAGTGCAAAGTCATCATACGGGATGGAAAGGAGGATGGGAAGATTTGGGATTTAATGCCAAAGCTGAAGCTATTTGTTGTTGGGGATAAGCGCTTTGCTAAGGAGATGTTTTTTAAGGAGAAGTAAGTTGTGTGCATGATGTCAAGTTAATTGTTAAGATTAACAGCATAGTAACTTAACTGTTTGTTTTATTTCATTGAAAGTTACTTATCTTCTAAATTCCAAGTAAGATTTTGTATTTGTGTCTCCTGTAAATACAGAAACGTCTACTTTGTAAATGGAATTGATTTATAGGTTTAGAGATGATTTGTATTTACAAATATGTAGTGTAAAATTGGAATGTTTCTTAGGTTCTCATGTTTTGAATATTCATTTCTTCCGTGAAGGGTATGAAGTGTGATTTTGTACTTCAAAATTTTGTAAAAAAAACCAATGTTCAGTCGAAATTGGTTCTTCATGCTTTTCCCAGCAATTACAGACTGTAAATTAAAGTGTATAAGGTGATATATAATTTTTTTACTGTGTATTTGTGCTGCTCTCAATGTTATCTTATGGGTGCTACAAAACAGTACGTAGAATTTTAAACATAAATTGACATTCAATATAAATGAAAAAAATAATACAATAATACATCAACTGAATTGGCTTTAATAGTCACCGTTACGATATCACGTTTTTATTATATAGTAAGGTCCATATAAAACTAACCAACATTATAAAGACAGTCTAAACAAACACCAGTTGACATGTTGAAATAATGAAATGAAAGATTCCAATTTTCGGTAACTCATTACAACATTTCATAAGATCTAAACTTCATCTCCAGCTTCTTCCATTCTTCTGAGGTTGTCTTGTCTAAGGACCAGCTGCCGAACGGGAATTTGTAAATAGACTCCGCGAACTTTGATCCAACCAAGGACTGAACTCCAACGAGGGTAACCTAAGTGAGAAAATGAAGCTATTATGAATTTTTTGTAATTCTAAGCATGCAGAAACTATATGTAAATTTAATTACCGATTTAACTGGAGCATCCGATGTAACAATGAAGTGGGTTAGGCTCAAGTGTCGAATCACCAACGAGAATAAGGTGTCCGTGACCTTGGGCATTTGGTCGAGTCCTTTCAAGGACAACTTCTTCAAGTCTAAAATTATTCATAGAACAAAATGCAGACAATTTTAATACGTTTGGAAAGAGTTAAACTTTAAAACTGGCTATTTTACAAGTACATACTTTTAAGCTTGAAAAAAACCGGATTCTGTTTATCTTCCCCCACAAATGCCACATTCCCCAGATTTTTGCAGTACTCCAGGGAAACTTCTTCCAAAGCCGGCAAACCATTCCACAGGGTGACCAAAGACTTGTTGGTACCAGGCCACTTAACCAGTGTCAACTTCTTCAAGTTAGGGCATGATGCAACCACATCTTCCATTTTGGGCATGGGCAAACTTCCATCATCCTTCTCAAAGCTAATTTGCAGTTCCGTCAGAGCCAGACGGGATATCCCTTGAAACAGAAATTGGAACAGGACTTTCGTACCAGCCAAAAAATCGGCAAGGCCAGGTTCATTCCGAATCCCAAAAGGACTAACAAGATGAGATGGCACTTGCGGACGACTTGAATCCACGTTCACCTCCAAACACTTCAAGGCAGGCCAGTCCGGTCTCAGTCCTAGTCCTGGTTGACGCCAATTAGTTCCCACGTAACTTCGGGAAGTCTGTCGAATCTCAAGTCTTTCCATGTTGACCATGTCCAACAGAAACACATTCGGATGAAGATTGACCAGCGACAGAATGACAGTGCCTAGTTCTGAATAATCCACCAGGTTATGATTTGGAGCTTGCTGGAACCACAATCCACTAACGTTTTTAATCATGACGTTTGCCTTAAAACAAGCCTTCAAGAAGATAGAGATCATGGAAGCACCTCCTGCTAAATACTCGATTGTCCTTCCTTCTTCACCTGGACAGATGTCATGGTGGTAAACAAAATCAATCACTTTCAGGTTCCCCTCACATTGGTCCAACTTTAATAATGATTTGAGCATCAGGAAACGATTTAACAAGGTCAATCTCAAGTTTGGAGGCGCCACAAGTAGCTCAGGTCCCATTGGTGGAGTCACATACTCCAAGTTCCTTCCCTCCCACAAAGCACTGCCGTAAAGTGGGTCGCCAATGAAGATAGTTTCTTGAAGCGTTTCCTGACATCTTCCAATCTTTAGGACCTTCAACCCTGCAAAGCTTTCAGGAACCGGATAAATCAAATCAGACATTGGAGGGTGACGATTAGCCCGCTTTAGGTTCTTAATCACCGCTTCCTGCATATTATTCCCCAGTGCATAGTGTCCCGCTTCAAACTGCTCCAGATTGACAAGCGCTTCCAGAAACTCCAGCTCCTTGCCACAAATGTACAATGAGAACTGTTCAACCCGAAGACTTTTAATCAGTGGTCCATACTTCCGGAGGAACCTTTTGGCGTCACTCCACTGCTTTTCGTACAATCCTTGTCCAAGATCCGAAGTGTTCCTTAGGAACAACTTGGTGGTTGGAATGTCCAGCTTCATAAATCCTGCGAAACTCTTCCCCTTTTCATTAATTTCAATTTCGGGTGCTAGTTCCGGATGGACTTTCATGTAGCCCTTAACAATGTCATGCAAGGTTTTGCACACTTTTCGGAACCTCAGCAAGTCATTCCACTCCAGAAGGGGAAGCAGGTGACCCTCAATCTGTAACGAAGCCATTCACTATATGATTATCACTTTCCCATAAATTAGACAAAAAATTCAACTAATTAACTACTAATTAAAATTACTGAACCAAAGCCAACTCACCACTTCCTCTGGAAGACTTAGCAAATTCATTTTTCCTTCTTTGAAACCCAGAACACCGACCGACACCGAGAGCACGGCCACACAAATCAGGTATTAATTAGGTTATTAGGTATAATAAATCTAGCAAAATCCCGTCGCCGTCCCTTCTAACTAATTGAATAACAAGTAATTTTTTCACTAGTCTCTCGCAGCAGTTAATTAATTAATGATCAGCTCAACTCCAGCTCAAACTCTACACTCTTTCAACTTGAAAGTTTCAAGGGAAGTTCCAGTCCGTGTATCGTCAGGTGACTGTTTGAGCTGCTTGATAAACTCACCGCCCATTTTTTGGGGCAACATGCAACAAAAAGCTTTAATTAGCTGGGGGTGGATGCTCGTCAGCATTGCTGACTCAGCAACGCCGAGACGAGTGACGAGTGACGACTTCTTGGAGATCTAGTTCTGACAATTCGGTTCAGAATTCAGATACTAAAAAAATGTTTTAAGATGCCTTGTTAGCATGGATAACTGAAGCTACTGAGCATGAGCATTTTCGAAGAAGTGGTAAGATATTTGGAATTTTAATTGAGCTGTTTTAATAAGGGTTTAGTTAAAGGCAACTGTGAACTGTGGTCTAATAATATAAGTTAATGAAACCTTTTAAAACTGTTCGTTAAAAACGCTCTTGCAAGAGATGGAACGAAGTTTTTATGACAAAAGAGAAATAAACATGCAAATAAAAGCAGCTATCATTTAGTCATTTAAATTCTTTAAAGTAGCATTTACCTCATTCAAGTTTTGTGCATTAAGCTTTATAAATTGTTGTACAAATTCTAAGAAACCAACTAAACTTAACAGCTACACTGATCAAACTCTCCT